>CM035434.1:71918222-72277460 GCA_020310875.1 Ceratopteris richardii
ACAAAAGCATTGCGAGTCATCACTCCTTATGAGGCTTGGAATGGTCATAAGCCTATGGTTAGTCATATGCGTGTGTTTGGTTGTTTGCCATATGCTCTTGTGCCATCACAACAACATCACAAACTTGATGACAAGGCAAATAAATGTATATTTGTTGGTTGTAGTGCTAAAAGTAAGGGATATTGGTTGTACCATCCATTGAAGAACACAATTATTGTGATTCAAGATGTGGTTTTTGCTGAAAATTCAGTTTTCCCTCTACTTGAATGCAAAAAAATGCCAATAGTTAGGTCACAAGATGTGTTTGATACACTCATTCCTTTGTTCCAAAATGGTGCGCTTGACTATGGCCATGTAGACCAGCCAATTGAGGCTCGAAGGGCTGAGAAATTCCAGCCCAATAGGGCTGAAAATGTAGAGAATTTCCAGTCAAACATAGCTGAAACATTTCAGCCAAAATCATCAAAACTGTTGGAAATTTCCAGCCACATATGGCTGAACATTCGCATCAAAATATGGCTGAAAATGAGCATGAAATTCAGCCCACGCATGATGTACTTATTACATAATGAACACATGTCTATCAAGAGTGCACAATCTATGCCAAAATGGCTAAAACAAACTTTGCAGGACACCAAATTGAGTGCACCTTTACTTGGTAGAACAAGATCAAGCTCTCACCATGCATCAAGTAATTTTGTAGATTATTCTCTTATTGCTACAGCATGTAATGAAGAGCCACTTTCTTTTAAAGATGCATGTGACGATCCACAATGGATGAGTGCTATGCAATCCGAAATGGATTGCATACATAGGAATGGTACTTGGGAGTTATGTGAATTGCCAAAAGGAAAGAATGGCATTGGTACAAAGTAGGTTTACAAGATTAAGAGAAAATCTGATGGTAGCATTGATCACTACAAAGCTCGATTAGTTGCCAAAGGATATGGGCAACAATATGGCATTGACTATGAGGAGACTTTTGCACCTACTTCACGCATGACTACCATTCGTACCGTGGTTGCATTGGCTGCCCATCGAGGTTGGAAAGTGCATCAATTGGACATAGAAACAACCTTCTTGAATGGTGATTTGCAAGAAGAGAGTTATGTGAAGCAACCTCTTGGATTTGCTATGAAAGGGAAAAAGCATATGGTTTGTCGCTTGCATAAAGCCTTGTATGGTCTCAAGCAAGCTCCACGTGCATGGTATGAAAAAATCCATAAGCACTTGATTGCTCTTGGCTTCACATGTAGTCTGATTGAAAGCACACTCTATGTATGCAAAACTGGGGCTGATCTTATAGTGCTTGTTCTTTATGTCGATGACATACTCTTGACTGGGTCATGTGATGCAAAACTTGACATTCTTATGGCTGATTTGCAGCATACTTTTGATGTCACTTATCTTGGTCTTTTGAGCTACTATCTTGGCATCCACTTTGTATCCCTTGAGGGGGGAATTGTTATGCATCAAGCAAAGTATGTTGAAAAACCACTTCAGCGTTTTGACTTTGAGGATTGTAAGCCAATTTCCACACCAATTGAGACAGGATTCATGTTCTCAGTTGAGGATTCCATTGATGCATTTGACACTTCTCTTTATCAGCAAGTTGTGGGATCTCTTATATATGCATGCAACACAAGGTCACATATACAGTATGCAGTTTCCCATTTGATTCGATTCATGCATAGCCCTGGCACTAAGCATTGGCAAGCGGTGAAACGTGTGTTTAGATATCTCCGAGGCACTTTGAGTTTAGGTCTCTTTTATGGCAGAGATGTTCAGCCATGCTTGCATGCTTTTACAGATAGTGATTGGGCTGGTTGTTATGGTACTCGCGTGTCCACTAGTGGTAATTGCTTTTTCCTTGGAGACTCATCCATATCTTGGTTGAGTAAGAAGCAACCTACAGTGGCGACAACGATTTGTGAAGCTGAGTACAGGGAATTTTTCATAGCGATAGTGTAATGTATATGGTTGAGACGCCTATTGATGGATCTTTGCATGTAGATTGATGCTGCTATGCATATTCTCATAGATAGTCAGAGTGCTTTGGCTGTTGCACGAAACCCAGTGTTTCATGCACGAACCAAACATACTGAGGTGCATTATCACTATGTGAGAGAGCCCCTTCATGCATGAGATATTGATTTGGTATATGTGCCTACACAAGATAATGTGGAAGACATATTCACCAAAGCTCTTCCACGGGAAAAGTTTGAAGCTTTTCGCAAAGCTTTAGGCTTATTACCTTGTGGGGCTGATCTATCACTCCCTATATGTGTTCACATCATTCGCTCTAGGGGGGTTTGTTACACTTATGTGTTCCTCGAGTATCTTTGATGTGAACCTTTTCCCTATACATGGGCACTTTTTACTCTAGTGCTGGCTAGAGGTTATTTCCCCATGTTACCACATACTTGATAATCTCATATGTGGTGGTACTTTGTACTTAGGGATATCATTAAGCTCTTACTTCAGTTCAGTTTTATCATCAATAGAGAGAGCTATCCCAACCATCGTCTTCTCTATGTGTCTTGTTGTGTTTGTCCTCTTTGTGTGTGCTTCTCGTGTGTCTCTCGCACTTCTACACACACCCATCAATGATGTTATACTTGGTATCACTTTTCTTCATCGTTGTAACCCATGCATTGAATACCATAGACATACCTTTAACTTTAAATTCAAAGGTGAAAAGATTACTTTCACTGTGTGGCATGATTTCCAGCCACTTCCATTGATTAGTTATACTCAAGTAGAAAGTGCTTTTAGGAAAGGATACAATTCATGCATCATTTTTGTCAATGTCATACATGATTATACTCATACAGTTCTTGATGCACATAAACCTTTCATGACTACTTATAAGGACTGTTTTATGTCTTATTATCCCTCTAAACTACCACCATCTCGAGAAACCTTTGAACATAGCATAAACTTAATTCATGGTAGTTCTCCTCCTCATAAAGAACCTTATAAGCATGGCACCGAAAGGAAATAGAAAACCAAGTTAAATACTTCATCCAAAAAGGTCTTATAAGGCCTAGTTCTTCCCCATTGGGAGCCCTATTTCTCTTACTGGATAAGAAGAATAAAACTTATCGAATGTCCATTGATTATAGAGTCATTAACAAGATGACAATAAAGAATATATATCTTATTCCTCGAATAGATGATCTCTTATGATTTGGATTACCACCAGATACATATGACAGATATTTTTGAGACTGTATTTAGAATTCAGACTAGCCATTATGAATTTACGGTAATGCCCTTTGAACTTACCAATGCTCCTGCTACATTTACATGAATGATTAACAAATTTTTTCTTGATTACCAAGATTTTGTTATCATATTCTCATCTTCTCGATTTCTTGATTAAGAAAAAGCATCTAAAAACAATTTCTCATTTGCTATGAGAGAACACATTTTACGCTAATCTTGAAGAGATTTACTTCTTTCAACATAAGCTAGTATATGTAGGACATATTATTTCAAGTGAAAGTATGCATGTTGATAAATAAAATATTCAAGTTATAGTAGAATGTCCAACACCTCAATCAGTCAATGATGTTCTTTCTTTTCTTGGGTTCGCAAGTTTTTATAAGACATTTGTTCCAAAAGTTTGTTATTTATCATTGCCTCTTACTTTATTATTGAGAAAAAACATAAAATTTGCATGGGGACTTACCAAACAACAATCCATTGAAAAATTCAAACCTGCACTTTCACATGCACCTATTTTATAGTTACCTAACTTTTTACAAGCATTTCATGTCCTTACTAGTGCTGATGGCTTAGAAATAGGTGTTGTTTAATGCAAAGCAATCATCCCATTGCATTTGAGGACTCGGAAGCTTAAGCCTTTAGAAACGAATTATGGTTCATTTGATAAAGAATTAAGGGGGAGGGACTATCACATAATAATAGTATGAGATGGTTGAACCACATCCGAGCTGGGAAGACTAGGAAGTAATCCGCAACTATGGATTTTTAGGCAAGTGGCAAGCCCATCATACTCCTAGGCGGGAGGTCATGAGTTTCAATTTGCAATAGGCTATTTGCATGACATCTTTGAATATGCATGGTTTCTTTGCATGCACATGCATTGAAACAACATGAAAATCATAGTGTACCGTATTTTTTATTTTATTTTGCTTATATTATAATTAGAAGAGTTCGCTCAAACGTCATCATTTCATGCTCATGGAACGATTAATCTTACATGGTTTTTATTATGGGAAAGTTTTTATTGCTTTTAAATTCTGGAAAATAACTCCTTCTTTAACGTTTGTTTGAAGTATGTGTATCATAGTGCGAGAACAAATAGCTGCATTGCATGATAATATATAGATGCGTTATATGTCCGATTGCGTACACAATAATAAATAATGCGCATATGATATAATTTCTTTTCGAAGGCATGAATGCATGCGTAAATATTTTAAATATATCAGATAACGATAGATAGCTCTATTTCCAGTATTTAGAGTGCTTCCTTGAAATAAATTCAAGGGATTTGCTTGCAAGAAACCATTCGGCTTGAAGAGAAAAGGAACTTGATTTTTTTTCTATCGTTTATACAATATACATAAGCCCAAAATGTTTATTAAGTTCCATAGAGGATTAGTTATAAAAAATCTTGTACTATGCAAATACGAGAAAAGCAAGAAGTACTAAGACAAGCTAACAAGATGCATGGGACATTGACGAACCATCCTCCTCATAGTTTCATAGTTATTGTTGTTGATGGCTTAGCCCTTCATTGAAGATCATTTCTTGTTAGGATGAAAGCTAAGGGATGGTGCATCCATGAGAGACACCAGATCTAAATGGAAATGAGTTAAAAAGGTTTTAGAAGTTGAAGTTCTAGAATATATTAACAAGTTTTGACATTTAAAGATTTAGGAAAAACATGGAATTCTCTAAGACCTTGAAATCTTATGAATTGTCAAGTCTTGAATAGAAAAATGCTTCCTACCTCCTCAAAGTATGCGCTTACCTTAGTTGGAAATGAGAAGTTCCAAAGAGTTGGATATTGCTTTCCCAAATAAAAATAACTCGCATGAATACAATTCAAAAACTAAAGTTTTCCACCAAGACTGTGGCGAAACTAAACGCCTTATTAAAGATCTAGTTTTGTCACATGCAATTATTTTTAGTAGATCTCAAAGATAACTGAAACTCTAGAATTGGCCAAGCCTTTAAGATTTCCTCAAGTTTTTAAATACTCATTCAAGTGAACGTTTTACAATGAGCATGCATCATAGAAATAGATTCGGCCACTCAGAAGTCTTTGCATTAATGGACTCTTTAATTTCAATTCATTACAATAGGATCTAAACATCACATCATGCTAGCTAAATCTTGTTTTTTAATGGGTTTTTGGGGATGAATACGTTTTCAATGGGGAGAGGAAAGGTTTTCAATGGGGAGAGGAAAGAGATAAGTAGCACTCAATCGATGTAAATATAATTCCAAGAATGTAGAACTAAATACAAAAGGCAAAGGTATGGAGAATAAAAATGTATCTGAGTTTCTAAAAGTGCTTAGGAAGCTTCAACGTGTTAAACAAGTTTGAAAATAATTTTCGGAGTGATCAACAAGAGGTTACCCAATATATAGATGAGGTCAACTCAAATTATGATAAGTTTGGAAGCCGCAAATTAAAGATTTGTCTTGTGATTTTGATTGAAAGTGAGATTTTGAGTGAGATTATCATTAAGACTACGAATTTGAATGAAATTGAGAGAGGTTTAGGCTGATCGAGAGGTGGAGGTTTCATCACAAAGCTATTGTATCTAGTTAAAATATATAATACAAGATTCTCTCTATTTCTCCATCACATATCGCCTACTCTGCTACATATTTTCTCTTGTCTTGTACAAGATTTCTATCTCTCTCTCTCTCTCTCTCTCTCTCTCTCTCTCTCTCTCTCTCTCTCTCTCTCCTTATGTTATTGAGTGATTGGGAGGTTGTGATTGTAGAGATGTTACACCTATTCCCAAATGCTTCTTTTTCAATTGTACTAGGATATTTGTGGAAGAAGTCCTTGTTGGAGATCATATGATTGTTGCACCCACTATCCATATACCCCATGCATCTGATCCTTGTTTCTTGTAATCACTCACTTTCATCATAGACTACATGCTTTCACTTTTACTTGAAATAGAAGGATAATTACCTTGCCCTTTATAGGCTCTGTTGCCATTTTCTCTATGATAACAATCTCTTGTGTAGTGATCATAGTTGCCATATATGTATCCTCCATCTATATTGATGTTTTCTCTACTTTGATTATACCTTCCTCCTCTTCCCATATAGTTCCCTTGTCCTTTTGATGAGGGATATGTCTTTACTTTCCCTTGATATGAGTCTCCACTTGCTCCTCTTCCTTGCATTTCTCTATCCCTACCTTCAGCTCTTCTTGTTCATTTTTCATCACCTACATAAGATTCTTGGGCCTCATTCCCATTTTCCTTTGAAATCCAATGTTATTCTCCTGAATGACCATCAAGGCCACTAATTTCTCAAAGTAAGGATGATTATCTTTGACATATATAGAAGTTATGAAAGCCTTCCACTTCTCATCAGCCCTAAGTCCATTTAATGTATATGCAATCTAGAGAGACCACATGAGGACCTCACTACTGTGGAATTCTATGTAGATATTTACATTGACCATGTTTATATAGATTCTTGTCTAGAGGCTCAAAAAGAGACATATTACTATGTTGCATTTCTTTTTACATCTAAAGGTCTAAGTCACATCCTTGGTGTAGAAATTTGAGGAGAACAAGTTTTAAATGTAAGCACAAAACAAATTTTTTTTGGGGGGGAGAATAATTACCCATTTCAAGCTTTTGTATTATCATAAGTGCTAGTTCTTGTGATCTTTCCTTCTCTATGTGCAATTTTCTTTACATGCAGTTATCTCCGTGGCATAAATGTGTCTCATTGTGTATGCCAAACTTTAGTTATAGCACTAGGTAGCGACATTTAAGAGTGGATTCTTGCATTGTAGATAAGGTGACCCTTGAGAGGTTTCTACCCTCGAGGGTAATTGGGCACCAAAAGAAAGCTAAATTAGAATGTTCAATACAAGAACAACGGAAAATTACACGGTATGGCCTTCTTCATACTAGATGGAGTAACATAACATGAACTTGAGGACATGATAAGGTACGGAATTATTATAGTACATGAGAGGGCTAATGGATACATGAGTAATAACATGAGAAACAAAAATAAGAGAATTATCAAATTATGATTCTACATATGCTAGGAACACTTCTCAAGGACAAACGCAAAGAGAAATAGAAACATGCTTTCCATACATAGATTAGATTAAAGTTGTAGAGCCCCAAAATGGAGCCATCTTATCAAATTCCGCTCACTATAGGACATTCCACTAATGAATACTTTGGAGAAGCTCTCGTTTGTGCCAATGGTCTATTGCATCCTGTTGGTGTAAATAGTATTTCGATCATTTCTATTCCATACAAAAAACTTTCATTGTAAATGTGCTTTTATTTCACGCATGGGACTCTCCTTTAAAAAGCGTTGATTTGCTTCCATGAAAGGTCAACCACTCAACGTTTGCACTCCACTTCACTACTCCTATCCATTATTCCATGCCTTGGCCAGTACATGACTTTGAGACATCTAGACCGTTGCATGTGCAAAACCTTGCATGTGTCACAACTTTCATGTGCCACAATCACTTTGACATGCGTGACATTGACCTCTTTCTACATAGTACAGGTTTTTTTCCCTTTATCTTGAATCCTCAAAAGAAAAGGAAGAGAAGAAAGTTATATCTAGGGAATTCAACTAGTATCGCTAAGCCTTTACTGAAAAACTTTAAGCTTAATCTAGAGTAAGAAATAAAATAAAATAAAAGAAGAAAATAAACCCCGATTATCCAAGTTCACCAGTTTGGGTCGAGCAAGTTCAAACTAAAATGCTCCAAGGGTGGAGGGGCCTTTGTGAGGAACTGTAGGATTCAATCCCCCTTGGGATTGACATATCCATTGGAACTATAAGCAGATCATTGACCACTCCTTCATAGTGGGTGGTTTTCGATTCTAATGACTTCAAGAAAACACCATCAACAACTGTGGAATTGGCAACAATGCATCCTTCTTCTTCTTCTTGCATTAAGCAGTCTTTGACCTGAAAGACGATGGAGAGAGAGAGAGAGAGAGAGAGATGGCTGGTCGTTCATAGTGATTCATAGTCTATGGAGGAAGACAGAAAGACATGGCAGCATCGAAGTAATTGGGAAAGAGGGAGATAAACATTTGTACCTGTAATTTGGGGTAGAATACTAACCAGCCATCTGAAAGTGAAAGGACTTTGCTGCTTTCCGTTTTCCAAATGGAGGGTTCAGAATCTATAGACATTCGAGTTCGGTTTGTGTAAGGGATTAAGCTTAAAGGAGATTATCTTGATCCTTTAAGGATTCGTCAAGTGATCAGCATCAATGTGCTTGGAAAATGAGTAGAAGGCTACCCCCCCCCCCCCAATCTTTCAGCTCCTTTTAGCTCGGTCTCAAAGCTTTTAAGGGTGGCTCATACTGTTAGCTCAAAGGCCAGCCACCAGCTCGCTTCGGAGAACCGATTGCATGATAAGTCAGAAAACGTTAATCCTTGTGTTACTCGATCACACGATTCGACGCTTGGAGCATGGTAGTTTCCTCGATCATGGTTACCAATCATGTACTACATTGCCGAGATGTGGTTCGGGTAATAGGGCGTCAATCTCCCTCACAGGTGCCGAAGTAAAGGTTTTTCGTTCCTTGTGCATAAGTATAGAGACCGCAAGAGAACCTCAAGAATGGTTTTGTCATAGGTCAATATTTAAGCCCGTGAAGCAATTGAGAAGACCAAATTAGATAGACCCTTGGGCATAGACTTGGTAACAGCAGATCATACCGCCCCAAGGTGGCCTCACCTCCCATTCCAAGGATTTATTCCTCAGATGTGGAGAATACTCCCGCCATGGGCTCAACTAGCCTGAAGGATGCAGTCAATGATATCTCTCTCTCTATGTGTGTGTGTATATATATATATATATATATATATATATATATATATATATATATATATATATATATATATATAGAGAGAGAGAGAGAGAGAGAGAGAGAGACAGAGAGACCGAATCCTCTAGAAAAGCTACCTCCTATATAGAGAGGGAAGACATGAAAGCTCTGGAATATCTGGGTGACTACGATCGGATGGAGGACTCGGATGGGCCACAAAGCACCTCAGAAGACTACTTCACTAGTAAAGAGGAGAATCTTGATAGACAAATAATCATGAGATCGACTATCCTCGACACATTGAGAAATCAGATAAGAACTAAATACAAAGGTGAGGAAAGAGAAGGTACATTTGGGTAAGGGAGGCTAGGAAAGGTCCATTTGGGTAAGATCCATTTGTGTCAGCGTGTGGAAAAAACTGAGTGCTAACAGGATGATCAAAGCCTCATCGAACGAACTAGAGTCTTGGGCCCGACTTTTATTTAGGAACAAAAATCCTTTGTCTCTTGTCTGCTTCGCGTAGTGGAAAATCATTGACACTAATGTTGTCGTCTTCTCATGCCTCAAAGTCTGTATGAAATGCATGAACCTCAATACGGGATATTTTCAGCTGAATTCCGACAAGGAAAGGGCACTTGGTAGGACACAAAAATACTTAATTTGGTTCACTATTGGTGGTGTTTTACTAGCACAAGGAAGAAGATTTTCCGAGAGCCAAGGACCTATGGTACAGAAGCTTTTGCACATGGGAACAATTATTGAACGTCAGTGACAACCACCATTGGATTAGATACGAGGACATGGGTAGTAGGCCCTACGGATGTTTAGTACAAAGAAAATGTTAATTATAATTATAACCGTAGGTTAGAACTTATGCCATCATAATCATAACCATATATTGGAATAGATATTATAAAGTTAGTTAACCTAGATAAAAATCAAGCTAAGCCTAAGTTTCTCTAAGTAGTTAGGAAACTATTGAGCTTAGCCTAGTTGTTAAGTATAATGGATGGGAAGTAAGAGTTCTTGGGCTCAGCCCTAGGAGGAGTCCTTGGGATTGGTCCCTTGGAGTAGCATGGGAGTATTTTTTTTCCCAAACAATCTCTAGAGATTCTTTGGGAAAGAAATACTCCCATGCTACTCCAAGGGACCAATCCCAAGGACTCCTCATGCAACTCGAGTTAAATTTCCCTAGCTCAAGTGAAATAGGACACTATCGGACTTACATGAGGAGCAGGAGCGGAGGGTTTGTAGGGTCATCCTGAATGCATGAATTGACTCTTCCTTTTCTATGGCCAAAGATCATACCTGTAATGGTTGAAGGTGTGAGGAAGGACCCCTGCATACTGTTTGCCATGCGCTCATGTTGCTGATAAGCTTTGCATTGGTGGCTATGGCGTTGGAAACCCCGTTGCTTGCTACGCAGCATGACGGAATCATCATGCCGAAGATCGCCCGCAAGGATGTCCAGCACTGGAAATCTTTGTCCTGACTGCTGGCATCGTTGCAACTCGTTGTGTTGTTACTTCTTCTATGGGCTCTCTTCTTTTGATCGCCCATCATGGTGAAGCTTCTCTCTCTCTCTCTACAGCTCATTTGTCCGCTAAGCAGTTCCAGTACTGCTTCACACTTTGCATCAATAAGGGCCATCAACTTGTCAAACTGCAAGGATGTTCGAGGTCCAAATGCGACAGTGAGACAATGTGCATTTGATCTAGTATCTAGAGTGGAGACTCTGCAAGGATTCACTCTTAAAGATAGAAGATACTCCGTGCTGACAAGCACTTTTATGGTCTATTGTTGACCGATAGTGCTTATAAGCACTTCTTGTTATGATGATGGAATCACAATAAATGGACTATGAACTATGGTGCTCAAAAGAACTTGATATTGAAGATTAACTAAGGATAATAATCAAGATTAAGAGAACAAGAAGGATTATGATAAGAAACAAAAATGGAATACTGCTTAGAAGCACTCTTGTTAAAGAAAATATGGGAGGGCGGGAGGGATTAAGAAGGAAATACATGCTAATGATGAAGATAACAAAAACAAAACTCAAAAAAAGAGAAATAGTTAACCTATGCTCTGATACCATGTTAAAATGAAGAAGGACTACTACTCTACTCACATGCACACATCTAACAAGCTAAGGCGGAAGGAACAAGACATAACAAAACATGATTAATGAAATAAATAGAAATTAACTTACAAAGTATGCTCTATGAGCATGGAGACTCCATGAGGAGTGGGAGCACACTCTTGGCAATGAGCTAGAGTGGAATGACCTGTGTGGAGCGAGGGGAGGCCTTGCTTATATGGAGTTTGGGAGGATTCCCTTGCATGTGGGATATGTGTGCTTGCATGATAATGATTCTAGCTTTGGACAAAAGGGTGGAGCATGGAATTCTCAACAAGAGAGAGAGACAGAGAGAGAGAGAGACACAACGTCTCGCTGCTCTACAGAGTCCAAGAGTTACAAGGGTCCAGAAGTTTTAAGTGATCATTGAGGACAATGCTCAGCCTAAGGGGGAAGGAATGTCACATAATCCTACTAGGAGATGGTTGAACCATGCCTTAAGAGAGAGGATTAGGAAGTATTCCTCAATCATGGCTTTTGGGGCAAGTGGTTAGCCCATCACACTCGTAACTGAGAGGTTGTGAGTTCAATTCCCAACAATTATCATCCCTAAATTCTTTCTATATGCATAAATTGAGTTAATCACTCATTCTAAAAATTATCCACACTATGTATAATTACAAGTTTAAAAACACTTATTTCACTATGGAAAAGCTTATTACTACAAGTGATGATGGTATCTATGCTATTAAACATATATGTGATGCCATGCTAGATGGTTTAAATAAGGCTAACTATTCAGAAGAATTTATTCAGCTTCCTTTAGCTAGAAAGAATCATGTTTCCATTAGACAAATGGTTGAAAGAGGGTTGTAGGTTAAGTTCAATGAAAAGGATGATGCCAAGAGAATCATAAACAACAGTGCAAGTTCATTGCCAAATGAAGAAAGGAGGTGACATTATTCACATTAGATGTGAAGTTGAAGTTCATGACACAACCTACTTTAGTTATGGAAATAGGAAGGGAGCGGAATTGGATCTTTGGCACAAGAGGGATGGACATATTAAATATACTTAGATGTTCAAGTAAATGGATAAGAACACTCTAGTAGTTGGATTACCAAATATTCATAATCAAAGTCTCAAGAAATCATGTAAAGCTTGTTAGTTGGGTAAGCAAACTAGGTTACCATTTAAGAAGAAAAATTATGTGAGTTATCATCTAGTTGATTTCGTTCATATAGTTGTTTGGGGACCAACATAGGAAAGTAAAAAATGGTCTAAGATATACTATGTAACCTTCATTTATGATTGCACAAGGATGGCTTGACTTTAGTTTATAAAACATAAATTAGATCTAGCTTATTACGTCAAGAATTTCAAGGCTCTTGAAGAGAGGGAATGTGATAGATATATCAAATGTCTAAGTTCATTGGACATGGCGAATACTTCTCCATGACTTTTGTGATTTCTTGGAATCCATTGATATCAATAGAAAAACTCTGTGTAGTTACACACCTCAACAAAATGGGGTAGTAGAAAGGAAGAATATACACATTCCTAAGTGTGCTAGGGCTATGATGAAGGAAATGAGAATGCTTCCTATTGGGCATATGTAGTAACCCCTTCCATATACATCATGAATAGAGAATTTTCATTAAGTATTCCAACTTATAGTTTGTGAGCAACCAGGCCACTATATTTTCTATTAAAGAATGTATACAAAAGTATATAGTGGCCATTTTGGACTTTTTTCAAGGCATCTTCAGCATTATCTCGAGTATAAATCTTCTCAAGAATAATCCACTCAGTGGCTAATAAATATCTACTGAAGTGATACCTGATCTCAATGTCCTTGTTCTTTGCATGATAGACCATATTCTTAGCCAAAGCAATGTCACACTAACTATTATTGAGCAAAGAGGTACATGCTTAGAAAGACCCATATCACAAGCAAGAAGAGAAAGCCACAATGCTTGCTTAGATGCCTCACTTGGTGCAACATACTTTATTTCTATAGTGGAAACAACTCAACATTCTTGAAGATGCAATCTCCAAGAGATAGGACCTCCAATAAATTGAAAAATGTAGATTGATGTAGACTTCTGATTCTCTACAAAACCAACATAATCAAAATTTGTGTAACCAATAATGGATGCCTTCGCTCTAATCAAGCATAGAAATTTGTGCTTACTGCCACATAGCTATCTCAAATTCATCTTGACCACTTCCAAATGTTCGTTGCTAGTATTAGATACATATCTTCTCAAAACTCCCACTCCAAATGCAATGTCTGGTCTTGTTTTTACCATAGCATACATGATACTACCAACAATAGACTGATAAAGAATTTGGCTCATGAATTCCTTTTCCTCATCTGATTTTGTGCAATCATCCTTGATCAATTTCAGATATGTGGGTAAAGGTGTAATGAATGCCTTTCCACCATGCATATTGAACTACCAAGTACTTTGGATATGTACTCACTTTAAGACAAGTATATGCATCGTTTACTCTTATCACGAGTAATCTGCATGCCAAGAATATGTTTGGCATACCATAAATCATTTATATCAAATGTCTTAATCAACTTCTTTTTTAGAAATGATAAGTCATAAGAGGAAATCCTAGCAATTACCATATCATTGACATAAAGTATCAAGCTTCCATTAGAGCATCTCTTTGTGTAGAAACAATGGTCCTCATTTCTTTAGGAATTGCCTTTAGACTTCATAAAGGCATCAAACTTTAGGAACCGTTGTCTGGGGGACTCTTTAAGTCCATATAAGCCCTTCCACTACAACAGATCGATGGTATACCGAGGTTTTTACCGAGGAAAATGAACGCGGCTTTATTTGTCGCGACGCCGGTGTAAAGGTCGGTTTCCGCGTCGGTACCAAAGAGTCGGTATAGGCATCGGTGTAGACATCGGTAAAAGCGTCGGTATATGCGTCGGTATAAACGTCGGTATATGCGTCGGTAATCGGCTTCTGCTACATCGCCTCCTGGGTGTACCGACGGTTATTCTGATGACACTACTAGGAGTACCGTTGCTTATACCGATGACCATACCTGCAAAATTTTTTTTGGGCAGAATGTTTTGTCTTTTGCTACAGCAACATTACCATGATGTTGCTGAACAAAAGACAATACACTCTGCCCAAAAAAAACCGAGTACATGTGATGTGTACTCTAATGACAACCGAAATATGATTTCATGAAACAAAGTATTATTTTACACAAAAGAGATCGATAATCAGAATGAAGAATGAACCATGTACAAAAGAAGTTATATATTTCAATAATGAAGCATGTACAAGAGTGTGGCAAACCACTGTCATATATGATGCTTTTACAAAATGTGGCAAAGCAATGTATTGCCATATGAAAATCAAATACAAAATATTGGTCTTCCACTGCCATACACATGCAAAGAACGTTCCATATCAACAGTCCTGCAACAAAGAACATTAATGGAATGAGATAAATTCACATGAAAATTACAAACAAGTAAAAACCAAGTTTATAAATTGATTACCTCATCGCAAACGCTCCCATGAAACTACCGCACCGCGTCCCTCCAAGTCCTGCAATACTGCAGCCAACCCATGACTATCTCCATAAGACTCCTCCGTTTGTGTTGGAGGACGACCCATTGCCAACTCCTGAAACAAATATAAAAAGATTAGAGAAATATATATGAGAAATTTAACACAAATAAATTCAATAAATGAAATGGTACTTACAAACTCATGACGCATCGTGTCATATCCACCGCTGCCCAAATGTGACGGTCCAATCGTGTCTAGACGTGTGGCTGTGGCATTTCGCTGCTGGCGATATCGGTCAGGAGTGTGCTGTTGCTCATCACGAATCATGTCCACTCCTCAGCATCTAACCACAGAGGCTTTGGTAAGACTTCTCTGAATGCATCACGAGCCTCGGATCGTCGATGTGACATGACCTCATGTGCGGTATGCAGAATCCACTCTGAACTGACAATCGATTGTCCATCGGCTGGTCACAACTCCTGGTAAATCGTCTGTGTGATATAATTCTTCCGATCTTTATCCTGTTCACTCCGTTTCAGCATGATGGAGTGTCCAAACTGGATGGAGCAAAGCTGTCGTATGCGTGCAAGCATTGCTTTGCCAGCCGCATCCATCACCGGAGCTCCATCTTGGATACTATACACCTTGGAGTCATCATGGTCATGAGCACCCCCTGGTCTTCTCTAAATCTATTTGCTACACACTGTGGACATACGTGGAGATGCTCATACTCATTCCGAAAGAGAATGCAATCATTCGGACAAGCATGAATTTTCGTATAATCCATTCCAATGGACTGTAAAAGTTTTTTCGCATCTCCACGTGTTGGAGGCATGTCATTGCCCTCTGGCAAAATTTGATCTTTAAGAAGCCTGCAATAAGCAATTAAAATGATATTAGTAAATAAAGTTATTGTGATACAACAATGACAGCCAATTTGTTCTCCACTTACCTGAACAATTCAGTGACACTACTATCTGACCATCCATAAATGGATTGCAGATTGAGCATCACGAGTGAAGCACGTAGTACAGATATCTTTGCTCCATTGTAAAGTGGTAAACGAGCTAATCTTCGCATGTTTTCATATTCTTCATCAACTTTTGATCGTGGAATTTCTGTTGTGTCCATGAAACTCTCATCGACACCTTCTTCACCATCATGATCTTTGTCCATCTCATAAAATGCTTCAAGCATCTCTTCTATATGTTCATTCTGTGTAATATTATTAGTGCTTGCTTCTACGTCTACATCCTTTTTTGCTCTCTTTTTTCCACGAGATGTTATCGGTGCAATGTCGTTTGGGTCCATCTGCTCACCTGGGGGACCATGCGAATGATAGCGTAGGTTTTCCAGTCGACTCCTATCAAAGGATCCATACTCTCTAACATGTGCAGTACAAATCTGTCGTTTCCGATAAATTTGATACTTGCACTGTGTGCAAGGACATGCCATTCTCTCTTCAGGATCCAAAGAAGCCATCTGGTACAATATGGACATTTAAGAACATTTTAGAACATTTGTTTTTTTATTAAACCTAAAAATCTAACTCTTAAAGACCTAAATACTTAAATACCTAAAAAAAATTAAAATCCTAGTTTTAAAACCCTAATCTATATAGCTATCCTATTTTATCTATATATTCGGATTTTTTCTTGATTGATCCTATTTTATATATATATTTATTTATTTATTCAGATTTTTTTCCTCTTAATTAAGTTATATGTATGCCTAAACCCTAAAACCCTAATTTTAAAGATCTAGACCTAAATTATGTATATTTCTATACACATGTGTATATACATGTATATATGTATTATATGTGTATGTGTATGTGTGTATATATGTTATGTACGTGTTAAAACCCTAAAACCCTAATCCAAATGACCTACAACTAAAACGTGTATATATATGTATGCATGTGTATATATATGTGTATATGTATATATATGTGAATATAGATAGGTATATAAGTATGTGTGTTTGTGTATTTATATATTTATTTATATATTTATTTATATATTCAAAATTTTTCTTTACTTAAATATATTTAATTAAATAATTTAAAACACTAGTTCTTTTTATATTTATTTATGTATATAATTATCTTATTTTATATATATATTTATTTATATATTCATATTTTTCTTCTTACGTAATCCTATTTTTATATATTTAATTTTATATATTTAATTATAAATATTTAATTAAATTATTTAAAACACTAATTCTTTTTAGATTTATTTATGTATATAATTAAATATCTATTTTTTGTTCTTTTTCATTCACAGTCGCAAACTGATAACCGTGAGATTGTTACAGGCTGTTCTTTTCCTTTTTTTTTTGTTCTCTCGTACGAACCTTTACTTTTTCTTTTCTTGGACACCAAACCCTATCTTCCGAAGTTGAAGGGTTTGGCTCTTCTTACGTAATCCTATTTTTATATATTTAATATTATATATTTAATTATAAATATTTAATTAAATTATTTAAAACACTAATTCTTTTTAGATTTATTTATGTATATAATTATCTTATTTTATATATATATTTATTCATATATTCAGATTTTTTTCCTTACGTAATCCTATTTTTATATATTTAATTATATATATTTAATTAAATTATTTAAAACACTAGTTCTTTTTATATATTTAGTTATGTATATAATTATCTTATTTTATATATATATTTATTCATATATTCAGATTTTTTTCCCTTACTTAATCCTATTTTTATATATTTAATTTTATATATTTAATTATATATGTTGAATTAAATTATTTAAAACACTAGTTCTTTTTAGATTTATTTATGTATATAATTATCTTATTTTATATATATTTATTTATATATTCAGATTTTTTTCCTTACGTAATCCTATTTTTATATATTTAATTTTATATATTTAATTATAAATATTTAATTAAATGATTTAAAACACTAGTTCTTTTTATATGTATTTATGTATATAATTATCTTATTTTATATATAAGTTTATTTATATATTCAGATTTTTTTTCCTTACGTAATCCTATTTTTATATATTTAATTTTATATATTTAATTATATATATTTAATTAAAACCCTAATCTTAAAATTCTAGATCTGAAATAATAAACCCTAAAACCCTAATCTTAAATATGTAGACCTAAAATATGTATATTTCTGTATATATGTGTATATACATGTATATATGTATTACATGTGCATGTGTATGTGTGCATATATCTTATGTAGGTGTTGTAAACCTAAAACCCTAATCTTAAAGATTTAAATCTAAAATATGTATATTTTTGTATGCATGTGTATCTACATGTATGTATGTATTATATGTATATATGTGTTTGTGTATATATGTAATCTACGTATTAAAATCCTAAAACCCTAATCAGAAAGACTTAGACTTAAATCTGAAATACTAAACCGTAAAAGCTAATCTTAAATATGTAGACCTAAAATATGTATACTTCTGTATACATGTGTATATACATGTATATATGTATTACATGTGCATGTGTATGTGTGCATATATCTTATGTAGGTGTTATAACCCTAGAACCCTAATCTTAAAGATTTAAATCTAAAATATGTATATTTTTGTATGCATGTGTATCTACATGTATGTATGTATTATATGTATATGTGTGCTTGTGTATATATGTTGTCTACGTATTAAAATCCTAAAACCCTAATCAGAAAGACTTAGACTTAAATCTGAAATACTAAACCCTAAAACCCTAATCTTAAATATCTAGACCTAAAATATGTATATTTCTGTATACATGTGTATATACATGTATATATGTATTACATGTGTATGTGTATGTGTGCATATATGTTATGTAGGTGTTATAACCCTAAAACCCTAATCTTAAAGATTTAAATCTAAAATATGTATATTTTTGTATGCATGTGTATCTACATGTATGTATGTATTATATGTATATGTGTGTTTGTGTATATATGTTATCTACGTATTAAAATCCTAAAACCCTAATCAGAAAGACTTAGATTTAAATTTGAAATACTAAACCCTAAAACCCTAATCTTAAATATCTAGACCTAAAATATGTATATTTCTGTATACATGTGTATATACATGTATATATGTATTAGATGTGTATGTGTATGTGTGCATATATGTTATGTAGGTGTAATAACCCTAAAACCCTAATCTTAAAGATTTAAATCTAAAATATGTATATTTTTGTATGCATGTGTATCTACATGTATGTATGTATTATATGTATATGTGTGTTTGTGTATATATGTTATCTACGTATTAAAATCCTAAAACCCTAATCAGAAAGACTTAAACTTAAATCTGAAATACTAAACCCTAAAACCCTAATCTTAAATATCTAGACCTAAAACCCTAAAACCCTAATCTTAAATATTTTACCCTAAAACCATAATCCTATTTAAAACCCTAAAACCCTAATCTTAAATATTTAACCCTAAAACCCTAATCCTATTTTTATATATTTGATGTAAAACAAAAACTTCAAAATAAAAATAGGATTATATGTGTGTATGTATGCATGTGTGTATATATGTGTGTGTATGTATGCATGTGTACATGTGTGTGTGTGTATGTATACATGTGTATACATGTGTGTGTATGTGTATGTGTGTGTATGTAGGCATGCATGTGTGTGCATGTGTGTGTACGTGTGTGTGTGTATGCATGCATGTGTGTGTATGTGTGTGTATGTGTATGCATGTGTATACATGTGTGTGTATGTATACATGCATGTGTGTATATGTGTGTATGTATGCATGTGTGTATATATGTGTGTATGCATGCATGCCGGTATATGTGTGTGTATGTATGCATGCATGTGTGTATATGTGTGTATATATGTGTGTGTGTATGTATGCATGCATGTGTGTATATGTGTGTATATATGCGTGTGTGTATGTATATGTGTATATGTGTGTGTGTATGTGTATGTATGCATATGTGTATATATGTGTGTGTATGTATGTGTGTATGCATGTGTGTGTATGTATGCATGTGTGTGTATGTATGCATGTGTGTAAATTTATGTGTGTGTGTATGCATGCATATGTGTATATGTGTGTGTATATAAGCATGCATGTGTGTATAGGTGTGTGTATGTAAGCATGCATGTGTGTACATGTATGTGTGTATGTATGCATGTGTAAATTAATGTGTATCTTCCTTTCTCTTCTCTCTCTCTTTCTCTCTCTCTCTCTCTCTCTCTCTCTCTCTCTCTCTCTCTCTCTCTCTCTCTCTCTCTCTCTCTCTCTCTCTCTCTCTCTCTCTCTCTCCTTCTCTCTCTATCAATAGCGAATAAAAGAATCACTTACAAGTATGTCTCTCTTTGACTCGTTGTCGTCAAAGTGTAATGTAGGTCGTCTCTCGTCCAATTCCAAACAATCGACGCCAACGAACTTCTGCAAAATCAACAAAAAGAGAAATTAGAAACCCTAAAGCATAAAGAAACACAAATGCTAACAGTACGCGCAGCACTTACCAATTTGTGAGAGCTAAGCCGAGAGAGAGTGTGTGTGTAGAGAGAGAGAGATCCATGTGTGTGTGTGTGTGTGCACAAGACAATGCAGGTTCGCACGCGCAAGTTTGACAGTAGACCGAAAGTAATCAAACACGCGCAAAAATGTGAAGTTTTTCTCTCGGGTTCGGGGTATGTTTAAAAATTCGCCGCTAGTATAGGCGCCGGTATGGACGTCGGTATACGCGTCGGTACATGCCAGTAAATTACTGATGCTTATACGGACGCTCATACCGACACATATACCGACGCTTATACGGACGCTTATACCGGCGGCTGCGGGCCACACCGACGATCCGTTTAAAACGTTCATACCGACGGTCACTTGACCGTCGGTATCTCTTAGTCAGATTTTCCGAGGGCTATATCGACGCCGACTATGACCGTCGGTATATGCAGCATCGGTATGCCCCTCATATGTTGTAGTGTTCTTCATCTTGCAAACTAGACTTTCTTTCTCCAAAACTACATAGCCCTCTAGTTTTTCCATAAAGATCTCATCTGTAACATCTCCATGCAAGGACTTTTCACATCTATTTGGGATGGGTGAAAGCATGTTAATGTTTACAAAAAAGTGACGTCTGGGACATAGTTAATTAGTTGGAAAAACCTGATCCTTCTTAGCTGAACATCGTGCAATAGTTATTGAAAGAGAAATAAATAGGAGGTGATGGGGTGAAAGTAGGCCACAGTACACATGCTGGAGCGTGGAGAGCTCATGATGTGGGGTTTTCTGCTTGCTGCATGTTGGAGAGTCCACCGTAGTACCTCATCTTGCCTAGGAGTTTTTCTACGTAGTTGATTATTGTCTTTGGCAACCAAACATTCGTTATGGAGCATGTAAGGCAGAAGTTTTCTTGGCTCTTGTTTTGTTGATCCTGTCCTATTGTAACAAGTCACGATCGAATTTTTCAGTGATTGTCTTAATGCGTGATGGAAGACGTATGTGTGAAACACAAAATTGGAGGCTTTAATCAACTCTAAAGAATTGGTTTTTGTATTTGTTTCTACTCATTGCACTTCAGGTTCCCTAACTTTCACGCTGCCAAGAATAGGGTCGATCTAGAAGCTCTGTACTAGATATTATTATCCCAAGTTGAAGTGGAAAATAAAATATGTTAAGAGCCAGAAACAGACTTTGGAAGCCACCACCAGCATGTATCCTTGGGAGAGAAAAGACATTACGAAGCGTTTTTTGTCGGTTGTAGGGTAGGAACTCTTTTCCAACTCCTTGCATGGAGCATTCATGAAGTGGGCTTTTCTATGTGCTGCATGTTGGAGAGTACGCTGTAGTACCTCATCTCGCTTGGGAGTTTTTTTGTGTGCTACATGTTGATTGGGGAATAGCCAGAGGGACTCCATCACTATAGGCATTTTTTATGCATGCTGCATTCTGACTAGGGAATATTGATAACTATTTTTCTATGCGCTACGTGTTGGAGAGTACACCGTAGTACCTCTTCTCATCTGTGAATTTTTCTATGTGCTGCATGTTGTGTGGGGAACAGTGAGAGGGACTACATCACTATACGTATTTTTTCTATGTGATGCGTCCTAAGTCTGTACAAATACCTATTTTTGTGCATATCACATATTTTGGTTTGGAGATCATTCCTAAAAAGGTAATCCACTTATTCATATTTGATGACAAGAAGCATGACACCTTTTTTGTGCAACAATGTTTCTAATTACATTGGCAATGGCTGAGAGAGCTAAACCTTGACTTAAGCCAACATTGGGTATGGTCACATGGTGGAGCTTCTAATTGTAAAGATTGATGACATTGATTTTATGGTGATGTTTGGGCTCTTGGCCCCTACACATTTTGTACAATTCCCTCATTAATCTATGTTTTTCTTGTTCTCTTAAAAAAAGGAAGTTATATATGAGTAACATATGAGATTATGGATGATTGTTGCAGGTATAAAAGTATAGTAACAAGCTAATTAGTAATAGCTAATTACTAATAACCATCCAAGAGCTAACTACTTAGTGATAAATAATTGGTATCAAGATAATTAGTAATTACTAATTACTAACAACTAACCAAGAAGTAGCTACTTAATTAAGATGAACTCTTAACAGGCTAAATAATAATAGCTAATTACTAACAACTAAGAACCAGCTACTTACTAATAGGTAACTAGTAACAAGCTAATTGGTAGTAGCTAATTACAAACAGCTAACCAAGAACAACCTACTTAGTAATAGGTAATTCATAGAAGCTAATTAGTAATAGCTAATTAGAAACAGATAACCAAGAACTAGTTGCTTAGTAATATTTAATACTAACAAGCTAATTAGTAATAGATAATTACTAACTAGTAACTAAGGACTAGCTACTTACTAATAGCTAATTCGTAACAAGCTAATTAGTAATAGCTTATTATTTATAATTAATTACAAACAATCAACCAATGACTAGCTACTTAATAATAACTAACTATTAACAAGCTAAATAGTAGTAGCTAATTACTGAGAACTAACTAAGAACCAACTACTTAGTAATAGGTAACTAGTAACAAGCTAATTAGTAATAGCTAATTACAAACAACTAACCAAGAACCAGCTACTTTCTAATAGAAAATTAGTAACAAGCTAATTAGTAATAGCTTATTACAAACACCTTACCAAGAACCAGCTACTTAGTAAAAGCTAATTACTATCAAGCTAATTAGTAATAGCTAATTCCTAAGACTAACTAAGAACCAACTACTTAGTACTAGGTTACTAGTAGCAAGCTAATGAGTAATAGCTAATTAGAAACGATTATCCAAGAACCATCTATTTAGTAATAGCTAATTAGTAACAAGCTACTTAGTAATAGCTAATTAGTAACAAGCTAATTACAAACAACTAACCAAGAACCAGCTACTTAGTAATAGCTATTATTAATAGGCTAATTAGTAATAGATAATTACGAATAACTAACCAATAGCCAATTACTAACAAGCTAATTAGTAACAATCTACTTAGTAATAGCTAATTAGTAGAAGCTAATTAGAAACACCTAATCGAGAACCAACTATTTAGTAATAGCTAATTACAAAGAAGCTAATTAGTAACAAGCTAATTAGTAACAAGCTAATTAGTAACAAGCTAATTAGTAACAAGCTAATGAGTAACAAGCTAATTAGTAACTCCAATGATAAATATCGAGCTTCAGAAGTTTGGATCATTGAAGGCATATTTTGTTAAGAGATTGAAAGAAAGATTCACATGTTGCTACATTTATCATGTTCAAATGTCATACCTTAAGGATGCAATCAATATCCTATGTCAGTCAAGCTCGTTCTTGCATAATTGTCTTTGTAATTGTGATTGTTCAATTTGTTAAGTAGTGAAGACATGAAGGTGCAATGCTTCAACAACTACATTTCGATCGATTAGCAGCATAGAGAGTATTCTATGTCCATGTCAAAATGTCATCACATTCCACGAGTACACATGTGTGATGGGTGAGTGCTCTGATTGCAGAGTAGGACATTTTAAGCGGTTTCCAAGAGAGACTAGCAGTGAGGAATATCGTATTCTTGTAAAGAACTTTGAAGATGTCGAGTCAATGTATGAAGGACAAGTTCATAAAATGAACGAATTCATAAAGAGGGAGATGAGTCCTAAATTTGTAACAAGATTATTTGAGAAAACTCGAAAGAAATTTATCAAGCATAATTTCATTTATTTACTGTAAGAGAACCAGTTTAAGATTTGTGTCTCTCAATTCTCAAGCAATGTTGTGGTTTCAGTGGTTGATTTTGCAGAAAACTATACATTTCACGAGCAAAATGAAATACAATCTATGCATTGGTGGTCTCTACAGGTAACTATTTTTGTGCATATCAAATATTTTCATTTGGAGGGTATTCCTAAAAGGGTAATCCACTTCTTCATATCCGATGAGAGGAAGCACGACACCCTTTCTGTGCAACATTGTTTCCAATTACATTGGCAATGGTTGAGAGAGCTAAACCTTGAATTAAGCCAACATTGGGTATGGTCAGATGGTGGAGCTTCTCAATTTAAAGCTTAACGTCCATTTTACTTCGTATGAAGATATCAGGGGTAATATGCATGACTATGATATGGAACTTCTTTGATTCACGGCACGTGAAGGCAGAACATGATGATGCAGGTGCAATTGTGAAAAGGGTGCTAACCCATGAAAATTTGAAACTTGAAGTTGCAATGCTGAAGTGTGTTGCAGATATTGTGAAATTTCTGAGGGGACATTAGTGAAATTCAAAAGGGAGAGATCTCACAGGGGTCTTCTAGGAAGTGAAGATTGACGAAGTGTGTCAGACATTGGTCTACAAAGACCATTCCACGTGTGTGTGGGACGAGGGCTAGTTAGCCAAGGTCCTAAGCTTGGGGGTATATCCTAAGGTATTTAATGGTTAGTGGGGATGAGTGTTGCATGCTCGCCACATGGCGACGCTAGACATTCTAGATCACTGCTATTTTAGATACAAGAGGATATAAATAGATGGGAGGAGAGTGGCACACACATCATTCACAAGTTTCTTTTGAGAAAAGCCTCACACTTGATATCAGAGCTAAAATTAGCAGAATTTTTTTGAGTAGGGAGCGCATGCATGCATGTTTTCTTTTGGGCGAGGGTCGTCGTCCTGAGGTTTGGTCTTCTCCATCGCTGTGTTGAGCGTTTCCCGAGGTTAGCCGTCGTCTGTAGCAAGGATTTGCGTGGCGCAAACAGGACCGAGACGGGACTCCATGTGACCCCGCCCCACTGACCTAGAGAAAGGCCGGTGTTATTGTGCTGCCGCGCTGCTGAGAGTTCTGGCCAGAGCCCATCTTTGGCCGTCGTTGGCCCGTCGATTCAGACTCTACCGCGCCCCAGAGTACTGCCCAGCGCTTGAAGACTTGCGCGCTTCATGCGTACAGAGGCATAAGGAATTCAGTTTTTCAAAATTCTCATGTTAGCCCTGAATGGTCAGCCGACAGAAAGAGTGGGCTCCATTACCCCGTGCGTGAGCGCTCGGGAAGAGGAAGCATCTTTAGTTTCCACATGTGAAGAGACTATGAAACGCCATCCTTTATAAACGAATCTGCGATTTTCTATGCATGTGGGATTGGTCTACTTCTGCACGCGCTGCTCTCAGAGAAGAACGATCTTTTTGTTGTTTGAAGAATTATACATTTTTTTTTAGAAATTTGGAGTTACCAAAATCTCACCAAAATAGCCAAATTGGCCATAACTTGGGCAAATCATATCCAAATTTGGAGTTCTTGGGCTTGTTAGAAAGCTCTCTCAGAGATCTTTCCAGAGAGTGGTTATAAGCCATATTTTGGGTTCAGGTATTTCCTGCAACAGAGGTTAGAAGTGGATTGTTCTTCATCGAATACCGTCAACAAAGCACTTTTTAAAGATTTTTACGATCTACGAGCAAAAGGGAGTCGATACTCCACCCGTAGCTCTTCAATTGGATGCTCCGAGAATATCAAAGAAAATCTGAGATAAGTATTTTTGCAATATTTGGTTGGTTATTCTCTTGATTATGCATATTAGAACTATTTTTGCATTACGTGTAGGACGACGTAATTAGAATGTAAATAGAGATGTATGTTCGATGCTTGAGCTTTTCTTACAGGTGGTAAGTATCGGCAGGTATCGACCAGAAAAATATTGTGATTGAGGGCCTGTAGTGCCCAACAGCATATTTGGAAAAGTTTTCTATTGCAGGTGTTCGAAGATAAAAAGAATAGATCGTGCCTGCCAGCACATGATTAATGCTTGACGTTTCTATTTTCTTCGAAATTATTTCGGATTTCAAAGTGACACCGTTAGGCTGGCAAAATTTTTAAAATATTAGCATGCATGTGCATTAAAATTTAGAAAGCATATTAAAGTTTCTTTCTATTGTCTTTTTCTATTTAGCAAAAGCTTTGACTGGTTCTTTTTTCCGCTTGCCAGTAGTATTTACGTCTGTTTAGTCTTTAAAAAAAAAAACAGAAAACCAAAAGAAAAAAGTTTCTTACCTAGCATGGAATCCGAACCTTCTTCTCCTGTTAGGACAGAATCCATTATGTCTGAGCCTCCAGTTGATCCCATTCAAGCTATGAACAATAGAATTTTATCTTTAGAAACTTCTCTTCATGACATCTTGGAACACGTGCGTGGTTCTAAGAAAGAAGAAGAGCCTCTTGATGTTGATCTGCCAGAGATGGAGGTAGATGCTCCATATGAGCATGAAACTTCAAAAGTCCTTAAAGATAGCGTCTTAGTTAGAGAAGCCAGATGGCAGCTTAAGGATCTTAAGCTGCCAAGATATCATGGCTCAACTAGCGCTAGGACTGCTGACGCAGTTGAGCAGTGGCTCAGCAAGTGGGAACAGTGTTTCCGTCTGTGTCATATCACCGATGATAGGCACAAGATTCAGCAGGCCACTTATAATCTTATGGATGTCGCTCATAGGTGGTGGCGAAAGATAGAGCAGGATAAGAAGGAACCCACGACATGGGATCAATTCAAAATCTTGTTTTATAAAAATTTTGTACCACCTGATGAGAGGTCTAGAGCACTAGACACCTGGTTCTTCATCAGTCAGAAGAATCAGTCAGTTCAGGAATATGCAGATAGGTATAGAGAGGTACTTCTTAAAGTACCTAATACCATTCCAGAGTTTCTTCAAGTCCACAAGTTTGTCTTGGGACTCAGAGAAACTATCCGACCATTAGTGAGGAAAGAGCGGTGTCAATCTTTGGCACAGGCCACAGAGATGGCCTTGGTTTATGAGGATGGCCACAGGAGCACAGGTTCCCAGGGTCAGAGATCCCCATGGACTAGGGTTAGCCGACCTGTCCATACTCCGACTCCTGGTTCGGTCAGTGCACAGCCTTCTAGGGAGGCTAAGCAGGTGCACATGATCCAGACAGTCTCAGGAAGAAAAAGAAAAGTGTCTGCTCTGGCTGAGAGGGCATATAACCGATCTATTCTTACCCCTCAGTAGAAAGAGAAGGCAATGAAAGAGGGTTTGTGCTATGGATGCTTAGGACAACACTTATATAAGGATTGTCCTAAAAAGAAAAAGATAACAGCCACCATAGTCATAAATCCGACTCAAGCAGGGGGTGGGAGTGACGATGAATTTGGGGATCCCCCATCTCCATTATCATCTCCCATAGTGGCTATGACAGTCACTAAAAAGGTTCAGACTGTGCCAAATGTTGTGCTTTCGCCAGTGGCACAGAAAGGATACCGGTTCCCAGATACTGAGCTTATTGTTATGAGAGGAGTCGTGGCAGGACAGCCTGTCAAGATACTCTTTGACACAGGTTCAACTCATAATGTTATTAGTTCCCGATTAGTCAAGAGGTTATGCTTAGATACGGTACAGTTAGATTACACTTATACCGTAGAGCTAGCTGACGGGATGGGAACTGAGACTTGGGATAGACGAGTAGTTGATCTTCCTATTTAGATCCAGTCCTATGAGGACAGATTGGATTTTGAGATAGCGAGATTAGCACGTTTCAACATAATTCTTAGTAAGAAGTGGCATGCGAGGATGAAACCAGTCATTGATTTTGCTTCGCATGTGTATCAGTTTGAGCATGAGGGAAGGAGATTACTGATCCGTGGAGAACCAGATCTCCAAGAGACGCGATTGGTGACTGCTACTAAGTTGCTCAAAATTGATTATAAGTATATCTATTTTCTTTATTCCATGTATTTGTCGTATGTTGAGATGGATTCATGCAGTCATGGAGACTCTAGTTGGAATGCTCTAGCACTTTCAGCTAAAGTGAGAGCAGAATTCCAAGAGTTGTTTTTAAAGGAATTACCTTCACGTTTGCCTCCTTGCATGAATATAGAGCATAGAATCGAATTGGTACCAGGAGCGAGTCCGACCGCTCGGCCACCATTTCGAATGAGTTTGCAGGAGGAAAATGAAGTCCGCAAGGTCATGGACGAGTATCTTCAAAAAGGGTTGATTAGACCCAGCTATTCACCCTTTGCCGCATCAGTTCTTCTTGTGAAGAAGAAGGATGGATCTTATAGGATGTGCGTTGATTATCGAGCACTCAATAAGATCACTATTAGACACAGATATCCTATGCCCCGGATTGATGATCTTTTAGATGCTCTAGGTGGAGCCATTGTATTTAGTAAGATAGATTTAAAGAGTGGCTATCATCAGATTAGAGTGAAAGATCATGATGTACATAAGACAGCTTTCAGGACCCGTTTTGGTCATTATGAGTATTTGGTCATGCCTTTTGGTTTGACAAATACTCCAGCTACATTTATGATGTTAATGAATGATATTTTAAGACCTTTCATAGGAAAGTATGTTGTTGATTTCGTGGATGATTTGCTAGTGTATAGTAGAACTGTGCATGAGCATGAAAATCATTTAAGGTTTGTGTTAAATATTTTAAAATAAAATAAGTTGTATGTAAATCCAGAGAAGACATAGTTGTTTCTTCCGAGGATAGACTATCTAGGGCATGTGATTTCAGCCGATGGGGTTCAGATGGATCCCAAGAAGGTATCAGTTATCTTAGCATGGCCTACTCCTCAGGATGAGGGGCAGTTACGATCGTTCTTAGGACTTTCCGGTTTCTATCGAAAATTCATCTCTTCATATTCATCGATAGCAGCACCTATGAAGAACTTGCTTCAAGGCAAAATTCCATTTGCATGGAAGCAAGAGTAGCAAGAGAGTTTTGATACTCTAAAACAAGCTGTTTCAGAGGCTCCTATACTCAAAGTGGTAAATCCTCAGAAACCATTTGAGTTAGAGACAGATGCTAGCGGCATAGCCATAGGCGCAGTCTTGAGTCAAGATGGCAAGCCAATAGCTTTTGAAAGTAAGAAGTTAAGTAGTGCACAACGCAATTGGCCTGTGCATGAACAAGAGTTGTATGCGGTGGTGCATGCACTTAAAGTTTGGAGACACTATCTTTATGGTGCAGACTTTAAGGTATTCATAGATCATCATACACTCAAGTATTTCTGTAGTCAGCCAGATCTTCGAGGCCGACAGGCTCGTTGGGCTGAGCTCATGCAAGAATTTCACATGGAAATCTTGTATAGAAGAGGCAAAGAAAATATAGTAGCTGATGCATTATCTCGTATAATGTATCAAATGAGCTTTACAGTTTTAGAAAGCTCATTGCTTCAAGAAATTAAGGAAGCACAGGTGGAAGATCCACATTTATTACAGATAGTTAGAGCCATTAGTAATGACTCTATTTTAGGAGACGAGACAGTTCCAGCTGTTTCTTCTTCTACGAAAGCAAACAAGTCCATTCCGTATTCCAATTTCTCACAGGAGAATGGAATAGTGAAGCGGAAAGGAAAGGTTTGTGTGCCAGATTCTCGGGATTTGAGAAAGAAAGTCATGCATGATAACCATGATGTTCCCTGCGCAGGACATCCTGGTGTTGACAAGATAATACAGCTTGTTAGAAGAATATTTTGGTGGCCTGGATTAGCCAGAGATATCCATACTTATGTTCAACAATGCTTTATGTGTCAAGTCAACAAAGCAGAAAGGGTAAAGACACCAGGTCTTCTACATCCTTTACAAGTTCCAGATCATAATTGCGATAGTGTATCCATGGACTTCATAGTGGGGTTACCGCGGACCCAAAGGAAGCGGGATACAATCTTAGTTATGGTAGATAGACTGAGCAAGATGGCTCATTTCATACCCATGTAGGAGACAATAGAAGCTCCACACGTAGCGGAGTTGTTCATCCAGAATGTCTTCAGATTGCATGGGTTACCTACATCCATAGTTTTAGATAGGGATGTCAGATTTACAGGACACTTCTGGAAGTTTGTATTTGACAAACTGAAAGTGTCACTAAAAATGAGTAGTGGTGATCATCCACAGACAGATGGTCAGATCGAGAGGGTCAACCAAATTCTAGAGGATATGTTACGAGCATATGTTTCTGAGAGACAGACAGATTGGGATAGTTATTTGCCATTAGTAGAGTTTGCTTATAACAATAGACCTCACAAGGTGACTGGGATGTCTCCTTTTGAGATGAACTATGGCATGAATCCCACTGCTCCCAGTACCATAGGAATGCCTAAGAAATGTCCTAGTGCTTCTCAGTTCTTAGCGAATCTTCAAGCAAACCTTGAAATAGCTAAAGCCAAGATGCAACAAGCAGCTGATAGAGCCAAAGAGTATGCTGATAGGAAAAGATCTCCTAGATCCTTTGAGGAAGGAGACCGAGTCTTCCTTCAGGTACCGGCTAGATCTACTTCATTGTCCACAGGGAAGTGTAGTAAACTATCACCAAGGTATTGTGGACCTTGGAAGATAGTCAAGAAGTTGAGTGATGTTGCATACCGATTAGAGCTTCCTCCAGATTGCAGAGTCCATCCAGTGTTTCATGTCAGTAAACTAAGAAATATATCTAGGGAGGATAATCTAATAGAGGGTATTGTTTCTTTGCAGGAAACCGATAGAGAAGATCATTCTCCAGACAGAATACTAGATAGGAGACAGAAACGGTTAAGGAATCGTGTCATCCAAGAGTATCTGGTAGCCTGGAGAGGATTACCACTTACTAACTCTACTTGGGAATCAGCAGCTCTGGTTCGCAAGTACTTTCCCTCATTGATCATTGAGGACAATGATCTTTAGAAGGGGGAGAGAGTGTCAGACATTGGTCTACAGAGACCATTCCATGTGTGTGTGGGACGAGGGCTAGTTAGCCAAGGTCCTAAGCTTGGGGGTATATCCTAAGGTATTTAATGGTTAGTGGGGATGAGTGTTGCATGCTGGCCACATGGCGACGCTAGAACATTCCAGATCACTGCTATTTTAGATACAAGAGGATATAAATGGATGAGAGGAGAGTGGCACACACATCATTCACAAGTTTCTTTTGAGGAAAGCCTCACAAAGTGAATAGGGAGAAGGTTTGGGTTTGTAATGGGAAATCTCAAGTTTGATCCTTGCATTTGATTCGTTTCTATTCAAGGTTAGATGGACATTGCATTGGTGTGAGAGAACTAACATGTTGTTGCTTTGATTGTATCCATGGTCAGTGAAAAAGATGCATCAACAAATGCCATGTTCAAAATTGGGCGTACCACACTTTGACTCCTATCAGTGAGTTAGATGAATCAGAAGACTCATCCCTTTCCACTTTCACATTTGAAGGTGATGGAAACTACCTATAAAATGCATTAGTAGTGGATGACAACTTTGCAATCAATGCAAAAGAGGAAAATGATGAAGGTGCCAATTTCTATTTGTTAAAGTGCACATAAGGAAAACAGTTCAGTTCAAAGAATGTAATGGATGCATGGAACATCCTCATAGCTTCAAGAACATATTATGTGATGGGTTTATTTTATAAGAGACTAGAAGAAAATGTCTAGAGGTTGTTAGAAACAAGACCACCAACTTAGATGTATTCCCACCTTGTAGGATGCAATTAAATACCCATGTCACCAGTCAATGATTGTACATACATGTTTACCATAAATGGTGATGTGTATGAGGCCCTTTATAATAGTATGCCCTTGAATTTGTAATACCCATATGATGTTGGACAACTTTTTTGTCTGACAATATGTAGTACATGATTGACTAGATAATTATAAACTAGTTTCTTCAGTAACCATTTCTGTGTTGAGAAGTTCAATCAAGAGGAACATTTGTTGCCTCCATAATAAAGTTGCTAAATTGATAGCTAGATCTCTAGATTCTTCTAACATATGGGCTAACCTCATAAGAAGAAACACTAAACATTTTTATATAAAAAACTATAAATCCTGGCAAGATCATTCTTTATGGGATATTATTGTGTCTCCTCACTCTTTTTTTGTTGTAGGCAGTTCCCTTTGTTGTAGATTATGGAAGGCTAGGATGGAGGTTAAAAAGGCATGTTGCACTAATGAGAAGTACTTTACTCATTTTGACTTTTTCAAGAAAGCATCTGGATTGGATGGATATCTCTATGGAACAATTGCAAAATGGGAATCAAAGAGCAAAAGTGTTGCAAGTAGGGATACTCTAGCTAGAATGACCTCACTATCAATGGTGGGGTCATTCAAGACTCTCCTATAATGGATATCACTAACTTATCTCTTGCTTGTCTTCAGGTATTGCTGCTACAAAAAAAGGTGCATGCAAAAGAGGCTTCTTCAATGCACTTCCCACAGGCGTGTTCACCTTGTTGATGTTGCTAGATACATGTTGCAAAAATTCAAGAGCTATAGAGGGTTCAAAGACATTGTAGTGAGGTTTCTTCTTGCTATCAAGATAGCCCCTCTTGAGGATTTTCTACTATCTAAACATATGTATAACACCTCCCCCAACTAGTGGAGAGATTCATTACTTACATTGTACTCCAGTTCCATATTTGACATGATTTTCTCATGTACATGTAATATTTGTTGAGTATTTATTGTAATCTAGGACCCTTGTGTGGGATCCTGCTCTCTGTACACGTAAACATACCATCAATAATCAGAGCTTCTTGTTGACTCAAAAAGAAAGGTGGAGTGCTTATCTATATTTGATGAGGGTTTGCCCCTAGCACAGTTGTAAATCTTAAATGTTAATATTCAATTTTTTTTGTTCTCTCAAAAAAAAAGAGCATGGCTCAGTTCAGTTGGATTGGCTCTTTGCTTCTTGAGGTAGGGGCGGGGGTTCAACTCCTGGCTATGGCAAGACACTATGTAACTGGTCTAACCCTTGTTTTGTGGGATATGGGGGGTCCCATGGGTACTATGCCTGTTCACTTGTATAGTTGCAATTTGGAAATTAAAGTCCGGGGGAAAAGGCCTCAGCTAAACCTCCATTTCAAAAAACAAAAGCATGGCAGCTTACCCCCCTCATAAGAAAACACACACCCCGGAAAGAGATGAATTGATGTGAGGGTAGAAGCATGATTTTGGAAGGAAATTCCATTTATGTACCATCGGAATAGTTTGAATACACCCATAGACATAAAAGTTTTTTCTTTATGGAAAACAGAGACTAAATTAATTTTAGGAAATATTGTACAGTTGTGTAGGGGGCACACCCTCTTGGGACAATACATCTTAGAGAGAGTGACTCTCCACTGTTGGTATCTAACATTACATATGACTTTTGAATACATGGCTTGAGGCATAGGAGCACAAAGATACTAGAAAGGTAGGCTTGTCCAGCAAACTTCATTTCTTTCCAACAGTTGTAAATTTGATTCCTACTACCATTTCCAAAGCATCTTTTATTTTTTCCAGCCCTGATGTTCCATAATATTTGTGATTTCCATGTGTGCAAAATCAAGGGATACATCCCATTATTGGTCTGCAAAGGGTGAGGGAGAGATTATTAAAAGGGGGCCAGAATTTTTGAGCATGAAAGCATTCCATGAATAGGTGAGTAAGATCCTCCAATCTACCACAACTATTACAATTTCCATTCCCCAAATTTAATTTACGAGCTCTACTCCCTATCCATAGGCCCTAGTGAATGATAATCCACAATAAGATGGAGTGCTCATTCACAGGAGGAAGGGCCCAAATGACCTAAAATCTGTAGGACCATTGATGAGCAGTCCACTAGAGATTCCACTTTTGATTCAGCCTTTTGACCAACTTGGGAAAGGAACCCATTTTTTCTTGAAATTTTGGAACATATCCATAGCAAATGTATGTAGCTCAAGCTCTTTGTAGTGGTTGCACTTCTTCGTGGCTTTCAAGAGCAGCTCCCTCTAATCCATAAGCACCTGTTTACAACGAAGAGATAAATTAGCAATTTCATTAATGAAGAAAGGATCCACAATATCCAGCCCAAACATAAGGCTATTCCATGAGTTAAAGACTTTTTTCCTGTACTTATTCATCTTAACAGGCAAAGGAGAAGCTTCTTAAGCATTCACCCATCCAGTCCATAATGAGTCCTATGACAAAAACCAGAGATTACAAGCAAACACTAGGTTTAAGTTATAACCCTCTTTAACTTTCATCTAGGCATAGAAATACCACTAATAATTCCTTCTTCAATTTTATCTTTGACTAACCATCCTAGAGAATCACTAGAAATAGCAAACAGAAGAGGAGCAAGGGGACAACCCTGTCTGATAGATCTATAAAGATTGAAGGGTTAAGAAATAGAACCATTCATAGCCACCCTAGAGTTGGCATTACTCAGTGTTTTTGTCTATAATCTTGATTATGTCTGTATTCTCGATTATGTATGTAATCTCGATTATGTATGTAATCTCGATTATGTATGTAATCTTGATTATGTCTGTAATCTTGATTATGGTCTTGATGTATGCCATGATATATAGACAAACGCTCTTCATTAAGAGAAATTAATATGGAAATAATATCTACATACTCAAAACAATTTGAGGCTATTAACCATTTCCATAGTTCATCACAAAGAGTTCCTGACAAATAGTTGAGTCTTTCACTGATTGTCATCTTTAGTAACGTTAGATAACATCTTCTAATGTTGTAAAATAATATGTAAGCAGTAGGATCAAGTATCAATGTATTGTCAGACCCATACTCCACATTCTTGTCCTAGAAATCAGCCACTTTCTTGAAATGGATTGAAAAATTCCAAAAACATTGATCCCTCCTCCAAATATCCATAAATTTCCTCCCGAACTCTGGGAAGATTATATCAATACATTTGTTGACCTCGTCTAGAGCATAGGCACTCCAAATCCAGACATTGAAATGTTCAAGGCACCATGGAAGAAAATCATTACTGTCAAGAAAGGCCTATTTACTTCAGATATTCATAAATACTTCAACTTCCTGAATCAGAGCCCTAGGTTGTAAAACCTTGTGAATAGGTTTCAATTCCTCTATCTCTTCCTCTATCAAGCCACGTTGAATCTTTAGAGGGTCCCTTTCTATCTCAATAAATTTTTGGTTCCATTATCACATGATCCAACCTCTTTTGTTTTTTTGTCTTGCCTAGTATTTGTTTAGGCTCTTGATTGCCATTTGGTGTAAACACTAGTACAAGATTAGTTTGAGTTGAAACTGATAATTTTTGTTGAACACCTGTTGCAATAAGATCAGTTTGAGTTGAAATAGGACATGTTTGAGTTAAAATACGACATGTTTGAGTTGAAATAGGATCACTTTGAGTTTAAACTGATAATTTATTTAGTTTTTTTTCTTCTTGGGCATCTTTGTGCTCAACTTTTGAGGATGTAAGACTATCTTTTGTGGCACTTGTGAATGGAACTTTGTTCTTTATCTGACTTACAAGCCAAACATCATTACAACTTATAATCAATGACACTGTTAGTGTATCAAAAATTGTACAGAATAGGATAAATACAATCAATAACATCGTTACAAAATAGTTTAAATACAAAATCCTATGAGAGATAGTCGATTTGGATAATGTCATGTGTGGATAGTAACCATTACAAAAAGGTGCTCTAAGAAGGTGAACAATAGAACTAAATAGTGAAATCAATTTCCTCACTTTGAAACTATTAACTACTATCCTAATCATATCATTGTGGAAAGGCATCATGAGAGGAACGATTATAAAATTCATACAAATGCATTCTTAATGTTTATGATGGCATTAAGACTTCAAGTTATTTCAAAATTGGTGCTTAAGTTATGGACAAACACCATTTTGCCCATATAATACCAAAAGAAGAATTCCTTACATCATTACAATCAATGACACAATTGAGCTATCAAATATGTACAGGGTATATAATATGAGGCAAAGACAAAAAAGTATTTTAATAACATCGATAGAAAATAGGTTGATCACAAACTCTCATGATAGCTAATAGATTTTGATGATTCCACACATGGGGATAGTGACTATTACAAAGGACAATGATGTAAGAGGGTGAACACTGGTACTATTCTTTCAAAAGATCCTCTATATCAAGTACAATGCCTCCGTTCAAGTGTGACTGAGTAGTTTGCCCCCTTGTAATTGGGTGCAAACGGATTGGCGTCTTCTATCGTTTCACAGGTGCTTGCAAATTTCTTTTTCCATCTTCCATAAACTGCACTAGAGTGGCATCCTCTTGTACATGAACACCTATAGCCTTTGTTGGGGATCCACACATGTCTCAAACTGAGGCTTGGTTACAATACTTTTGCTTCAAGGAGGTTTCATTTGTAGCATTCGTTTGAAGAACATCTCTATTTGGCCTCTGATTAAGATAAAAAGTTGGATTCTGCAGATGACGTTTGTTTGAACAAACAATGGGATCATTATCAACTATAGAGTTGTGACTAGCTCAAAAACTGGATCAAGAATATTCTCAATCATTCCATCTAGACCACTATGAAAGTCAATGCGTGTGGACTCCGCATCATGCATGTTGTCAATTGGACAAGGATCAACACTAGCACCCATTGCAGAGGGTGTTTGGAGGAAGAATGGAATATTTTCTTTCTCTTTTGATAATGAAGATTGGGCATAAGTCTTACTTTTAGCAAATGGTGTACATCCAACATTCTCACTTGTCCCAAGCTCCCTATCGTATGCACCATCAGCATTGTTGGTAATTGTTCCTATTGAGGTACAAGCAACTACATAGCACCATCAAACGAGCTAGATTAGTGTTCCACTAGAGGGTTAAAGAATAAGAAAGAGATAGTTGATGGATGACTTATTGCAAACAACTAATGAAAAAATAAATCCTTAGTAATTGCGAATTAGTAACAAGCTAATTAGTAATAGCTAACTACTAAGAACTATCGAACAATCAGCTACTTAGTAATAGCTAATTAGCAACAAGCTAATTAGTAATAGCTAATTACGAATAACTAACGAAGAACTAGTTACTTCGTAATAGCTACTTAGTAACAAGCTAGTTAGTAATGGCTAATTTGTAATACTGAATTAATAATACCTAATTAGTAATAGCTAATTAGCAATAGCTAATTAGTAATAGCTAATTCGTAATAGCTAATTTGTAACATTTAATTTTGTAAAAGCTAGTTTCTATTAGCTAGTTCGTAATAGCTAGTTCGTAATAGCTAATTTGTTATAGCTAATGAGTAATAGCTAATCGATAATAGCTAATCAATAATACCTAATCAGTAATAGCTATTTAGTAACAAGCTAATTAATAATACCTAGTTAGTAATAGCTAATTAGTAATAGCTAATTAGTAATAGCTAATTGATAATAACTAATTTATAATAGCTAATTCATAATAGCTAATCAATAATAGCTTATCAGTAATAGCTAATCCATAGTAGCTAATCAGCAATATCTAATTACAAACAACCTAATCACTAATAGCTAATCACTAATAGCTAATTTGTCATACCTAATTCATAATAGCTAATTCATCATAGCTAATTAATAATAGCTAATTTACCATAGCTGATTAGTAATAGCCAATTCGTCATAGCTAATTTGTAGTAGCTAATTAGTAATAGTTAAATTCGTAATAGCTAATTCGTAATAGCTAATTCGTAATAGCTAATTCCTAGTAGCTTTTCATTAATAGCTAATCAATAATAGCTAATTATCAATAGCTACTTATTAATAGCTGATCAATAATAGCTAGTTAGTAATAGCTAATTACTAATAGCTTCTTATTAATAGCTAATTTCTAATAGCTAAATAGCTAATTCATAATAGCTAATTCGTAATAGCTAATCAGTAATAGCTAATCAATAATACCTAATCATTAATAGCTAATCAGTAATAGCTAACTAGTAACAAGCTAACTAGTAATAAATAATCAATAATAGCTAATTAGTAATAGCTAATTCATAATAGCTAATTCGTAATAGCAAATTCATAATAGCTAATTCATAATAGCTAATCAATAATAGCTAATTAGTAATAGCTAATTAATAATCATGAATTAATATCAAGCTAATTATTAATAGCTAACTACTAACAACTATCGAACAATCAGCTACGTAGTAATAGTTAATTAGTAACAAGCTAATTAGTAATAGCTAATTACGAACAACTAACCAAAAACTAGTTACTTCATAATAGCTACTTAGTAACAAGCTAATTAGTAATGGCTAATTGGTAAGAGTGAATCAATAATACCATATTAGTAATAGCTAATTAGTAATAGCTAATTAGTAATAGATAATTAGTAATAGCTAATTTGTAATAGCTAATTCCTAATAGCTAATTTGTAATAGCTATTTTGTAATACTTAATTCATACTAGCTAATCAATAATAGCTAATAAACAATAGGTAATTAGTAATAGCCAATTAGTAACAAACTAATTAATAATAGCTAATCAATAATAGCTAATTAGTAATAGATAATTCATAATAGCTAATTAGTAATAGCTACTTAGTAATAGGTGATTACTTACAAACTAAATATTAATTCATAATAGCTAATTTGTAATAGCTAATTTGTAATAGCTAATTAGTAATAGGTGATTAGTAACAAGCTAATTATTAATAACTTACTAATGAGCTAACTAAGAACCAGCTACTTCGTAATAGCTACTTAGTAATAGCTAATTAATAATAGCTAATTGGTAACCATTTAATTATTGATAGCTAATTACTATCAAGTAATCCAGAGTTAGCAACTGAGTAATAGCTAACTAGTAACATGCTAGTTAGTTACAAACAACTAACCATAACCATATAGTTAGTAATAGCTAATTAGTAACTAGCTTATTAGTAATAGCTAGTTAGTAACTAGCTTAGTAGTAATAGCTGATTACTGACAACTAGCTAAGAACGAGCTACTTTGTAATAGCTAATTGGTAACAAGCTAATAAGAAATAACTAATTACAAACAACTAACCAAGGACTAACTGCTTAGTAATAACTAACAGGTAACAAGCTAAATAGTAATAGGTAATTACTAACGGCTCACTAAGAACCAACTACTTAGTAATAGCTAATTGTTAACAAGATAATTAGTAATAACTTAGTACCCTAGTAATAGGTAACTAGTAACAAGCTAATTAGTAATAGATGCTAACAAGTTCCTGAGAATCAACAACTTAAGAACTAGTAATAATCTAATTAGTAATAGATACTTAGTAACAAGTAACTAAAAACCAGCTACTTAGTAATAGGTAACAAGTAGCAACCTAATTAGAAATATCTAGCTACAAACAACTAACCAACAAGCCAGGGCCATGGATAAAAATTAATATTATTAAAATTAATCAACATGATAAGCTTACCTCTATGAAAGTTGAATCCACCATCAAAGAATCCAGAGATTGTTTACCGCACATGTTGTGGTATTTCAACACCACATTCACATCCTAAACAGTTGACAGACACATGACAATGTGCTCCAAAACAAATATAGTGGTATGCATGGTTGCATGGCATAAGGTGCACTATAAAACTCACCATCTCCTCAATATTCAAACCACATGCTATGCGCATGGATGAAACAGTGAGTAAGAGAGCTAATGGTAACTCTAGGGGAGGTAAAAATGGAAATAATGTTGACAACTCGTTTGAGTCCATCATGCTTAACATGTTCTTTACAAAGGATAGATGTCGATTTGCACTCTTGAGCCGATTCTCATGCAAATTATATTCAGCCTATGTATGTAACAATCTAATCGATCAGTATTGAACTTTAGAAAAATGTTCCTACCAATGTCAATAAAGCTAAGCATAACCTCCAGTTCAGGCACCTTGTCATTCTCATCTCGATCAAACCCTAATAGCTCCAGACTGACAATATATATCTGAATTTGCATCTCCAACTAAATCCTCCTCTCAGGAGACATTCCCATATCACATTTCAATTCGTCTATAGATACACGTAATTTTTTTCTCATCTCAATGAAAGTTGTAGTCACTTTAGACTCAGTAGCCTTTGATAGCTTGGCTTGATCCAAATCAAACTTAACCCTATCCAACTTATTCTTCTCACTATCAATTAACAATTCTAAAGTATGTATAACCTTAGTACCCTCCACTCGCCTTATGGCAACAATTGTGGTACCTTGTTGAGCATATAACTCAACATCTTCTTTCTGTTCCTTTAAGTTCACATCCAAAGTCTCTAAAAGCGGTGAAGCATCATCGTTCAAACAACTATAAAACCTTTGCATCTTTGACTGCAATGTACCCATCTTCTTGCATCTTTCAATAGAAGCTTCTGTAGCTACAACCCATGCAACTTGGTACATAGCTGGATTTTTTGATGTTTGAGAAGTGGAATAGTTTTCAAATGCAAAGGCTCTAGCAAACTATACAGACAATTTGTAGTTTGTTGGTACCTCCTAGTAGACTTTCTGATGTAACACCATTCGTGTGTCATAGAACTCTTGCCTGACATATTTAACTTTCATCTTCCCCTTGAGTCGAGTTAGCTTGAAGACAGACAACCAATCTGCCTCACTAACCGATTTTTTTGATATAGTACCTGGATCTATACTAGCGATAGATAGGCCGTAAATGGTGTGGAAATCCTCTTTTTCTGGCACAATATGTTGTGGTCTAACACTTTTGGATATGCTGGATATATCCACTTGCATCAACAAGGCAAATTGTTTCATAAATGCATGCCCATTACTCTAGTCGTAGCACCAAAGATTAAGTGTAGAGTCCCTATATCTTTGTGGTTCGTGAATGCAGAAAAGAAGGGTCCTACACAGGCGCGTAGATAACGTAGAGATACACACATCAACTTCTGTATGTATTAATGATTCAATATAGCAGTTACATACATGCCAATCGTTACATTATGGGACACATGAGTGAGTCACGGCTGTTAAGCCATTATTTTCGAGACATGGCATTTGGCCATATATTTCATAGGATTCAATGTAATCCTAGTTAAACCACTTCAACACTCCCCTGGAACTAGAGTACTAGAATGTGACATAGATGTTACTTGATTTCAAGGATTCCAAGATGTTTCCTGTAGAGGATGAACTTATCTGCTCCCATAGGCGTCGTAAGTATATTAGCCCACATTAGATGAGTTGATACATATGCGAGATGAAGTTTTTTCTTGTCTACAAGATCACGTATAAAATGAAACTTTAAATCAACATGTTTTGTTTTCTCTGAGTGTTTGGGGTTGCTAGCCAAATGTATGCATGACTTGTTATCACACATAATCTGCAAGGGGATTGATGTCACCGGTAGGAGCTCTTGGATGACTGTTTGGATCCAGAGGCCTTCTTTTGCCATGAGAGCTAACGCCACAAATTAAGCTTCTACTGATGACAATGCAACTGCTATCTACTTCTTGGAGAACCAGGTGCTACTTGCCATTTAACTCACTATAAAACTAGCCTATTAAATTACATAGCATTAGACACACCAATTGATATCAGATTTGGAAATAACTCTATTAAGTGTGCACTTGTTGGAGACCTCTAAATCTCCAAAGTTTTGATTTATACTAATTTAAGAGCACCTCTATATAAGTTATGGAACAACTTTACACAAATGTTATCTTCTTTTACCAAATCTTCAATTATCACTTCTCTGAGTGACAATCTTTCTTCTTCAAGAAGTTTGCTTCAAAGATTGACTTCATTACCTGCACATATCTTCAAATTTCTTCAAACTAATGATGCACATATCTCCATGCTACCTTTTTGCAATCATGTCAACCATTATTCCTTAAAAAGAATCATTAAAACTTTAATTTGATCCTTAAGATCAAAAGTATGTCAGAAACTGTATTCTTGAACAAGCGACTTTGACATAACTAACTTCTAAGGTTGATTTCTCGCAACATAGATCTTGCTTTGCTAAATGCTTTTAGCCATGGCTTCCTTACCTTCTAACTTAGATTTTGAATGCTCACTCAGCAAAAAGTTTCCACTATGCACTCAGATCTAAGCAAAACATTGACACAAAAAAGTGTGCAACTCTGAGAGGTCTACTTGCAGAGTTTACATACACATGTTGCTATTGATCATACTCACAGCATGAAAGGAATTAGACCATGAAACTTTCAACATAGCTTCATTAGCTTCTAGATTAGATGTGTACAAAAGATTTCCTAATCCACATGATGAGGCTGATAGAAATCAGATAAAGACTTGACGCTAACTCGTGAAGATGACTCTCTACATATATATCTCAATGAGACTTGGCTTCTAATTACTCTATCATGTATTTCTTTACATCATTGACTTATATACATATGATTCTAGACTTATCCCATGTCCATTACATTACTCCTTACCATCCTAAGGATCATCTACTCTCTTAGTAGAATTCCCATCTGTAATGTACATATGTATACAAGCTTCACTTCTAAAATCTCTTCACTTTCTCAAATGACTCCTTTCACTTCAATTTGATCATTAACATGCTTCAAGATCTTTTGTAATCATCAATTTGTGATTGTTTTTGTTCCAACAGCTCCCCCTCAATCACTAATTGTGATTATTCCTTTCTTCTTTACTCCTGCCATCTCTTTGGACCTTTGTAGCTTAGGTCCATCCAAGCTTTTTGTTAACATATCTGCAGCTTGCTCTTTTGTTGGAGTATACAATACTTCAATCTCTTTATCAATTACCTTTTCCCTCAAGAAATGATACTGAATCTCTATGTGCTTAGTCCTAGCATGAAAAACAGGGTTAGATGCCAAATACAATGAACTCATATTGTCTCCAAAAATAATTGGAGTACTCTGATCAGTTCAAAAACTCTTCAACAAGGTCTTTAACCATATCACTTCTTTTGCAGCCTCTACCATTCCTTTATACTCACCTACTATGGATGACAAAGCAACTGTATGTTGCTTTTTTGAGCACCAAGAAACTAATTTATCTCCAATATAAGAGAGATAACCATGAGTAGATCTTCTATCATCTGAATCACCTGCCCAATCTACATCACTAAACACTTTGATTCTTGTATCAGAAGTAAATCCATAATACAAACCTTCATTTAGAGTTCCCTTGATATATCTGAGTACCCTTTGAGCTGCAACCCAATGAGTCTTCTTCGGAGAATGCATAAATTGTGATAAGTTCCATCCTTTACAAGTAGCAATAGCAATCAATGATCTAATTGTAGACATCTTAGCAAGAGGACTAAAGGTTTCATCATAATCTACCCCATAAGTTTGGGCATAACCATTGACCACAAGTCTAGCTTTGTATCTAGACACCTTTCCATCTGCAAACCTTTTTGTTTTATACACCCACTTACATCCAATGACCTTCTGATTCTTTGGTCTTGGCACCGATTCCCATGTTTCATTTTCAAGTAGAGCATCATATTATTCTTGCATTTCCTTCACCCAATTTTTTTTTACCTTTAGCTTCTTCATATGTGATTGGATCCTCTTCTGGCTTCACAATGTAAGCATAATCTTTTTTTGTTAGGAAAGATGTATCATAGCTATACTTGATAGGCTCTTTTCTTTCTCTCAAGGATCTTCTGACCTCTGCACTTCTAGAAGTCTCAGCCACATTTGATTCTGGATCAAATCTTGGCCCATATTCAACATTGTTCTGCAATTTACTTTTATAATCAACATCATCAATATCTTCTTCATACACACTTACTTTTGTCTTCCTTTTCCTTTTTATTTCTTCAACATCTGCATATTCATTTGTTGTCCCTGTATACCATGTACTTTGCTCATCAAATGTAACATCCTTTGTAACAAGAAATTGCTTTGTGGATGGACTCCACAATCTATAACCCATCTGTCTATCATCATACCCAATAAACACATACTTCTCTGCTTTGGGTTCTAGCTTATGTCTTAATTGTGAAGGAGCATAAGCTCTGGATCCATTTATACTATAGTCCCTTGAAGGACCCCACACATTTGTATGAACCAATTCAAGCATACTTGAATACTTGTACCTTGATTTATTTTATGAACTTTTGTGTGGTTTACCTAATTGACAAGCTTCACACTTGTACACCATGTGTTGACCTTCAACATTTGGCAAACCAAGCACCACATCATTCTTTGACATTTCCTTTATGACTCTGTCATTGAAATGACCTAGCCTTTTATGACATAGGTCTAAGTCAGACATCTTTTGACTTCCATAAGTAAATAAAGCATGTCCCTCATTACCTTGGACTTTGAGAGTAAATAGCCTTCCTTCCTTTTTACCTGCAATGATATTTCTATATCCCTGATTTGGATCTTGCACATAAACACCATCATTTGTGAATCTGACTTCATATCCCTTCTCCACAATTTTTCCTACACTTATCAAGTTTTTAGGAATAGTAGGAACATAAAGTACCTTGCTTAAGAGTGTGCTCCCACTCTTTTTCTTCACTGAACCAATGCTCTCCACTTTATGCTTGGTGTTATCTTCTGTTTGAACTGTATGTCCATTCACCTTTGCTTCCATATCAGTCATCAATGATATATTGCGATTCAGATGATTGCTACATCCTGAGTCAATATAGAACACCCTTTGGTCTTCTCCTACTGCTTCATGTGTTGCATTCAAGATAAGAGTCATGTCATCCTTCTGATCAGATGCATAGTTATAATAGTTATTGTTGTAGGACTGAGATTGAAAACTTCTTCCACCTCCTCTAGCATATGATGTCCTACCACCTCTTCCTCTGAAGTTTCCTCTTTGATTTCTGCCTCCTCGACCTCTTTGATTGAAGCTCTGGTTATTACTTCCACCATTTTGATTGTTATACCAATAATCATTTTCCAAATGATTGGTTTTTCCACAAATCCAACAAGCTTTAGTATTGTCTTTGTTCTTACCTCCTCTTCCTTTACCTCTGAAGTTCATCTTTCCTTTTGTAAAGTTAGCTTGACTTGAAATTCCTTCATCATCAGTTGATTACTTCCCTTTGCCATTCTTTTTCTTGTCCTTGGAGTACATAGCGTGACTTGCACTCCTATCATTGTCTCCCTTAATGTCCTGCTCAAAAGTTAGCATGTGTCCTAGCAATTGATTAAGATCAAGAGTAAATGACAATTCTATGGACAATATGAAAGGCTTCCACTTCTCATCTCCTCTCAGACCTGAACGTATTTTCCTTACCAACTTATCCTCTTCAATATCTTCATCTACTGCTCCCAAGCTATCTGCAATATCCTTCATCCTTGCCACATAATCAGAAATCGATTGTGAGCTTTTCTTCTTGAAAGTTGTGAACTCTGCCCATAATAAGGACTTCCTTGACTTGGTTGTGTTTTGGAAATGCTCTTCAAAGCATTCCACACATCTGTTGCACTTTCTAATCCTCTGATGTGAGGTAGAAGATAATCATTTACAACCATGTAAATGATACTCCTAGCTTGAGCATCCTTCCTCATCCAATTCTTCTAACCTGCAAGTTCCTCCCTAGTTAGAACACTAGGATCTTCAAACTCAGGCTTTTCTTCTTCTCCTGTAATGAATGCCATCAAATGTTTTTACATACATATGTTCCTATTGATCATACTCATAGCATGAAAGGAATTAAATCATGAAACTTTGAACATAGCTTCATTAGCTTCTAGATTAGATGTGTACAAGAGATTTCCTGATCCACATGATCAAGTTGAGAGAAATCAGAGAAAGACTCGATGCTAACTCGTGAAGATGACTCTCTACACATCTATCTCAATGACACTTGACTTCTAATTACTCTCTCATGTATTTCTTTACATCATTGACTTATATACATATGATTCTAGAATTATCCCACATCTATTACATTACTCCTTACCATCCTAAGCATCATCTACACTCATAGTACAAGAATTCCCAGCTTCACTTTCTCAAATGACTTCTTTCACTTCAATCTGATCATTAACATGCTTCAAGCTCTTTGTAATCATCAATTTGTGATTGTTTTTGTTCCAATAACACTAGGTATGGGAACAACCCCCATCGAGCTATCTAATGGTCAGATGGCTCCCTGCATTCATTAGATAGGGTGGAATGAGTATGCAAGCTTACTAATAAATTGAATCAATGAAGATCTTACGTGGTCCATTGCTTTTGCTTCATTGATGGACTCTTAATGGATGGCGCCTCTCCTCTTTCAAAAATAGTCGCTCTTACATTAGAACCATAGAAATTACACCTAGCCATGCAAGCACCTAAATGTTTCATGCATGGATGGCTGCCAGATGAGTAGTGATCGTATGTCTAGCAAATTCATATCATGAATTTATATTTTTTGGCTATTTTAAAAGCTTTTGAAATAGCTAAAAGTGATGGAATTAAAAGCGATAAATACTCCTAAAAATTGTTCACATTAACATGCTTTTACCCAAATAGCTCTAGGTCTTACATTTCCATGAATCCAAGACACATGTGCAACGTAGTGATCTTGGCCATCGGAGAGAAGATTTCTTGAAAATCAACACCATGTTGTTACTTAAAACCCTTTGGAACAAGTCGTATTTTATACTTTGGAGAAGCACAATCTCATGTGAACTTTAGCATATATACCCATTTACATGGTAAAGCTTTCCTACCCTTTGGCAAAGAGACTAAATCCCAAGTACTATTCATGTGAATAGAATCCAACTCACTCTTCATGGCACACTCCCACTTCACATGATCCTCTATCTGCATAGCCTCTTTGTAGTGAGAGGGCTCATAAGCATTTGTTAGCATAACAAAATCAAAACCTTGAATATATCTATCAAGTGGATATGAGACACGTGTAGAGCATCTCAATGCTTGCGGAGCAAGTACATTTGTAGAGTGATCTGATTTGACATTCTCTTGAACATCTCTCTATGCAATATTTTTATGCATGGGAATCAGAGGACTGGTACTTCGAACACCATTCTTCTCAGTTCAACCTTGTTAATGGGTTGTTTATGCATCTTAGACTCATTGAAAATAACATCACTAATTCTTATCATTGATCGTGTTTCAAGATCCCATAAGCAATATCCAAATTATCCTTCTTAAGCATATCAAACAAAAATGCATTTCTTGACTTATGGTTGTTTTTGTCTAAGATTATTGGGTATATGAACATACATGTAACACCCAATAACTCAAAGATGGTCATAATATGATGGCTTCCTTGTCTATAACTCTTGTGCCACTTCTAGAGCTTTGGCAATACTAGATGAAAGGTTAATCATATGAATTATAGTCAATATTGCTTCTACCTAAAAGCCTTGTGAAAGTTTTGCATGATGCAACATAGAAAATACGCTATCTTGATATTTCTATTAACTCTTTAAGCTACACCTTTCTCTATTGGGGCATGAGCTATAAAATATCTAGGAATTCCTCTAGATTGATAGAAACTGCTGAATTCATGTGAGGTATATTCACCTCTAGTATTTGAACATAAAGCCTAGAGGTTAGTTCCTTTTTCATTTGCAATTGAAGCAAGCCAATTTTCAGATTAGGGAATACCTCATGATTTGAATTGATAGGATATACTCAGAATTTTCAAGTAGCATCATCTATGAAAGTGACAAAGTAAAGAGAAACACCTAATGAACTTGTGGGCATAACACCACACACATCTATATGAACAAGATCTAGAGAATGAGCTGAAGAGCAAATGTGCATCTTATGCATATTCCTAGTTTTCTTTCCATATCGATAATGCTCACTTAATGAAACACAAATAAAGATAACATAGGTAAGTAGTTAAAAAAAGATTTTCCATTCCACTATGGGATATGTGGCCAAAACGGCCATGTCAAATACAATCAATAGGTTGTTCATTAATAGCTAAGCAGTGTTCTTTATCTAATAAAAATAAAGGATAAAGTGAGCCAAAGATTCTTCTTTTTGTAGTAACCATAATGCCCTTTGATATGCATAAAGGCTGGGCAAACAAAACCATCTTGTAACCAATGTCATCAAGTTGAACAATTGATATAAAACTATGTGATAAATGAGGTACATGACATACATTATGCATAGTGAATTTGAACCTTGAATGAACTTACAAACAAGTTTCAAATCCCAACAACATCACACTTCCAAGAGTAACCAGGTCTCACAATACCAAGAGACTTTACAACATAAGTAGAGACCCGTTCTTTTTGTGATTTCAAATGGAAAGAAGCACAAGAATCTAGCACCCACATGTGGGAAAGAGAATCAACCATAAGAGCCTCAATAGGCACAATACTGTCAATTGTCAACACATCAGCAGCATAAGAAATAACATTAATTTCTTCACACTTGAAGCATATTATGGTGTAGGTAGTTGTTTAACATCCTCATCAACATTCTGTCCTTTACCCTTAGCATTCTTTAACACATAAAAATCTTTCTTCATGTGTCCTTTCTTATGATAATGATGGCATTTGATATCTCTCTTCCTTGATTTACTTCTACTCTTATTGTTTTGACCATTCTTTTCATTGTTGTTGCTCTTGGCATGTTTTTTATTCTTTCCTTGGTAAGAATAAAAAACATCATATGCATCTTGACTCTAAATTCCAACCATAGATTTTCTACAAATCTCCTCACTCAAGAGTATTGCACATATGTCAGGATATATTAGTTTACAACAAGGTGCACTATTGCTAATAGCTCTACAAAACATATTCCATGATGATGGAAACATGCATAACAACAAGAGTGCTTTCATTTGATTATCCATCTCCATTTTTTGGGATATAACTGAGAGAATATAGCATCAAACTCATTTTGATGAGCAAAAACACTATCTGTTCATATAATTTTCTCAATAGATACACTTTATTTGATGCCATTTCTTTTTCATATGTATTGCATAACTTCTTCCAAATCTCTTCTTCACCTTCATAGTCCAATACTGTAAAGTAAAAAAGTGTTTTCCACATGCAATTGACTGGTAGACATTACATCCAACTCATCCTAATCATTTTCATCCATGTTAGTAGGTTTCTTTGAGATTCCATTCACTGGCTTCCATTGCCTCCTTTCAATGAACACATCTTCAGTTTGATTCTTCCATAGAGAAAGGTTTGTGCCATAAATTTTTTTGATTTCAAAATGCTCTTTTCTTTGCAAGCTATAGCTCATCTTAGGAACATTGTCTCTAGACCCTCATCCACTAGGATGTATGGGCTCTTTGATGCCATGATGATATAGAAATGAATAGAATGATAATAGATCTAGAAGAGTCCAAATACCACTAACGATCTAAAAAGGATGACCAAGTGTAAGATTTTGGGAAGAATTCAATAGAGTCTCCCTAGAAAATGGATTAAATGAATAGTAATGAACAACCAAAAGGATTATGTGAGAATATTTGTGCTCACATCAATAAGAGTATCAAGGAGTAAATCGACCACCATATGGTCTCCTTAACAAAATGGTCATATGAAAAATTTCAAAAACTCATAAAACTACAACTATTGAAATGTAAATATGCATAGTGAATCACTCACTCCACTACATATGAATAGTTAATCGAAAGAAACCAAATAGGCTTATTGAACACATATGAGCAACTAGCATACATCCCCTATGGCAAGGTTGGGTAAGTCTTCAACATACATCACCAAAGATACCTCAACATGTAGGTGTTTCCAAGCTAATAAAACCTCATCATGACCCTCTTTATCAATGTCAAAGGCTTTATGCAAAAACCAAAAGCGCTATATCTAAGACCACATGCATTTACCTAAGTGGTATCTACAAAAGCATGCATGGTTTGTATGTGCTCAATTTATGCAATAAATTGGCATTAAAAAGTTGAAAACATAGCCCAAATACCAACCAACAACATGTTGGAAAACAATGTCACATCAGTCCAAAATCCATTTAGGGTAGAAACCCTAATTTTGGTACTTAGTCATTTTTGGCACAAAAAATTGTTAAAATTTTTTCGAGCATATCTTGTAGAGCTTGAAGAGAGCTTTCCAATGGTATAAGACATTCAATCATCAGAGATCAGATTTGGGAGAAAACCCTAACCCTAATTTTTTGTTTATTTAGCATTTTGACCTCATATGATAGCTCTCGGCATGAGGATCATAAAAATGTTGTCAGATCATTTAGATGTGTGAAAATGCATCTCAAGACGTTATTTTTAAAGTTAGCTAAAAGCAACTTTAAAAATAAAGCAAACTCACTTAAAATAAAGCAAAAGCAATTTGAAAAGCGATATGATTAAAATAAAATGCTTTTTTGTGAGTTTTTTGCAAGAGCTTTGGAAGGCTATAAAAGAGAGTCGTTGGGTCACTTTCGAGTCATCGCACACCAATTGGCAATGCCAGTTTTTGGTCCCTCAGTAGAGGTGGTGCTCTAGCACACATGGGGCAGCCATGGTGCACTCTAGGAGCGTGTTGAGGAGCAACTATGGAGTACTTCTTGGAGAAGAGTGTGCTCACACTCTTGCTTATGGAGAGGACATACCCATCAGGAGCTTGGTGGTGTGGATCAGCCATCTACATGATGTATTTGAAGATTGTCTTCTACATGAAGATTTTGGTGTACTTCAAAGACATTGGATGGAGCTTAACATAAGATTTGCATCTTATGTTAACAATTCAGGTACATATTCTCTTTATGCACATAGGTACTACTTGGAGTTTATGGAGGTAGTGGCATCCATGTTGGAGCAAGTGTATGACAAGCCTAAGTATTGGCTTGAGTCCCACAAAGTCATAAAAGAAGCTTTAAAATGAAGACTATGTAAAGTTCACTTGTGAACTACCTCTTGTAACTTTTGAAGAGTTTACTTAATGTAAAAGTGAAAGAATCTTAAGTGGTTGAGTCCATTCAATGATTTAAAGCTTGTTGGATTCAGCTTACTCTCTAGTATAACCATACAAATTTTCATAATAATTGGATTCCTACATTTTGAGTTATGTTCATTTTTTTGCTCACTGGTCTCAAACTGTAGCAGCCCATGAAAATCGGGATGATGTCATCACTTGTTAAAACTCATTCTCAGTGTGTGGTTTATTATTTTTGATGAGATTACTCTTGAAATTTAGCTCTTTAAGTTAACTAGACTTCCCCAAGAGGAATTAAGCTAATTGCTGCTGTGCTCAGAGAATTATGCAAAACAATGGACACGTGTATGAACCAAAATAGCAAGTTTTTCACCTCTAAGCTAACTCCAACTTATCTGTTTTTTTATCTATCTTTTTGAGAGTGATCTTCCAAGGTACATAGGGTGTCTAATACATCCATTGGCAAGCTAAAAGGGCCCGCCATATACTCCTGGAGTTCATTTGGCTGGTGTAGATCAAGGATTTTGTAACACCTCTTCATCTTCAAGCACATACCTATCCATCTCTTCATAGTGGTATCAGAGCAAGGTTGGACAACATGGCAGATGGATTTCCTTCATCAATTGACAAATTGGATAGAGGTAACTACTCAGCTTGGTCATTAAGGATGGAAGCTTATCTCCAAGGTAGAAGTTTATATGGTTATGTGGCTGGAGATGAAGTTATGCCCAAGTTTTAGGAACAAAAGTCAACCAACACAGGAAGAGCAAGAAAGATTGAGCACATGGTGCTCCGAGGATGCACTTGCAAGGTCTTATCTCCTCAACTCTATCTTAGATTTTTTGTTGCCTCACATTAGAAGTTGTAAGACATCTCAGGAAGTGTGGGATGCACTTGAAGCTTTCTTTTCTTCAAGTACCAAAGCTAGGAAGCATCAACTATGGCTGGAGTGCAAAACTCTCAAGAAGGCTCCCAAACAAAATGTGACTGATTTTGTCACAAAGCTCAAGGACATAGCTGATCAATTGGGAAGCATTGGAGAGGTAATAGATGAAGAGCAAAATGTAAGGCAGGTCATCAATGGCTTGAAGGCAGATGACAAGTGGGAAGCATTCACCACAGCTATGGATTTGTACATGGACATGCATGTACCTGATTTCAAGACACTCATTGGAAAACTACTTACTCAAGAGGCAAAGCTTATCAAAAATGGAGAAAGCTCTAAAGGTAATCAATCTTCAGCTTTATACATTTATAAAAGAAAGTCCAAAGATAACAAAGGAAAGGCAAAGAAAGTGGATGATGAATCAGGTACATATCAAGCTAACTATGCAGGTAGAGGAAGACATGGCAGAGGTAGAGGAAGACAAGGTAGACAAGGTAGGGGGAGATCCCAAGAATCGAACTCATGTTCTATTTGTGGATTAACTAATCATACAACTGAAAATTGCTTTAGGAATTCCAGGAATCAAAGAGGAAGAGGATACAATAGAGGAAGTTATGGCTACTCAAGAGGAAGGTTCAACAATTATCATGGCAGCTACAACAACTACAATCATTCAAACTATCAAGGAGGCTACAAAGGAAGGAGAGACTACAATAACTACACAGAAGACTCAAACAAAGAGGATTCATTATTGATCATGAACATGGCTATGCCACAAGGTAAATCTGATGAACATGTTTTCTACATAGATTTAGGTTTTTCAAATCATGTGGCAGGAAATGTGGCACTCCTATCAGATTTAGAAGATCCAAGGAATAAGCATGAGGTACAAACAGGAGATGATACAAAACATCCTATGGAGAAAATAGGCAATGTCAAAGCACCTGATGGAAACATGAACCTACTCAGTAAGGTACTCTATGCCCCTACCATTACAAAGAATTTGATAAGTGTTGGGCAGATAGTAGAGAAATGGTTGCAAGTCAGGTTCACAAAAGCAGGAGCATTTGTTGAAGATCCAAGTCAAGGATTCAGAAGAATTGCAAAAGGTGAAAAGGCAGGTAGATTGTTCACATTTGTATTACAAGACACTAGAAACATTGCTCTCTTTAATTATGGTAGTCAGACACTCACAGAATTGGAAGTATGGCACAAAAGGTTAGCACATATTGGTGAAAGGTCATTAAAGCAAATTTGCAGGGACCAAAGTGTACTTGGACTCCCTAACTTGTCAAAACAACATATGATTTATAAGTGTAGTGCATGTCAATTTGGAAAGTCTCACAGGTTACCATTCATGAAGAAAGGTTATATGCATGGAGATCTCTTGGAGTTGGTTCATACAGATGTATGGGGACCTAGCAAGGAAGCTTCAATATCTGGATCAAGGTATTATGTCTCCTTTATTGATGATTGCAGCAGATGGACTATCCTATTCTTTATGAAACACAAAGATGAAGTTTTTTCATGTTTCAAAAGATATTTGGCTCTTGTGGAGAATCAAACAGGTAAATCACTAAAAAGGCTAAGGTCAGTTGGAGGGGGAGAATACTTCTCCCATGAGTTTGATTCTTTTCTTCAAGAAAGAGGAATCAAAAGAGAGGTAACTACAAGGTACACTCCTGAGCAAAATGGAGTGGCAGAAAGGAGGAATAGGACAATTGTTGAAGCTGCAAGGTCTATGTTAAATGAAAAGCATTTACCTAATTACTTATGGGCTGAGGCTGTATCTACAGCCACTTACTTGATTAACAGGTTGCCTTCAAAATCCCTTGATGGGATGACTCCATATGAGGCTTGGAATGGAAGAAGACCAAGCTTAGATCATTGTAAAATTTTTGGATGTACTGCTTTTGCTCATGTTCCTTCACAGGTTAGAGGCAAGATGGATCCAAAGGTAGAAAGGTGTGTATTTATTGGATATGACAACAATCAAAAGGGCTACAGGTTATACAACCCTACCAACAAAGGATTCTTGGTAAGCAGAGATGTAGTTTTTGATGAAAACAATTCATGGTATGAAGATTCATGCACAAAGGTCAATTCACCATATGATCTTGAAGAAGATTTCCCAAATCTTGGTAGAGAACAACCAAAGATTGAAGAACAAAACACCTCGGAGGATGATGAAGAATCTCAGATGGAAAAGATCAAAGCATGGAAGTCTAAAGGTAAAGAAAAATTGCAAGAACTTGGACATGAGGCAGAATCATCACATCATGGCCTAAGAAGATCTATGAGGGAAAAGAAAAAGCCAGAAAGGTATGGGTTTGACACCTCATTAGTAACTAAACATTCTATCTACATAGCACAGGACATAAAGCAAGAGGAGCCATCATCCTTTGAAGAGGCCAAAGCAAAATCAGAATGGAAGCATGCAATGAAGGAAGAGATGGAAGCACTTGAAGAAAACAACACTTGGGATTTGGTGCCCAAGACTTCATCCATGAAGGTAATAGGCTCAAGATGGGTCTATAAACTCAAGAAGAATTTTGATGGTTCCATTAACAGGTATAAGGCAAGGCTTGTAGCAAAAGGCTTTGCACAAAATCAGGGAATTGATTATGAGGAGACATTCTCTCATGTGGCGAAGATGCCTACTATTAGGGTTTTGCTTAGTATTGCCTCTTCCAAGAATTGGAAGATACTTCAACTAGATGTAAAGAATGCATTTTTGAATGGTTAGATAACAGAAGAGGTATATATGGAAGAATCACCTGGTTTTGAGAATCAAGTTTATCCTGATTATGTGTGTAAACTTAACAAAGCATTGTATGGTCTCATGCAAGCTCCAAGAGCTTGGAATTTCAGGCTTGTTTCATTCTTGCAGGACAAAGGCTTTCAACCAAGCAAGGCAGATCCTTCACTCTTTATCAAAAAGAGTAACTCTGAGGTCATCTACCTATGTGTATATGTAGATGATATTATATTGACACAAAATGATGCAGATGGTATGAAGAAGATCAAAGATCAAATGAGAGAAGAGTTCAAGATAAGTGATTTGGGTTCACTTACCTACTTCCTAGGCTTGGAAGTTGTCTACAAAGATCATGGTTTGTTTCTCACTCAAAGAAAGTACATTAAGGACATGTTGGAAAAATTCAAGATGCAAGATTGTAAGATTGCAGGTACTCCAATGGAGGTCAATCACAAATTGAGCTCACATGAAGTTGAACTCATAGAGGACATCACATCATATCAAAGTCTAGTGGGTAGTCTCAACTATGCCACATTGAGAAGAGTAGATATATGTTACAATGTGAGTGTGCTAAGCCAATTTATGCACACACCAAGGAAACCACATATGGATGCTGCCAAAAGGATTCTCAAGTATCTCAAAGGAACCATAAATGAAGGACTTTATTATCCTTATGTATCTGATTTAGGTTTGAAGCTATTTTCTGATGCAGATTGGGCTGGCTCCAAGGAAGATAGAAGGAGCACTTCAGGTTATCTTACCTTTGTAGGTTCAAAGCTTATTTCATGGTCATCCAAGAAGCAACCCACAGTTGCTCTCTCTTCTACTAAAGCTGAATATAGAGATCTTGCCATAGCTACACAAGAAGCTATGTGGATGAAGACATTGTTCAAAGATCTTGGATTGGAGTTTGGAACTCCAACTATTTTTTGTGACAATATGAGTTCTATTCACTTAGCTGCTAATCCTATTTTTCATGCAAGGACTAAAAATTTTTCTGAATCCCACAGTTGTTTCCAATCGCTAGCTTTCATTTGGTGTTGCGCTTGTCGACCAATTTGTCCTTCACGTAAAACATGCCCATCAGGCAAATATCTATGATGTCCTTCATAGACAGTTTTACGTAGTGCTTTGGAATAGCGTGCTTCGAGTCGTGGTCCTCATAAAGGACAAGCATGGTAACCCGAAATCGATAAACCTGAACATTCACCATAACGAGGCCAATCATGCATTGTCCACATAAGTATGCCTTGCACTTGCACGTCTCGTCTTCTTATAGGTTGAGACATGTCACGCACAATGATCCCATCCCATAAAATGCGCAGTTCTTCCACAAGTGGTGCAAGATATACATCCATGTGTTTTACCTTATACTTACCTGGTACAATAAGAGCTAATAATAAATGACCTTTCTTTGTGGCCAACCATGGTGGGATATTATAATTGACCAAACATACAAGCCATGTGCTCCATGAAGAACTGCGTAATCCAAATGGATTCACTCCATCCATAGCTAGGCCTAGACATATGGACCGAGGCTCACTAGCAAACTCTGGCTACTTACTATCTATGTGCTTCCAAGCATCAAAGTCAGCTGGCACTCGCATTAAATTATCTGTAGACCTGCTCTTTGTATGCCATGACATTAACTCAGCTATAGATTTGCATCTAAACATGTTCTTAATTCGTGGAATGATAGGAAAGTGGCGAAGAACCTTTGCGGGGATTGCTTCGCCTATAACGTCTTCTCTAAATCTATTTGCTCCACACTTTGGACATACGTGGAGATTCTCATACTCATTTCGAAAGAGAATGCAATCATTCGGACAAGCATGAATTTTCGTATAATCCATTCCAATGGACTGTAAAAGTTTTTTCACATCTCCACGTGTTGGAGGCATGTCATTGCCCTCTGGCAAAATTTGATCTTTAAGAAGCCTGCAATAAGCAATTAAAATGATATTAGTAAATGAAGTTATTGTGATACAACAATGAAAGCCAATTTGTTCTCCACTTACCTGAACAATTCAGTGACACTACTATCTGACCATCCATAAATGGATTGCAGATTGAGCATCGCGAGTGAACCACGTAGTACAGATATCTTTGCTCCATTGTAAAGTGGTAAACGAGCTAATCTTCGCATGTTTTCATATTCTTCATCAACTTCTGATCGTGGAATTTCTGTTGTGTCCATGAAACTCTCGTCAACACCTTCTTCACCATCATGATCTTCGTCCATCTCATAAAATGCTTCAAGCATCTCTTCCATATGTTCATTCTGTGTAATATTATTAGTGCTTGCTTCTACGTCTAAGTCCTTTTTTGCTCTCTTTTTTCCACGAGAGGTTACCGGTGCAATGTCGTTTGGGTCCATCTGCTCACCTGGGGGACCATGCGAATGATAGCGTAGGTTTTCCAATCAACTCCTATCAAAGGATCCATACTCTCTAACATGTGCAGTACAAATCCATCGTTTTCGATAAATTTGATACTTGCACTGTGTGCAAGGACATGCCATTCTCTCTTCAAGATCCAAAGAAGCCATCTGCTACAATATGGACATTTTAGAACATTTTAGAACATTTTAGAACATTTGTTTTTTTATTAAACCTAAAAATCTAACTCTTAAAGACCTAAATACTTAAATACCTAAAAACACTTAAAATCCTAGTCTTAAAACCCTAATCTATATAGCTATCCTATTTTATCTATATATTCGGATTTTTTTTTTATTGATCCTATTTTATATATATATATATATATTTATTTATTCAGATTTTTTTCCTCTTAATTAAGTTATATGTATGCCTAAACCCTAAAACCCTAATTTTAAAGATCTAGACCTAAATTATGTATATTTCTATACACATGTGTATATACATGTATATATGTATTATATGTGTATGTGTATGTGTGTATATATGTTATGTACGTGTTAAAATCCTAAAACCCTAATCCAAATGACCTAAAACTAAAACATGTATATATATGTATGCATGTGTATATATATGTGTATATGTATATATATGTGAATATAGATAGGTATATAATTATGTGTGTTTGTGTATTTATATATTCAGATTTTTTCTTTACTTAATTATATTTAATTATATATATTTAATTAAATAATTTAAAACACTAGTTCCTTTTATATTTATTTATGTATATAATTATCTTATTTTGTATATATATTTATTTATATATTCAGATTTTTTTCTTACGTAATCCTATTTTTATATATTTAATTTTATAAATTTAATTATAAATATTTAATTAGATTATTTAAAACACTAGTTCTTTTTATATTTATTTATTTATATAGTTATCTTATTTTATATATATATTTATTCATATATTCAGATTTTTTCCTTACGTAATCCTATTTTTTTATATTTAATTATATATATTTAATTAAATTATTTAAAACACTAGTTCTTTTTATATTTATTTATGTATATAACTATCTTATTATATATATATATATTTATTTATATATTTAGATTTTTTTTCCTTACGTAATCCTATTTTTATATATTTAATTTTATATATTTAATTATAAATATTTAATCAAATTATTTAAAACACTAGTTCTTTTTATATTTATTTATGTATATAATTATCTTATTTTATATATATATTTATTTATATATTCAGATTTTTTTCCTTACGTAATCCTATTTTTATATATTTAATTTTATATATTTAATTAAAACCCTAATCTTAAAATTCAAGATTTGAAATACTAAACCCTAAAACCCTAATCTTAAATATGTAGACCTAAAATATGTATATTTCTGTATACATGTGTATATACATGTATATATATATTACATGTGCATGTGTATGTGTGCATATATCTTATGTAGGTGCTATAAACCTAAAACCCTAATCTTAAAGATTTAAATCTAAAATATGTATGACCAAGTTTATGGATCCAAGCAAGTTGGAGAAGTACAAGATCAACCTCAACTTGAAGGAGATCAATGGAGACTAACACTTGAGCTTGAGGGGAACTGTTAGAATTTTAGAAATCTCAAGTGTGGGAACTCATGCTAAGTTGAAGTGTCACATCACTCACACTTTTTGGTAGGATATACAACCACTTTTCCACGAGTTTTCCTAGCCCTTTACTCACCTAATTGATGGAGAAAGTCGGGATCATTTGGAGGGCATTTTTGAATTCAAATTTACAACCACCTTTTAGAGCATTATATAAGCAAAGATGTGCAACAAAGTCATGGCCATCCTCCTCAAACATTTGAGCACTTGTAGGCTCTCATTACGAGTGTTTACTCCAGGTCTAAGCTAGCCCCTAGTTAAGCAAGCCCCTTGCTTGCTGAAGTTCTCTCATAGGAAGTGATCTTTGATCACCCATATCTCTTTGTGTAGTGGTCCGATTCATTTGCAAGATAGCTCATTTTGATCCTATGATTGTAAGCTTTCTTTTTTATGTAATCCTAGTATCAAGTGTTCATTAACCTTGAGTATATTGAGCTTGAAAGATATCTAGTCTGATCTCTGCATATTCCCAAATATATGTGTGTTGGAAGGTACACATAGGTGCAAGCTACCAGTTTGGGCATTTGGTTTGTCTTGTGCAAGGAGTTTGGCATAGCTCACATTCTCCGAATTGAGTGATATATGGTTTGTTGGAAAGCTTAGAGAGTCTATTTTTTCAGTGCAAAATTTGATAGGTTCAGTCTTCAGGTCTAGAGAGCAATTCAATTTTTGGTGGATTGTGGTAGTGAATTGTTTGGTCCTAGGAAGGGCCTATCATTCTTCTACTGCAACTAGTAGTGGATATACTCCATCATTACAAACTACCCAAACATGCTTCAAAACATGAATTTTGCACTAAGCTTTGACTAATGAGCAATACTAGTTTCCATGTGAACTCATCTTATGCAAAGTTGCCTTGAGAGGGTGGTATGACAAAATGGAAAATGACACAATCGATACAAGCGATGTGGACCATCTGAAATTCTCCGATTGCCTATATCGCTTGTATCGCTCGTGTCATAAAACCTTCTCTATTCTCCTCACATTTAACTTCTCAATAAGAATAAAGCAAAAACACAAAATAGACATTTTGATGATGCTTGAACCATGCAATGAAGTCACTTTTGGTTAGATCTCAAGAGGATCAATTCAACATTATATTACTCAAGACATATAAGTATAATTACAATGACCATCTTCTAGATGAAGATTGGATAATTACATACAATTTTTACATAAATAAATCTTCCAACATCTGTTGGGTACACATTAAACTACAATCTTACATTCAAAAAATATAATGTTTCACCCCTTCTTTTTTGTCCTTTTTGGAGCCCTCACCTCTGTGCTGCTTGTGGCCCTTTTTGGAGCCCTCACCTCTACTCTTATTCTTTGGCCCATGCTTCAATGGGGAGTGAACAAGAAACCCTTTCTCCTTTTCTTCAGCACTTGTTTTTATTTGGTGCTGGTGGTGGAGATGAGTCTGGATCATAAGGGCATATTGCATGTTTCATAATGGCATTTATTGCTCTCTCCCTGATCAAGATGGCCTATCGCACCTCGTACAAAGTTTTAGTGGGATGCACACCCTTTAAGTTGTTGTGTGGGCAGGAGGCTATTCTTTCATTTGAACTTGCACTCCTGAGTTTTTGGATAGCATTACAGAAGCATTTGATACCGGACGAGTCTTTTGCATATCGCATGGATCATCTGCGCTAATGGGATGAAGTTCACTATAAGAGTTTTCTCTTGCTTCAAGAAGTACAACAGCGGCAGAAGCGTTGGCATGAATGGAATTTGCAGACTTGGATTTTTCACCTCGGAGATTTAGTTTTGTATTTCCATTCAAAGATGAAACGTAAGATGGGCAAGTTGAAATTGCGGTGGACTAGTTCGTTGCGAATTCATGAAATGTGCAGACAGGGTACATTCCGACTTGCTATACTCACATGAGAATTTCTACCGATGGTCGTCAATGGGTCTGATAAATTGATAGAAGGATTTGAATAGAAATTTCCAGAATTAGAAGTTGTCACGATTAGTTATAAAAGCCTTAGTCAACAAACCTTAGAACCTAAGCAGTTTTTTGAAGTAGAAATGCTCTTAGCCGAAGAAAATCTTAGGGATATGTTCAATAAAGATTTTTATAGGGTTTTTCAAAATAGAGATTAATTGGATGAACACATTTGGAAAACTATACTCCACCAATAATATGGTGAAAATAAATCCCTAATTGAAGACTTGTTTTTTTCATATGGAACCATTTTGGTACATCTCAAAGATAAATTAAATTCTAATATTGAGTAATCCTTTATGTTTTCCTCATGTTTTGGAATACTGATTTAAGTAGCATTGAAGTTTTGACAAAGATCATGCATCATATAATCTACCTTAACTACTCACAAATCTTTCCATTAGTGGAATCTTTGATTTTAATTTAGTACACTAGGATATATTGAAACTAGATCATGTTAGCTAATTTTGATTTTTGTGGGTCTTTGGGGATGAATATGTGTTAAATGGGGATACAAAAGAGATAAAGTACTCCAGAATTATGTCTTGAAGACAAAGGTTTGGAGAGTTAAAATGTCTTCGAGTTTAAAATACAATTATGAAGCTTCAAAATGTTTAGCAAGTTTGATGATAATTTTTCAAGTGATCAACAACAAGTTGCATAGTGAGTAAAATGATGGAGATTCAAGCTATAATAAGTTGGGAACCTATTTATTTTGGAAAAAAAGGTCAATGTTTTTGCAACATGAAGCTTGATAAAGCACCCCAAAAATAGAAAAAAAAACTTGCAAAGAAGATACTTCTATAAAGCATAATGATAGATATAAATCAAGGATACTCTCCACGTTTATAGCCTTCAAGCATGGAAACAAAACTTAAGTCAATCGAAGGTAAAATCTATGTGCTGTATACCTAAAGACATTTCATAGAAGTGAACTAAAAAGCATTAACAGATTCCTACACTTAAGAAGTAAAAGGATTTTTAAAAATCCCTAGGTGGCTGCGAAGGTCTTAATTCTAAAATGAATCTAAAGATAATGAGACTCCTTTGTAAGAACAAGTTTTTTAAGGGAAACTGATCTTGAATTTCAAAAATTCAACTAACTTGGAATTACCTTAAGCGTCCTTTAATGAAATTAAGAGGGGAAAGGAATAATGGCATCTAGTCCATAAATAAAAAGGGCTTGAGGCTCCTAGATAGGCATTGGAACTATAAACTTTAGAAGCATTGTTTTCTTAGGTCGAGCATAAAAGAGCCATTTATCCTTGAATCAATGTGAGAGAGGGATTGGCACTTCGAAGTATAAGTTCCCAACTAAAATATCAAAAACTATGTTGGTCCAAGATGTGATTTTAAGTCTCTTGAAGGTCCACGTGTTAAAATAAGCATAAAATGATGATGTAAGTATCTTCATGGATCTTCAAAAAAGGTGGTAGGTCATGGCAACCTTAGCATCACTTGCTTCAAAGAAGTGGAAGTATATAAAGATCTTTATCATAAATGGCACAAATAGTTTTAAGGGGAAATATCCTACGAAGATCCTTTACTAAAGTTCAAATATACTAAATTATTTCAAGATAAATAAAAAATCACCCAACCTACAGCTACAAATTGGTGGATCAATGTTTTGAATGAAAGAGGTGCAACCAAATTGCTTTTGAATAGAAAGAAGTCCAATGAGATTGTGAAGATAAGATTAACTAAGTAATTCTTAGGTAATAGAGTTAGATGAAGCATCAATGCTTTTCAATAAAAAGGAAATGGCATATATGCATGCACACAAGGTGGCTCGAGACATGACGGTTCCGTATGAACACATAAATTTAGTGGCTTTATGATGACTACTACTCAATTAATAATTCTTCTACTAAGATAGAAGTCTATTTCTATAAAAAAAAGTAGTAATTTTGAACATAGCTCAAAACAATCTTACCTTGAAAGGTGCAAACAACATCGAAAGATCTTCAATTTCATAAAGTTCTAAGTGGAACCAAGTTAATAGTCTTTATATATTGTGCCGCCAAACATACTCTCAAATATTCCTAACTTGACTAGATTAAAGGATATTACTCATTTCCACAAGGTCTTATTTATCCATTTGGAATTATAAATGAAAAAATAGTTCAATTTAAATGTTATATCATGAACCACTCCATCTTAGAAGAAATTTCTCTATAATGAGCCAAACATGGACCTGAAATCAATTGAATTTTGCTTGAACACAATGCTCATAGAAAACTAAATTTCATGAAGATGGACTCATAAGGTCGCAAAAAATTTTGAAAATTTCATGAAGCGAGCATAAATAAGAATTGAAAATCGATTCAGAAATACCAATAAATTCCTAAAAGTTAGGAAAAAACATCTGAACCATAGTGATTATTTTTTGAGTACTTGGAACCAAGATATCCATTAAGGTCTCAAGAATTTACCATCCATTATTGAAAGTTCAAGCACAAAATGCTTGGATGAAAATTTGATTTATATTCAAGCTAGTATGACTTAGTCTAGATACCTCAACGAAAGAGAATCCATCCTTTTGTTAAGTCCATCCAGAAGAGGTGCCTAGAAATGAACCAAGTTATCAATTTGTTCATGAACATGTAGGATCAAGACACTTCATATGTTTGTGTTGCATATGGTTACATAGAGAAAACATTAGCACACAATGTCATGGGAAGAGAAGCTTTCTAGAATATCTTTATAATTGTTTTCCATATGTCAAATGCTATCAAGTTAAAATAAAGAGGGTGATAAATTTGATTCGGGTGGGGACCACACCACAATGATTCCTCTTCTTTTTTTATAAAGAGGAAGAAGAGAAATCCTTATAGTTATAGAGGTGAATCAGAGAGATCAAAACCATGATCCCTAGAAGGGATAATGGGGCTTCAATTCAAGCAATTGTCTTACAAGGCTCTATGTTGAAGCACATTTTTTAGAATGAAAATATTCTTCAAGGGGTGGAGAGTATTATAAGGTGACTTCCTAAATTGAAAATTTGAAATGAAAAACTTAGGCTTAATTAAATATCTCTTAGGTCTTTAAGTTTTGTAAGAACTAGGGAAAATTCTCATGCCTGAACAGAATTATGCAAGTTAGGCTTTAAATGCATTCAACATGGTTAACTCAAGGATATTTCTACACCTATGGAGGTCAATAAAAAATTATCTATAGAAGATATTTCACCTCCACTAGATATTGGAAGATAGATAAAATTATTTGGAAGTCTCATAACTTAAGCAATAGTAGTATATATATCTCTTATGTTGTTGGACTAATAAGTAGGTTGTATAATAAGACTTCTCGAACTCGGTGGAAGGCAAGTATACAGATGCTCAAGTATACGAGAGGAACCATTGATTGTGGTATTATCTATGAGAAAGGATCATATTTTCTTGGATATTGTGTTGGATATTGGGCAAGGGATATTGGTACCATAAAAATTATGGGAGAATTCCAAACATTCCCTAGTGGTTATGAAGCATGAATTTCCTTAAGGCACACTTAGAGATACATTTGTTCACTCAAACCATTATTTGTGTTAGTTGTCATGGAATGGACCAAAGACCTTTTGATCACTCTAACAACACTATAATAGCATATTAATGAAAGTTATTTAAATGAAAATACTTACTTCTATTCGGTGATCCAATGCCTCGGACATAGACTAGTCCCTAGTTTCACTCGACACACATAGTGACAATTGCTCACTCCATACATAATTGCTCTCAAAATATGCAGAAATTAGATGAGATCTATGATGAAAAAATAGAAGTCTATATTGCCATATATTAAAAAAATGGATAAAATTTGAAGAGAGAACCTTGCTTTAAACATATAACTATCAAGTTACTGACTACCAAAACATAGAGTAAGATATAGAAATCTCAAGTTCAAAGAAATCACACATGCAAGCAAGGGCTAGATTAACAAGGAGCTAATAGCTTATTCAAAAACATCTAATGACCTAAAACATATGAGATCTTAGTAAATCATAGTTCATGGTATGTTTATGTAGCTTGTAGAAGTTATCTAGAAAGATAGAAGGCTCTGTTACTAGAAAATAGGATTCATCACACCTAATTGTGAGAGGTGAATATATGAGATGTATAATGGGGATAAAAATGCAAATTTGAAACACCATGTTGCATGCTTTGCTCATTTCTCCATGATGCTCCAAGTGTCAACAAAAGTCTAGTCCATAAACTCCTACATTTGGATTTTGATTCCAACACTCCCCCTCAAGGTTCAATCTCCGAATCCTCCTCTAGGTTCTATCATTCCAATGCCTCTTTGGAACTTTAGAACCTTGATTGAGTCTAGTGATTTTGTGAGCATGTCAATACATTGATCCTTAGTATTTATGTGTCAGACGTGAGCTTCCTTAGCTAGTACTTTCTTCCTAATGTAGTGGATGTATACCTCTATATGCTTACTCCTAGCATGGAATGTAGGATTGACACATAGGTACACGCTAATAATCTTATCACACATGATTGGAGATCAATTAAGCTAAAAATTCAAATCAAACACAAGCTTCTTGAGCCACATGAACTCACAATTCATTTGGGTCAATGATCTATATTCAGCTGATTTATATTGAACTTACTTGAGCATAAATCAATTGTTGGTTTCTTATTTTCCATCCATGAAATGACGTTATCCTCCATCATCAATGCATATCCACTTGTACTTATCCTAACTTCCTTAGAACTAGCCCAATCAAGATGCATATGTTCCCTCACTTATAAATCATCTTTCGAATGATAGAAAACACCTCGATTCAAAGTTCCCTTGAAATATCAAAGCACTCTCTAAGATTCTTGTAAGTGAGAGATTTATATGTGTTCAAGAATTGAGATTGCATACCATCTCGATATGCTAGTTAAGTTTTCCTAATTGTGGAATACTTTAAACAAACCACTTTAGAACTATATTAGAGTGAATTTTGAACTTGCTTACCTTCAAATGAAGCTAATTTCACATTAACTTCCATTGGATTTCTCAATGGCTTGCAATTTGTAAGTCCATACTACTTTAGTACATCAAAATGTATTTGTTTTGCATGAGCTACATACCATTGTCCTTGTAGATAAATTCAATACCTAGCAAATAACTTCAGTCGATTATTTCTAAGATCTTAGACTCTCTTCCAAGTCTTCTCTTGATTTGATTCCTTCTTCATGATTACCCATAATGATCAAGTAATCTACATACACAAATTACTAAAAGAGATGCTTCACCTTCTCTTTTATAGAAGAGTGAAGGATCATCCTTTCTCTCTTTCTATCAAAAAATGAAACAAAATCCACAAGCCTTTGATTCCATGCCCTTAGGTCTCCATTGAGACTATAATATGTCATCTTCAACTTATGAACTATTACCATTATTGTCCACATGAAAGGCCAAATGGCCATCAGGCACTTTTATATATGTTCTTTAGTAGAACATATAGTGGTAGGGACTCTAAGTTTAATTGCATTTGTAAAACCTAAGAAATATGTGTTTGTGGTCTTTGTGTATTGTGTGTTTTCAGCAAAGGCTTACAAGTAAGGCCATGACCAAGTCATACACCTTGCATACTTTCTCATACATGAATGACGACTGATGAAGAGTGTTAATCTCAAAAAAACAAGCTATCCTTGATGTAAGAGCACCTCTATATCAAGAATAACACAAAACCTCTACCAATTTGGAGGACTAATGCAAAATTACCAAAATTAAAACATAGAAAGTGTGCTTCACTTTAGCCACTCATAGACTCATTAAACATGTAAAGTTTTCCATGAAAATTTGTATGTCTAAGGTTTAGTAAATATTGAGATTTACTCCAAACAATTCACATATGTCTAAAACTGTACTTCTATATAGTGGACTTTGACACTTGTAGCTTCTAATGCATAGTTCTCTCAAATTACAACTCGTTCATTCAAATTCTTTTAGCTATAGGTAGCTTAGCTTTCAACTTAAAGAATGAGTGCTTGCTTACTCAGAACTTTACACTATGGAAGGAGAACTTACCAAATCATTAGCATCAAATTTGTGCATGTTGCAAACTTCACTTCTTCACACTTACACATGTAAATTTTCCTACTCTCAATTCTCTCAGCCTGATCAGAATTAGGATCTCAAAACTTGTAGAGAGCTCATTCAACTATAGACTTAGATTTGTACAAAAGAATTTCACATGAGATTACACATAGAAGGAGTATTCAGCAAAATATTGGTCACAACTTTTTCTTCTACTCTAAAAAACAGTCATCTAAATGATAAGGGAGATCTAATTCACTTCTAAAGTGTCGAATGAACCTTAAAACTTCTCATTCTTCAACTCTCATACTCTCTCATACATGCCTTGACTTTCTACTTGTATATATAGTCATATATGTACAAGCTCATGACCATAAAAAAAGTATAAGTGAGCTAATTACAAGTTTAATGTACATATGTATACATATCTTCATTTCCTAAATATGCAATATCTTCAAGCTTGACTTGTTGGTCTTTTCTTCATCTTTTGACTTCAACCCTTTGTTCAAGACATAAATTGATGGTTGTCATGCACCAAAAACTCCACCTCAATCATCAATTGAGGTTTTCTCTATCTTCTTTATACCTGCCATGTCTTTTAATCTTTGTAGCTTTGGTCCATCCAAGGTTTTCGTTAACATATCTACAATCTAATCTTTTGTTGAAGTATGTATGACTTCAATCTCCTTATGAGTCACCTTCTCTCTTAAGAAGTGATATTGAATCTCAATGTGTTTAGTCATGGCATGAAAAACAGGGTTAGTAGCTAGATACAATGAACTCATATTATCTTCATGAATAATGGGTGTACTCTGAATGATGTCAAAACTCTTCATGAGAGTTTTCAACCATATGACCTCCTTTGCAGCTTCAACCATTCCTTTTTACTCTGCTTCTGTAGATGACAAAGCAACTATATGTTGCTTGTTAGAACACCAAGAGATTAGCTTATCTCCCACATAACACAAATATCCATATGTTGATCTCCTATCATCAAGATTACCTACCTAATATGTATCTTTATATATCTTGATGTTTGTATCTGATGTAAAACCATAATACAAACCTTCCTTGAGTGTTCCCTTAATGTATCTTAACACTCTTTGTCGTGAAATCCAATGTTCTTTCCTAGGATAATGCATGAATTGAGATAACACTCCAACTACAAATTACAAATCAGGCCTAGCTAATGTACCATAGACTAGACTACCAATGAGACTTTGATAAAGCTTCATATCCTTGAATTCGTCTCCTCCATGTTTGCTCAATTTGTAATTCAACTCCATTGGAGTAGGTGCTACCTTGCAATCTTCCATTTTAAACTTTATAAAAAAGTTCTTCAAATACCTTTCTTGAGTCACATATACTCCATCTTGAGTATATGGGACCTCCATGCCCAAGAAGTATGAAAAATCTCCTAAGTCACTAATCTTAAACTCTTCCTCCATTTGCTTCTTGATATTTTGTATGCCCTTCTCATCTGTACCTGTAAGGATTATGTCATCAATATATATGCACATATAAATGAACCCATCATCACTTGCTTTGACAAGCAAGCTACTATCAGCTTTAGATACTTGGAAACCAAGTTCCTTCAAGTACTTCACAAGTCTATAATTCCATGCCCTTAGGGCCTGCTTCAAACCATAAAAATCTCTCTTGACCTTGCATCCATAATCTGAATAACTTTTATCTCTAAACCCTTGCGGTTGCTCCATGAAAACATCACCTGAAATATAACCATTAAGAAAAGCATTCTTCATATCTAATTGACATGATTTCCAATGTCTACATGCAATAATGGCTATGAGTGTCCTTATGGTTCTCATCTTTGCCACATGACTATATGTCTCATCATAATCTATACCATATATCTGAGCATACCCTTTCACAAAAAGTCTAGCTTTTTACCTAGACACACTTCCATCTACATACCTCTTTGTCTTGTAGACCCATTTGCATCCAATGATCTTCTGACTATTTCGTCTAGGAACCAAATCCCATGTCTCATTTTCCATCAATGCATCATGTTCTTCCTGCATAGCTTTCTCCCAATTTTCCTTACCTTTTGCCTCTCGATATGTAGAAGGATCTTCCCCTGTTTTCACCATATAAGAATAGTCTTTAGTAGTCAAAGAAGAAGTTTCATAGCTATACCTTGTAGGTTGCCATTTGCATCTTGATGACCTTCTGCATTCTCCACTTCTTGAAGTTTCTAGTTCATCACATTCTGGATCAAACCTTAGCCCTTCCTCAACTTCAAATTGTGCTTCATTATTCTCTTCTCCATCAAATATCTGAACCTTTGATTTACCTTTCTTCTGATTGAAAACATCCTCATCACCTGCATGAATATTAATTGTTCCTGCAAAGCAATTACTTTGCTCATCAAATGTAACATACTTTGATACTAGGAATTGCTTTGTGGATGGACTCCACAACCTATATTCCATCTCCTTATCATCATATCCAATGAACACATACTTTTTAGCTTGAGGTTTCAATTTATGTCTCAACTGAGATGGCACATATGCACAAGACAAACATCCAAACACTTTGCAATGATCTAAGGTAGGTATTTTACCCCACCAAGCTGCATATGGTGTCATACCCTACAAATCTTTACATGGTAACCTATTAACCAAATATGTAGTTGTATTTATAGCCTCAACCCACAAAGAATTGAGACAATTTTTCTCCTTTATCATTGATCTTTCAAACTCAACAAGGGTTCTATTTCTCCTTTTTGCTACACCATTTCGTTGAGGAGATTATGTGCAAGTAACTTCCCTTTTTATACCTCCATTCCATAACTAATCACTAAACTAATTAGAGAAATACTCTCCTCCTCCATCTGACCTTAGTCTCTTCAACTTTTGACCTATGATTCTTTTTGCATACACATGATAATGTTTAAATGTATTGAATACCTCTTATTTATCTTTGATCACATATATAGTGATCCACCTGGTAGCATCATCAAAATAAATCACATAATATGTTGAACCATCAATACTGAAATCCTTTGATGGTCCCCACACATCTATGTGTACCAACTCAAGTTTCTTTGAATACATGAAACGATGCTTAGTATATGATTGCTTATGAGCCTTACCTAATTGACATGCCTCACACTGTATGTCATATGTTGACCTGCAATATTAGGTAATCCAAGCACTGAACCATTGCTAACCGTATCCTTAATACCTCTTTCATTGAAATATCGAATCCTTTTATGCCAGAGATCTAACTCAGAGATTGTATGTCCTCCATAAGTGAACAAGGCATGACCAACATTGCCTTGGATCTTCAACGTGAAAACCTTCCTTCTTTCTTCCCTAAAACAATTTGTTTATACCCATTGCTAGGGTCTTCCACAAAAACTCCATCATTAGTGAACCTTACTTCATAACCTTTTTCAACAATTTGCCCTACACTTATCAGATTCTTTGGAAGTGTAGGAACATGCAAGACCTTACTCAGAAGAGTGCTCCCATCCTTGGCCTTCACTAATCCAATTGACTTCAGATTGTGCTTTGTATTATCACCCGTTTGAACTACATGATTACTTACCTTATTCTCCAAATCAGTCATCAGAGCTATGTTACCACTCAGGTGATTGCTACACCCTGATTCAATGTAGAAGACTCTTTGGTCTTCACTTTGTCTTTCACAAGTTTCATGGATAATCAAGGTTGAATCCTCCTTCTGATTTGAAGCATAATTGTTGTAGGTATTATTATAGGATGGACTTTGGAAACCTCTACCTGCATTTCATCCAAAGTAACCTCTACTACCTCTACCTCTGAAATTACCTCTTTGATTTCTACCACTTCTTCCTCTTGAATTAAAGTTCTGACTATATCCTCCATTATTCTGATTATTATTCCAACAATCATGAGTTAACTTATTTGTCTTACTGCAAATCCAGCAAGCTTTGGCTCCATCTTTATTGCTTCTGCCTCTTCCTCTTTCCTTGCCACCTCCTCTTCCTCTAAGGAAGTTGGCTTGGCTAGATGTACCTTTTCTTCATTTAATTGTTGCTTGCCTTTTCTATTCTTCTTCTTGTCCTTTGAAAACATTGCTTGAACTGTGCTCTTATCAACATCACCTTTGACATCCTGCTCAAAAGTTAGCATATGTCATAGAAATTGATTCAAGTCAAGAGTGCAATGATCTAGTGACAATTCAGTAGACAAAATGAATGGCTTCCATTTCTCATCTCCTCTCAAACCTGTGAGGATTTTCCTTAACAATTTATCCTCTTCAATATCTTCATCAACTTCTCCTAATGCATCTACAATGTCCTTCATTCTTGTTACATAATCAGAAATGGATTGAGAAGCTTTCTGTTTAAATGTAGTAAGCTCTGCCCATAAGGATGCCTTCCTTGACTTCGTAGTATTTTGAAAATGATCTTTCAAATCATTCCATATGTCACTCGCACTTTAAAGTCCTCTAATATGAGGTAGCAAGTAGTCATTGAATCCCATGTATATAATACTCCTTGCTTGAGCATCCTTCTTCATCCATGTCTTCAAATCTGAGAGTTCATCCCTAGTTGGAACACTAGGATCTCTGACTTTTCGTTTTTCTTCTTCACTTGTGATATAACCTATTAGGTCTTTGCTCATGAGATAAAATTCCATCCTCATTGACCACCTGCATAGTTTTCTCTATCCAATTTCTCTATCTGAAGAGATATCCCATCTTTTCTTCACTTGTGTATTAAATTCTACAAGATTTATGAGGAATAAGTGTACCTTTACTTTGAATGAAGTTCTTGTTGATCTAGTTGGTAGCTTCAGGTCTCCTTCTGAAGTTCCTTTTGATCTATTTGATAGCTTCAGGTCTCCTTCTCTAGCTTTCCCTCTAATCTTTCACCTTTTGAATCTTCAAATGTTGATTTTTGTATAACTGTAGTAGTCGAGGTCCTTCTTTCTTCTATTTTGATGATTCTTGCTATGATACCACTGATGGAGAGTATTAATCTCCAAAAGAACAAGCTATCCTTGATGTTAGAGCACCTCTATATCAAGAATAACTCAAAACCTCTACCATTTGGAGGCCTAATGCTACATTACCAAAATTTTGAACTAATTGTCAACAAACTCAACACATAGAAAGTCTACTTCAGTTTATCGACTCATAGACTAATTAAACATGTAAATATTTCAGTGAAACTTTGTATGAGGTGTTGGCTAATGATTGGGCACACTCTACAAGTTAAAACGTCTCAAAAGGTTTAGTAAATCTTGAGATTTACTCCAAACAATTCACCTATTTCTACAATTGTACTTGTATACACTACAAGGAATACGGGTGTATAGCGACGGTTAAGGCGATAGAATTTCGTCGCTATAAAATTGCAACTTGCATCATAATTAGCATCGCGCGCCGACCGTCGATTAAACGACGCACAAAACGACGGTATTTACGACGTGTGATGCGACGGGATTGTGACGTTCCCATACAACGTCGCTAAAACGACGCAATTTAAAAGTGTCGCATAAGCGACGCTTTCTTGCGTCACATAAGCAACGTTACTTGCCGTCGCATAAGCGACACTAAAATTGTCGCGTATTCGACGACGAATAGCATCGCTTACACGACGATCTGTTGACGGACAAAAATTAAAACGTTGGAGGCTCTGCGATCGGCATTTTCACGCATCCGATCGAAGAGCTCTCCAACGTTCGCAATTACGCTGCGCTTACGAGCTGAAGCAAGTATATGCAGAATTGTTGTTTTGCCTAAGCTCTCTCTTATTGTCTCCCTCTGCCTTTGTTTCTCTCTTTCTACATCTTTCTCTCTTTGAATTCTCTCTCTCTCTCTAGATCTCTCTCTCTCTAGATCTCTCTCTCTCTAGATCTCTCTGTCTCTCTAGATCTCTCTCTCTCTCTCTCTCTTTTCTTTCTCTCTTTATTGCAGGTTATTCAAGAAGCTAACCAAGCAAAAAGTATGGCTAACAATTGTAAGTACAATTTCTATTCTTTGTAGATCATTTGAATTGTGTTATTTTCATTACATAGCATACTCACACTTATTGATATGCACTCATACACTTATACATGATGAAGATGCACTTTCACACATATACATATATACACATGCACATACACACACATATATACACATAGATACATGTGCACATACACTTAGACATACACACATATACACATGCATATGCACAAACATTCCTACAACCACATAAAAAGACGTCCATGCATGCATATATATATATATATATATATATATATATATATATATATATATATATATATATATATATATATATATATATATACACACACATTAACATATATGCAAATACATGTATATGCACATCCACATACACATGCATGTTTCATACATATACACATGCATATATATACACATGCATATACATATACACATATACATATACATATACATATACACACATATACATATACATGCATATACATGTACACACACATACATATACATGCATATACATATACACACACATACACAAGAACATGCACATACTCATACACACATATACATTTATACATGCACATGCACATACATACATATACACACACATACATATACTCTTAGGTACACACATATGAATGAATTATATAATTAAAGTATTAAAACACATATACACATGCATATACCTACATATACACATATACATGCACATACACACACATACACATAGAGTTATACATATACATGCATATACATATACACACACATACACAAGAACATGCACATATTGATACATACATATACACTTATACATGCACATGCACATACATACATATACATACATATACACACACATACACATGCACATACATACATATACACACACATACATATACACTTAGGTACACACATACATATACACTTAGGTACACACATATAATGAATTATATAATTAAAGTATTAAAACACATATACACATGCACACACATGCACATACCTACATATACACATATACATGCACATACACACATATACACATAGAGTTATACATATACATGCATATACATACATACGTACATACACATGCATATGCACATACTCATACACACATATACACTTATACATGCACATGCACATACATACATATACACACACATACACATGCACATACATACATATACACACACATACATAATTAAAGTATTAAAATGCATGCCTAATATAAACAATAATAACAATCAATAAAACAAAACTCTTCATTACTTAATACCATACACACAATTCAAAACATAACTGAAATAAAAAATATATACATATATATATCAATGTAAATACATTTAATCCAATGTCATAATCAACTAAAATCCTAATCATCATCATCATGATCATCATCATCATCATCATCATCATCAGCAATATCATGATCATTCTGATCTTCCTCATCCTCATCATCATGATCGCCCTGTGACAATCGAGATCGTCCCTCCTGTGTGTGTCTCTCCACCTCATCCATATTTGTCTCTCCATAATACTCTTGTATTACATATAACAAACATAAATAAATAAGATAATTAAAACATTCATAAAAACAAAATAATTATATAAAATTTAAAAATACTCACAAAGGCATCAGGATGATCTTGCATATACTCGCTCAAACGCCGATATCCAAAATGTGTAGCATACTCGATCTCCTGTTTCGTAGGATATCGGCCATAATCCTTCCGCTGCAATGAAACAAATAAAAAACATTAGTTGCTTGCATTTTAACTAAAATAAAAAATATACACACAATAACACATATACTTACAAACGTAGCTACAAAACCATTATGGCCCATTTGGCCTAGGTGCAATGTGTGGCCCGACTCCACTCTCTTCTTTGCAGCAGTCTGTTTATTCAAGAAAAAAAATACATAAATTAAATGTAAAAAATTACTAAAATATATAAAAATTATAAATATAAACTATTAATTTGTGTACCTTCTGCTGAGGAAATGACTCCTAACGACGTAGCTGTCTACGAAAAAACTGCCACGACTCAGGTGGTATGTTAGCTCGCCCCTTATTTTTTCGACCATACAATATCTCCTGTTAATCTAATCTCAAACAGAAAAATAGTCAGAATACATACACATATATACACACACATACACATACACATACACATACCCACATACACATATACATGCAAACATATACGCATGCATATATGTATACATATACACATATACATACATATAACATAAACATACATATACATATCCACATATATACGTACACACACATGCATGCATATACACTCATTCATACAAAATACATGCATTTATCCCACAATAATATGTAGTTGTGTATATGTGAATATGTGTGTATGTGTAAATGTGTATATGTGAATATGTGTGTATGTGTAAATATGTATATGTGAATTTTTGTTTATGTAGATAATCAAATTATTAATCTCAAATATCATTATTTGTAGATTCTGATCAATCAGATGGAACTCCACCACTGTCTCCTCTTCGTGCAACGACTTCATACTGTAAGTATATGAAATATTTAATTTTAAATATATTTGATGGATACATAACTTATATTTTTTTTTTATGTTTCTTATTATGTGCATATTCTGATCAATCAGAGGGTACTCCACCACCTCCTACCCATGCAACGACTTCACATGTGTCCTCCGATAGGAATTATGATGAATTTTTTTATGAAGATCATATTATATGTTGGTGTAACTCTTGTTATGGCACGTATTGAAGAACACGATTGGAATTTATTGAACATGAGGCAGAGTATGGTACTTTTGAGCGTGCACCATCACCTAGTCAACGTGATAATGCTTGGGCATGTATTTTCTATATATATTAATGTCATTATTTTATTTAAAAACCATATATAAAATCAAATTATTGTTGATATACAGGAATACTTGCTCGATGATGATGATGATGATGATGATTTTTCTCATAATGTTAATATACCTTGTACACGTCATGGACTTGCTGTTCATCAATTCCAAGCAGAGGTTTCAAGAAATCCTCTACCTTCTGGTTTAGAGAATGAAACGGCTGGAGATTATCCATTGCCAGCTCGTGATCATTCTTTAGTACAAACATATGATAGAAGAAGATATGGAGGATGGAATAGAGGACCACTTCCTTTAGATGGAAAGGTTTTCAACTTTTGGGGTAATCGCTATATGATTGCTCCATCCACTATTACTAATGCTGGTCGTGGTCTCTTTATTGTAGAGGATTTGTATGTGCCTCCGAACTCTGAAGTCACTCTTATGTCATTTTGTGGTCCTATATATGGATGGGGAGATTGGCATTGACTTTCACGTTATGTTCAAAGCATGAGTACTTATGGAATATGCTTGAACGCAGCATCCCTTACTACTAGAAGGATTTTACATGCAGAAAATGAAAGATTATATATTGATGGAAAACCTTACACACATGGAAATATAGCAGGTTTAATAAATAGTAGTCGAGGGTTACATAATAGTTCAAGGACTAATTGCACATTTGAGGAGCGTGAAAATAGTCATGAATCACCATACATGAGTAGAGATGTATCAAGATACATAGTTGTCAATGCTATTACTACATTACATGCTGGTGATGAACTATTAGTGAATTATGGATGGCGTAGACCTCCAAGAGCACCTTTTAGCTAGAGAGAATAAAAATTTTCTATCCATATTTAATAATTTATATACTTAATTTTATATTTGAAGTTTACTTTTTATTCATTTATGGAATACTAATGAGTTTTATTTATATGTGTAGATTCCAATGTATGATGTTGATGATATTCGTCCACAGCATTCACAATTACCAGTAAAACCACGATTATGAGAAGCTTCCATGAGGAGGCTACGCAAAACTAATCCTGTGCAATATGCAAAGTTGAAAGATCTATATTCAAAAGACGATAAAGTACAAGATTTGTGTGACAATGATGAAGATGATGGCATGGCAGGTTTTATTGAGTATTGGTATCAAAATTACAGTGAGAGCATTGATATTTCTAAAAATGAGAAATATCTTCGAGAGGAATGTCTAAAGCATGTATATGAAGGAAGTCGTTTGACACGACTAAGTGCGAGCTTACTTATTCTCAACCTTCAAAATTGTTTTGGATGGAGTAATGTATCTGTTTCGACACTATTAAGGTATAATTTTCAATTTTCTATATATATATATATATATATATATATATATATATATATATATATATATATATATATATATATATATATATATATATATATATATATATATATATATATATATATATATACATGCAGGTTTTTATTCTTACTTTAGATAAGATAAGAAGAAGAACTTGAATTGAATTGATACGATTGTTTGGATGGCAGGATACAATTGTTTGGATGGCAGGATACAATTGTTTGCATGGCAGGATACGATTGTTTGGATGGCAGGATACGATTGTTTGTTTTGGAGGATATGAATGATTTGTCGATTCACACATATGTTCAGTTTGAAAGTGTGAATCGACAAATCATTCAATGAAGGTACATACTTCATGTGTCCAAAACAAACAATTGTATCCTGCCATCCAAAACAATCAAATTTTGTGTAAATATTTTGAAAGATGCATTAATAGTTTTAAAAATTTCATTCAAGTTCTTGTTCTTACCTTATCTAAAGTAAGAATAAAAACCTACATGTATATATGTATATTTATTTATTTACCTTTTTTAATATATCTTTTTTTGATAAACTTATAGGTTATTATCTGAAAAGTTTTTACCAAGTCAGAATATTCTTCCTACCTCACATGATGAAATGAAGAAGATAATCAACAATCTTGGTATAGATTATCAATGTATACATGCATGTCCTAACGATTGTATTTTATATAGAGATAAAAATGCAGACTCTTTGACATGTCCCAAATGTCAATCTCCTCGATATAAGGGTGAAGAAGGTAAAATCCCAAAAAAGGTATTGAGACATTTTCCATTGGCTCCACGGATTAGACATATGTTTCAAAGCCCCAAATTATCAAAGCTTTTGACTTGGGGACATGATCACAAAAGTACTGATGGAATAATCAGAATTCCTCATGATAGTGTTGCTTTTCAGCATATTGATTCTACATGGCCTGAATTTGCACAAAATCCACAGAATCTAAAGTTAGGAGTTGTATTAGATGGGGTTAATCCATTCTCCATGAAATCTAGTAAATGGTCAACATGGCCAGTGGTAGTCATAAACTACAATCTTCCGCCATATCTTAGCATTAAAAAGGAACATTTAATGCTTTCACTTTTAATCCCAGGCAAAAGACAAGTTAAAGATATGAATGTATATCTTGCTCCTCTCATTGACGATCTTCAAGAGTTATGGAGAGGTATTAATGTCATTGATGTATCAAATAGCATCAATGAAAGACATATTACGGTTCGTGGTATTGTGGCTTGGACTATTCACGATTTTCCTGGATATGGCATTTGTTCAGGTATTGATGTAATTTTTTTATTCAATATGCATGTAAATAAATATGATTTAATCTAATTATATTTTTATCATTTTCCATGATGCAGGAATATCTACTAAGGGTTATAAAGCTTGTCCATATTTTGGTGATTGGTTGAGATCAATCTATAGTAAGAATCTCAACAAAAATATTTATCTTCGACATCGATGATTCTTGCCTGATGATCATCCATTAAGATCTAAAAGAGAAGCGATACATTTTAATGGAAAGCTTGAAACGGGCCAGTATCCAAAACCTATGACGCCTATGGATTGGTATAAAAAATGGACAGATGGACCTCTGATAGATCCAGAAGCAGAAATCTTCAGTGATGATTCAGATAATGAGTATGTGAACAGAGGTAAAGGAAAATTGGCACGTGCAGAGAACATATCAATATGGTATTCTTTGGAGTATTGGAAAGAGTTAAAAGTATGTCATCTTCTTGATCCTATGCATATATTCAAAAATATTGGTTATTCACTATGGTAGCATCTTCTTGGACTAAAAGATACCACAGCATCAGGGAATGATTTGAAAGATAAAAAATCCAAACCAAAGTTATGGCCAGTTTTTGATAGACATCGACAAGAAACGACTTATGCATCTGCTCCTTGGGTACTTACAACAAAAGATATATAGACTATCAACAATAGAATTCAATTGATTAAGACTCCTACAAGATATGGAGCATCGTTTCAAAACATGTTTACTATGGATGATAAGAGCTTATCTGGGTTAAAGACCCATGACTGGCATAACTTTTTGAAACATATTTTACCTTTGGTTATCGATGGATGTACAACGAAAGGAGTACGAGATGTGATCTATCGTCTTGGATCACTTATAAGGTAATTATGATACTTTTATATTTAATATGTATGAATATTGGATATCTTTTATTTTTTAATTAACTTCTTTATAATTGTTTTTATGATATGTATAGGTGGATTACATCCAAAGAGATCGATAAAAATTTGATCCCACAAAAAAAACGTGAATGCAAAGAGCTACTATGTTTGATGGAAAAAGAACTTCGTACTTCATTTTTTGATATTCAGGCGATGACCTCGTCGCATAAGCGAAGGTTCCCATTTTTTTTCCAATTCGGGGGCGTCGCTACACCCCCCTTTTTCTTGTAGTGATAGAGTCGACTTTGACACCTGTAACTTCTAATGCATAGTTCTCTCAAACTGCAATGCATTTTTCAAATGCTTTTAGCGATAGGTAGCTTACCTTTCAATTTAAAGAATAAGTGCTTGCTTACTCAAAACATTACACTGTGGAAGGAGAACTGACCAAAGCATTAGCATCAAATTTGTGCCTGTTGCAAACTTCACTTCTTCACATTTACACATGTAAATGTTCCTACTCCCAATTCTCTCAGCCTGATCACAATTAGGATTTGGAAACTTGTACAGAGGTCAATAAGCTATAGACTTAGACTTGTACAAAAGAATTTCACATGAGATTAAACACAGAAGGAGTATTCAGCAAAATATCAGGTGCAACTTTTTCTTCTACTCAGAAAATTTGTCATCTAAATGATGAGAGAGATTTACTTCACTTCTAAAGTGCATAATGAATGTTACAACTTCTCATTCTTCAACTCTCATATTCTCTCATACATGCCCTGACTTTCTACTTGTATATATGGGCATATATGTACAAGTTCATGACCATAACAAAAGTATAATGAGCTAATTACAACTTTACTGTACATATGTATACAAATCTTCATTTCCTGAATATGCGCTATCTTCAAGCTTCACTTGTTGGTCTTTTCTTCATCTTTTGACTTCAACCCTTTGTTCAAGACATGAATTGATGGTTTTCATTCACCAACAAGGACATCAATGATCAAGGAATACAAAGGCTCCTTGTACTTTTCAAGAGGCCATGCATCCCAATCTTTACCCTCGGGAGCTCATTTAACCTACAATCTCTTGCCACTATGATAAACTTTTAGAGAGTTTGAAGAGGGGGAAATACCAAGGTTCACATTAACTTGAATACATCTTGGGCCCTCAAACCTTCATTCTTTGTTTTCAAACCCTATTTTGAAGCATTTTTGTGGCGATTCTTGGATCCATTTTGGAGTACTTTCACTATATACTTCTCTTTACACAAGTTCAAAAACATCAAGAGGAGTATTTTTTGTACTCCTCTGCAAACAAATATTCATCTTTTTGCTATGTTTTCAGCCACATTTGTATATCTATAGGTTTCTTGAAAGGTCTTCAGTTGTGATGGGAGTAGCCACCTCAAGTTTATGTAGGCTTCTTGAGCCTTAATAATAGAGCTAAAAAACACTTATAGGTGTTGTGTTGGAAATTAAGTAGGCACTACAACATATGAGGGGCATACCGACGCTGCATATATCGAGGGTCATAGCCGGCGTCGGTATAGCCCTCGGAAAATCTGACTAAGAGATATCGACGGTCAAGTGACCGTCGGTATGACCGTTTTAAACGGATCATCGGTGTGGCCCACAGCCACCGGTATAAGCGTCGGTATATGCGTCGGTATGAGCGTCGGTATAAGCGTCGATAATTTACTGGCATCTACCGATGTGTATACCAACGTCCATACCGGCGCCTATACCGGCGGCAAATTTTTAAACATATCGCGAACCTCAGAGAAAAACTTCACATTTCTGCGCGTGTTTGAGTACTATCGGTCTACTGTCGAACTTAAGCGTGCGAACCTGCATTCTCTTGTGCACACACACACACACGCATCTCTCTCTCTACACACACACACACTCTCTCTCGGCTTAGCTCTCACATCTTGGTAAGTGTTGCGCGTACTGTTAGCATTTGTGTTTCACTATGCTTTAGGGTTTCTAATTTCTCTTTTCGTTGATTTTGCAGAAGTTTGTTGGCGTCAATTGTTTGGAATTGGACGAGAGACGACCTACATTACGCTTTGACGACAATGATTCAAAGAGAGACATACTTGTAAGTGATTCTTTTATTCGCTATTGATAGAGAGAGAAGGAGAGAGAGAGAGAGAGAGAGAGAGAGAGAGAGAGAGAGAGAGAGAGAGAGAGAGAGAGAGAACGAAAGAGAGAGAGAAGAGAAAAAAGATACACATTAATTTACACATGCATACATACACACATACATGTACACACATGCATGCTTACATACACACACCTATACACACATGCATGCTTACATACACACACACATATACACATATGCATGCATACACACACACATAAATTTAGACACATGCATACATACACACACATGCATACACACATACATACACACACATATATACACATATGCATACATACACATACACACACACACATATACACACATACATACACACATGCATATATACACACATATACACACATGCATGCATACATACACACACATATACCGGCATGCATGCATACACACATATATACACACATGCATACATACACACATATACACACATGTATGTATACATACACACACATGTATACACATGCATACACATACACACACATACACATACATGCATGCATACATACACACACGTACACACACATGCACACACATGCATGCCTACATACACACACATACACATACACACACATGTATACACATGTATACATACACACACACATGTACACATGCATACATACACACACAGATACACACATGCATACATACACATATAATCTTATTTTTTTTTTGAAGTTTTTGTTTTACATCAAATATATAAAAATAGGATTAGGGTTTTAGGGTTAAATATTTAAGATTTGGGTTTTAGGGTTTTAAATAGGATTGGGGTTTTAGGGTTAAATATTTAAGATTAGGGTTTTAGGGTTTTAGGTCTAGATATTTAAGATTAGGGTTTTAGGGTTTAGTATTTCAAATTTAAGTCTAAGTCTTTCTGATTAGGGTTTTAGGATTTTAATATGTAGATAACATATATACACAAACACACATATACATATAATACATACGTACATGTAGATACACATGCATACAAAAATATACATATTTTAGATTTAAATATTTAAGATTAGGGTTTTAGGGTTATAACACCTACATAACATATATGCACACATACACATACACATATAATACATATATACATGTATATACACATGTATACAGAAATATACATATTTTAGGTCTAGATATTTAAGATTAGGGTTTTAGGGTTTAGTATTTCATATTTAAATCTAAGTCTTTTTGATCAAGGTTTTAGGATTTTAATACGTAGATAACATATATACACAAACACACATATACATATAATACATACATACATGTAGATACGCATGCATACAAAAATATACATATTTTAGATTTAAATCTTTAAGATTAGGGTTTTAGGGTTATAACACCTACATAACATATATGCACACATACACATACACATGTAATACATATATACCTGTATATACACATGTATACAGAAATATACATATTTTAGGTCTAGATATTTAAGATTAGGGTTTTAGGGTTTAGTATTTCATATTTAAGTCTAAGTCTTTTTTTATTAGGGTTTTAGGATTTTAATACGTAGATAACATACATACACAAGCACACATATACATATAATACATACATACATGTAGATACACATGCATACAAAAATATACATATTTTAGATTTAAATCTTTAAGATTAGGTTTTTAGGGTTATAACACCTACATAAGATATATGTACACATACACATGCACATGTAATACATATATACATGTACATACACATGTATACAGAAATATACATATTTTAGGTCTAGATATTTAAGATTAGGGTTTTAGGGTTTAGTATTTCATATTTAAGTCTAAGTCTTTTTTTATTAGGGTTTTAGGATTTTAATACGTAGATAACATATATACACAAGCACACATATACATATAATACATACATACATGTAGATACACATGCATACAAAAATATACATATTTTAGATTTAAATCTTTAAGATTAGGTTTTTAGGGTTATAACACCTACATAAGATATATGTACACATACACATGCACATGTAATACATATATACATGTATATACACATGTATACAGAAATATACATATTTTAGGTCTACATATTTAAGATTAGGGTTTTAGGGTTTAGTATTTCATATTTAAGTCTAAGTCTTTCTGATTAGGGTTTTAGGATTTTAATACGTAGATTACATATATACACAAACACACATATACAACGATATCTGCTAGCTGATCATTGGTGTTGATGTACTTGATGTCCACTTCTTTTTCTAGTACGTTCTCTCTAATGAAGTGATAATGGATCTCTATGTGTTTGCTTCTTGCATGGAACATAGGGTTGCTTGCTAGATGAATGCTTGACATATTATCTTCAAATAGAGTGAACTTTTTGACCTCCATATCCAAATCTTTGAAGAGCTTCTCAAGCCACATGATCTCACATGTAGCAAGTGCTAAAGCTCTGTACTCAGCCTCAGTAGATGATAATGCTTCTGTAGGTTGCTTCTTGGACATCCATGAAATGACTCTTTGACCTAGCATGAAGACATAGCTAGATGTGCTCCTTCGATCCTCCTTTGAACCACCCAATTAGCATCACTAAAGCCTTGAGGTTGTAATCCATCTTCATAACGGTAGTACAACCCTTGGTTGATAGTGTGCTTGATGTACCTATACAATGCTTTTCTAATTTTACAAACAAAAACTGAATATTTAGGGTTTTCAAACCTTACTGATTGAGTCATGTAGATTGTCTCCTACAAATGACCATTACGAAAAGCATTCTTTACATCCAATTGATAGATTTTCCACCTCCTAGATGTAGCAACCCCAATGATTGCCCTAATTGTGGTCATCTTTGCAACTCGATTGAATGTTTCTTCATAGTCAATCCCATAGGATTCAGAATTTATCTTCACTTTATAGACCCATTTATTGCCAATTACCTTCATTCCTTGTTGTCTTGGAACAAGACTCCATGTGTTGTTGTCTTCAAGGGCTTTGTACTCTTCTTCCATAGCTTCTTGCCACTCCTTTCTGTCTTTCGTCTCTTCATAGGTAGAAGGTTCATGATCTTTGATAACCTTAGCCATGAAAGCATAATGCCTAGCAATATAACTATCATAAACAAGCCTTGAGATTGGATGTATTACCCTTCTTGACCTCCTTTCTTCTCCTTTTTGTGGAATGAACCTTCTTTGCCTTGGTGCCTTGATTTCTGCTTTTGATGTAGCTCCCCCTTCTAACAAAGGTTCTTCAAAGTCTTCAACTTCATGTCCATCTTCATCAAGCTCTACCAATCATGCCTTTCCTTTATTCACTGATTGATGGGTTGAATCCATGCTTGAACTCCTTTGTATGCTTGGACCACCGATTCCTAAGCTATCTTGAAACCTAGCTTCATATCTTCTCTCTGCCTCTTTAATATCTTCATCCTGCAATGGAACTTTGGAAGCATACCATGGTTTGAGTTCATCGATCACTACATCTCTAGATACCTTTAACTCCTTAGTATTAGGATTGTAGCACCTGTAACCTTTTTGCTCCATAACATAACCAATAAACGTACATCTTTCAGCCCTTGCATCCATCTTACCTCTCAACTCTTGTGGCACATGTGTGTAGCATACACAACCAAAGATTCTAATGTGTGAAAGGTCTGGTTTCCTTCCACTCCATGCCTCCTCAGGTGTCATGTCATGTACCCCTGATTTGGGATACCTATTCATCAAGTACACAGCAGTAGATACAACATCTGCCCAATATGTTAAAGGCACATTCATTTAATTTAACATACTCCTAGCAATTTCAGCAATATACCTATTCTTCCTCTCTGCCACCCCATTTTGTTGGGGAGTATACCTGCAAGTGATTAGCCTCTTTATACCTTGGTCTTGCAAGAAATCACAAAAAACATGGGAGAAGTATTCTCCCCCTCTAGTGGATCTTAGGGTTTTGATGTAGCAACCTGTCTCCTTTTCATCTTGTGCCTTGAATCTTTTGAATACATCAAACACATATGATTTTCGCTTTATATAGTACAACCATACTTTTATTGAGTAGTCATCTATGAAGGTTACAAAGTACCTATTACCTGCAAGAGAGGGCTCTTTGGTTGGTCCCCACACATCTGTGTGCACAAGGTCTAACACACCATGTGCTACATATCCACTCTTCTTGAAGGGCTGCCTAGTAGACTTGCCTAGTTGACAAGCTTCAAACATCTCATGCAACATTTGTAATGAAAAATGTGGTAAACCTCTTACCAATTGCCTCTTCTCCATGTCTTTCAACCTTTCACTACAACATATCGAGGGTATACCGAGGCTGCTACCGAGGAAAATGAACGGGCACAATTTTTTCGTGACGTCAATGCTATGGTCGGTATGCGCGTCGGAAACATAATGCCGGTATGGGCGCCGGTATGCTCGTCGGTATGGGCATCGGTATGAGCATCGTTATAATCGTCGGTATTACCGATGCTCATACCGATGCCCATACCGACGGCTCTGCTGGGTGTACCGACATCGGTACCAATGACTCTACTGGGCATACCAACGCCCATACCGATGACCATATCTGCACAAATTGTTTTGGGCAGAGTGTGTTGTCTATTGCTACATCATGATGTTGTTTAGCAAAAGACAATACACTCTGCCCAACTCTAAACCGAGTACATGTGTTATGTACTCTAATGGCAACCAAAACATGATTTTATATGAGCAAAAATGAACCATGAATCATGTACAAAAAGTTGTATATTCCATAAATGAAAGATGTACAAGAGTGTGACAAAGCACTTCCATATAGGAATCGAATACAAACTATGGTACATCATTGCCACATAGGAGTGTAGTACCAAATTGTGGCAATGTGAAAAAGCACTTCCATATAGGAATCGAATACAAAATTATAGTACATCATTGCCACATCGGAGTGTAATACAAAATTGTGGCAAATCATATACGTAAGGGGATCAAAACATTTACACCTGCAATCCTGCAACAAAGCATGTGTAAAATGAGACAAATTGACATGAGATTTATAAACAACAACAAAAAATACGAAACCAAGCTATAAGTTTACTTAATCATAGAATATTTTCCCATGAAATGATTGCATTGCGTCCCTCTAAGTCTTGCAACAGTGCAGCCAATCCATGACGATATCCGTAAGATTCTTTGGTTCGCATCGGAGGACGACCCACTGCCAACTCCTATAATAAATATGCAAAATGTTAGATGAACATACAGGATGTGCTGAACACAAACAAATTCAATAATTAACATGATACTTACAAATTGGTATTGCATACTGTCATATCCACCACTACCTAAATGCGATGTTCCAACCATATCCAAACGTGTGGCCGTCGCATCTCTCTGTTGACGATATCGATCAGGAGTATGTTGCTGCTCATCCTGAATCGATTCCCACTCTTCAACATCTAAATTCCGAACACACAATAGGATTCCTAGGTGCAGGCCGGTACTCTTCATATATTGATTGTGTGATATTGTTTTTAGAATCCTTATCCTGTTCGCTCCATTTTAGCATTACAAAATGTCCAAACTCTATGGAGCAAAGTTTTCGAATGCGGTGACGCATTGACTTCGTGGTTGCATCCATGACTAGAGCTCCATTACGTATGTGGTATATTTTGGAGTCGTCATGGTCATGCACTCCCCAAGGTGTACATGGAGATCCATCTGATCCAATGTGAAGATCCCATCTGATCCAATGTGTGTATGCATATGCATTGTGTGTATGCATATGCATTCGTGTATGCATATGCATTTGTGTGTATGCATATGCATTTGTGTGTATGCCTATGCATTTGTGTATGCATATGCATTTGTGTGTATGCATATGCATTTGTGTGTATGCATATGCATTTGTGTATGCATATGCATTGTGTGTATGCATATGCATTGTGTGTATGCATATGCATTGTGTGTATGCATATGCATTGTGTGTATGCATATGCATTGTGTGTATGCATATGCATTTGTGTATGCATATGCATTGTGTGTATGCATATGCATTTGTGTGTATGCATATGCATTGTGTGAATGCATATGCATTTGTGTGTATGCATATGCATGTGTGTATGTGTGCATGTGTGTATGTGTGCATGTGTGCATGTGTGTATGTGTGTATGCATATGCATGTGTGGATGCATATGCATGTGTGGATGCATATGCATGTGTGGATGCATATGCATGTGTGTATGCATATGCATTGTGTGTATGCATATGCATTTGTGTATGCATATGCATTTGTGTGTATGCATATGCATTTGTGTGTATGCATATGCATTTGTGTGTATGCATATGCATTTGTGTGTATGCATATGCATTTGTGTGTATGCATATGCATATGCATTTGTGTGTATGCATATGCATATGCATTTATGTGTATGCATATGCATTTGTGTGTATGCATATGCATGTGTGTATGCATATGCATGTGTGTATGCATATGCATGTGTGTATGCATATGCATTGTGTGTATGCATATGCATATGTGTATGCATATGCATATGTGTATGCATATGCATTATCTACTTTCTAACATGGTATCAGACCCATAAGGTTTGAATAGCTTGATAAGTATGAGTATTTTATGCTACCATCAGACTAGAATATCACTAGATTATCTAAGTGATGATGTGATGGCTTCATCAATAACCAATGGTCTTGGTGGTCCAATATATATTAATGTTTCACCTATTCCAATTTCACCGCCTTCATTTACTAATGAAAGCTGGATAGAAGTGACTATATACTGTGGAAGTTCAAATTTTTTTGCAAGTTTGGACTCCTACAAAATATTGACACTTTCATGGTACCAATGAGATTGGATATAGAGCCTGTAGCAATTCAAGATCCAACAAACTCAAAAGTGATGATTCAATTAGATCTAGATCTTCTACGAGCTTGGAAGAGGTAGAATGTTGATGCATTATGTGAAATTATCACCATTGTTTGTTATTTTGGGATTACTTTAGTTCAACACACGACTAAATCATGTGAGGCTAGGGAATTTAGGCTCATCACGATGAGATCAAGATTGACACAAGGATATAGAATCTAGGAAAAAAATAATTAGCAAATGAAAAGCATTCTAATTCCAAAAAGTTGAAGATTGTATGAAATGGATAGAACATCTACAAGATAGATTGGCTATATTTTATAACACCCAAAGAGCTAGCTTGAAGATGTCTGCATATTCTTCCAGCAAACTATGATGGACTAGTAACAACCCTTAAAAATCAACTAAGACCAACTCCTTTTATATTTGAAGAGTTCTATGCTATGCTCTAAGAAGACAAGATGCATTTGAATTATCATCAAAGGTACAAGCAATGCCACATTCTCAATGATTGGAAAAGGAAAAGCCTCTTTTTATGGATCAAAGAAGACTCCAAATAAGAAAAGGTTCATAGGAAGTTTCTTCTATTGTGAAAACAAAGGCCATGCCATCAAGGATTCTAGAAAGAAGTAAGTTGATCAACAAAAGGGGACTACGAAATCATATTAAATGAACAAAGAGTAACAAAACAACACAGATCTTGACCTATGGGTAGTTATTCTCAATGTTATTGAACCATGGATTTTAAATAGTGGAGCTTCTCCCCATATGACTAGCAAAAAAGATTGGTATAGTTCCCTAGTGCCTCTATAGGAATCAATGAAGATAGTGTTGGGAAATGACTCCAAGTGTCCAATTGAAGGAACAAGAACCATGCCTTTTATCACTTCTCCAGGTATTAATAAGATGTTATGTGATATTCTCTCTATACCTATACTTAAAATAAATTTGTTGTTAATTTCCATAATAACAGATCGTGGACTCAAAGTTTACTTCAACAAGAATGGTGCAAAATGTTGGTGTAAATTACAAGCCTACACATTTGGCACAAAGGATGCATTAAAGTTTATACATACATGAAGAAGCATAGGAACATATGCTAGTGGTTAATTACCACTTTACCTCATTGTAAAAGTCAAATTGACTTGGAATCTCTTGTAATCACCTACCAAACGGATTCGTGGAAACATTAGTTGTTTGATTGAAAAAATATCTCCAAGCATTTAGGAGCTTAATCATAGGGAGCCAAAAGTTTGAATTTGAATTCAAACTTCTTACTCATTCCTATAAAAATGGACATGAAAAGTTGCGAGCAAGATAGAGCACTCCCGAGCCTAGCATTAGTGATTTTTGAGTGTGTGTGAGGTCTACACTCTAGCCCACACCTCTCTAGCTTAACTTGCTAAATTGATTTCTCTTAGTATAGTTTATCATTTTACATCATTCCACTTGGAATAGGTAGCTTACTAAGCTAATTAGATACCCCTAAAAGGAAATTTTCAAATTCCTGCTAAGCTGGTCATACTGAGCAAAATACCGAGCAGGTGTCAAGACATAAATAGAAGGTTTTCTTGAGTTTGTGACTTCCAAAATTATCTGTTTTGATTCAACCATTACACACCTCACTTCTAAAGTACATAGGACATTTTATGATGTCATTGGAAAGCTAACGAGGTCTAGTTATCAACTCTGAAGCAAAAGAGGGCTGGTACAAAGCAGGTTTAGCAGTACCTACTCAGTCTCTTGGTGCATCCATCCATCTTTCCCAACAGTGGTATCAGAGCTAACTAAGGTAAAATGGGAGATGGTTTTCCTTCATTCATTGATAAATTGGACAGGAATAACTATCAAGCATGGTCTCTAAGGATGAAGACCTACCTACAAGGAAGGAGTCTCTATGGATACATCTCAGGAGATGAGGAATTGCCCTCATTCAAAACAAGAGGATAACCAACCAAGGAAGAACATGAAAGGCTCAACACATGGTGTGCTAAGGATGCATTGGCAAGGTCTTCTTTACTCAACTCTATATCTGATTTGCTTTTGCCACATATTAGAAATTGTAAGACATCCCAAGAGACTTGGGAAACCTTGTCATCATATTTTTCCTCCAACACAAGGGCTAGGAAAAATTAGTTGTGGATTGAATTCACAACATTAAGGAAGCAACCTAAGCAAGCTATTTTAGAATTTGTGACCAAGATTAAAGATGTAGCAGATCAGTTAGCAAGCATAGGAGAAGAGATTGAAGAAGAACAGATTGTAAGGCAAGTGATCAATGGGATCAAGGCTGATGACAAATGGGAAAGCTTCACCACAACTATGGATCTTTACATGGACATGCACACTCAAAATATTACAACTCTCATGGGACAATTGTTTACTCATGAAGCAAAGCTGAACAAAAATGGAGATACATCCAAAGGTAATAACTCTTGTGCCCTATACACTGATAAGAAGTCTAAAGATAAAGGCAAAAGCAAGAAGGTGGAAGATGAAGGCTCTACTTCTCAAGCCAACTATGTAGGGAGAGGTAGATCTTCAAGAGGAAGGGGCAGAGGAGGTAAGCAAGGTAGGGGGAGATCTTATAACTCCTCACCATGCAACATTTGTGGTCTATCAAACCATACTAGAGATGAGTGTTTCAGGAATTACAAAAATCAGAGAGGAAGAGGATATCAAAGAGGTGGCTACTCACAGTCAAGAGGTAGATTCAACCATCACCAAGGCTACAACAATAACTACAACAACAACTACAACAATAATTACAATGGCAACTACCAAGGAGGATTTAAATCTAGAAAGGATTACAACAACTACATAGAGGAGCAAGATGACTCTCTTCTAATCATGAACATGACTTCAAAATCAGGTACAAATGATGACCACCTATTCTACATTGACTCAGGATGTTCAAATCATGTGGCTGGCAATGTAGCATTACTTTCTGATCTTGAGGAACCAAAAGGTAAGCATCAAGTCCAAACAGGTGATGACACAAAGCATTCTGTAGTTAAAGTTGGAAATGTTAAGACTTGTGATGGAAATCAGAATTTGTTGAGCAGGGTACTCTATGTACCAACCATTACCAAAAATTTGTTGAGTGTTGGTCAGATTGTGGAGAAAGGTCTGCAAGTCAGATTCAACCAATATGGAGCATATGTGGAGGATCCAAGACATGGGTTCAAGAGGATTGCTAAAGGAGAAAAATCAGGTAGACTTTTCACTTTTGAGTTAGAAGATACAAAGAATATTGTACTATACAGTTATAAAGATCAGACACTTTCAGAGCTTGAGATTTGGCACAAAAGGTTAGGGCACATAGGAGAAAGAACCTTGAAACAAATGTGCAGGGACCAATGTGTGCTTGGGATACCTAATGTATCCAAGCAACATATGATTTATAAGTGTGGTGCTTGTCAATTTGGGAAGTCTCACAGGTTACCTTTCTCAAGGAAAGGATACATGCATGAAGACTACCTAGAGCTTGTTCACACAGATGTATGGGGACCAAGCAAAGACCCCTCAGTCTCAGGTTCAAGGTACTATGTATCTTTCATTGATGATTATAGCAGATGGACTGTATTGTACTTTATGAAGCACAAGGATGAGGTATTTAATTGCTTTAAAAAATATCTTGCATTAGTTGAAAACCAGACAAGAAGGAATTTGAAGAGGCTAAGGTCAGATGGAGGAGGTGAGTACTTCTCCAATGAATTTGAAAACTTCTTGCAGGACAGAGGCATCAAAAGAGAGATAACCACAAGGTATTCTCCTGAACAGAATGGGGTAGCTGAGAGAAGAAATAGATTAATTGTTGAGACAGCTAGATCTATGCTTAATGCAAAAAAGTTACCTAACTATCTATGGGCAGAGAGTGTTTCCACTGCCACTTACCTCATAAACAGGTTACCATCTAAGTCTCTTGATGTCATGACACCCTATGAAGCATGGCATGGTAAGAGACCCTCACTTGACAATTGCAAAATATTTGGATGTGTAGCATATGTACACATTCCTTCTCAGATAAGAGGTAAGCTAGATCCAAAGGCTGAAAAATGCATCTTTATTGGGTATGATTTAAATAAAAAAGGTTACAGGTTTTATAATCCCATCAATAAGGGATTCATGGTAAGCAGAGATGTTGTCTTTGATGAAAATGATTCTTGGTATGAGAATGAATGCAGGAAGGTTAAGTTACCCTATGATTTGGAAGAGGAATTTCCAAGTCTTACAAAGGAGGAACCTACTCAGAATGAAGCCTCAAGTTCAAATGATGAAGATACTATCAACCTTGAAGAATTCAAAGCATGGAAGTCCAAAGGCAAAATGAAGATGAAGAAGCTTGAAGACATACCTAAATCTTCAACTCAACCATTTAGAAGATCACAAAGAGAAAGCAAGAAACCTATCAGATATGGGTATGATACATCTCTTGTTACTAAACATTCTGTTTATCTTGCCAAAGATTTGTCAAATGAAGAACCAGGGTCATATGAAGAAGCAATAACCAAATCAGAATGGAAAGAAGCTATGGATGAGGAGATTGAAGCACTCAAGGAGAGTGACACATGGGAGTTAGTACCTAAGAAGGACTCAATGAAGGTAATAGGATCCAGATGGATCTATAAGCTTAAAAGAAATTCTGATGGCACAATTAATAGGTACAAAGCCAGATTGATAGCCAAAGGTTTTGCACAAACCCAAGGCATTGACTATGAGGAGACATTCTCACCTGTGGCCAAGATGCCAACCATCAGAGTGTTGGTAAGTGTGGCTGCATCAAAAAATTGGAATATGTACCAATTGGATGTCAAGAATGCTTTCTTGAATGGATGAATTTCAGAGGAGGTATATATGTCACAACCTCCTGGCTATGAGGACCCTCAGAAGGTAACATATGTTTGCAAATTGAAAAAGGCTTTATATGGATTGAAGCAGGCACCTAGGGCATGGAATTACAGGTTAACTACATATCTCCAAGACCAAGGATTTGTCATGAGCAAGGCAGATACTTCTCTATTCATCAAGAGAAGTAATTCAGAGGTAATATACGTCTGTGTTTATGTTGATGACATCATCATTACAGGTAATGATGTCAATGGAATCAGATATATCAAAAGTCAAATGATGAAGGAGTTCAAGTTCAATGATGTTGGTCTATTGAAGTATTTTTTGGGACTTGAATTAGTCTACACTAATTCAGGGATATACATCACTCAGAAAAAGTATATACACGACATGTTGAAGAAGTTTCACTTGCAGGATGCCAAAGTAGCAAGCACTCCAATGGAGGTAAACCTAAAACTAAGTGCCCATGAAGGGGATGAAGTCAATCACATTACAGGTTATCAAAGTATGGTGGGTAGTTTGAACTATGCTACCTTAACAAGGACAGATATTGCATATGGAGTTAGTGTGCTAAGTCAATTTATGCACAAGCCAAGGATACCTCACTTAGAGGCTGCTAAGAGAATCCTGAAGTATCTCAAGGGTACACATAACCATGGTTTGTATTTCCCTTACACTTCAGATATTGATATCAAAATTTATTCAGATGCAGATTGGGCAGGATGCAAGGATGATAGGAGGAGCACTTTTGGATATATTTCTTTTGCAGGTGACAAACAAATTTCATGGTCTTCAAAGAAGCAACCTACTGTTGCTTTGTCTTCCACAGAGGCAGAGTATAGAGGGCTAGCTAATGCCACACAAGAAGCAATATGGATTAAGCTTTTGTATACAAAATTGGGATTATACACTAGGTCACCAATTATCTTTGGAGATAATACAAGTTCTCTTCACCTTGTAGCTAATCCTATTTATCATGCTAGGACCAAATATACAGAGGTCCAATGGAAGCTTAGCTTCAAGGGAGAAACCTCTATGGTTACATATTCAGAGATGAGATGATGCCAATCCTCAAAAGCAAAGGACAATCAACTGAAAAAGAACAAGAGAGGTTAACCACATGGTGCTCAATGGATGCTCTAGCAAGGTCATATATTCTTAACTCAATTTTTGAGTTTTTATTTCCACACATCTAGATTTTTAAGACTTCTTAAGAGACTTTGAATGTTCTAGAAGAATTCTTCTCATCAAGTACCAAGGCAAGAAAGAATCAACTATTGATGGAGTTCACCACACTCAAGAAGATGCCCAAGCAAAGTGTGACTAATTATGTTACCAAAATGGACATATTAGATCAACTTTGTCGCATTGCAGAAATCATTGATGAAGAGCAAATAGCAAGGCAAGTGATCAATGGAATAAAGGCAGATGACAAATGGAAAGCTTTCACCACAGCCATGGACCTCTACATGGACATGTAGGTTCTTGATTTCAATACCCTCATGGGACAATTGTTCACACATGAGGCAAAGCTTATGAAGAATATGGACAACTCAAAAGATAACCAATCCTTTTCTCTCTTTACAAATAGGAACAAGAACAAAAATAGTAAAGGCAAAGGTAAAAAGTCTAATGATGAAAGTAGTACCTCTCAAGAAAACATTGTAGGAAGAGGTAGAGGATCAAAAGAAAGAGGTAGTGGAGGAAGATAAAGCAGAGGGAGAACTCAAAGCTCCTCTCCAAGTGACATATGTATCTTAACTAATCACATTACTCAGAAATTTTCTAGGAATCCTAGAAATCAAAGAGGAAGAGGTTACAACAAAGGAGGCTATGGACGCTCAAGAGATAGATTCAACAACAACAATGTTACAACAATAACAACTCATATAGCAACAATAACTATCAAGGAGGATACAAATGAAGGAGAGACTGCAACAATGATGCAGATGATCAAACTCAAGAGGACTCATAAGTTTTGATGAACATGACCATGAAGTAAGGTAAAGCAAATGAAGATGTATTCTATATAGACTCAGTTTGCTCAGATAATGTAGTAGGGAATGTAGCTCTATTCTCATACTTGCAAGATCAAGGAATAGACATGAAGTCCAAACATGACATGACAGAAGGCATCCAGTGGAGAGGATAGGCAATGTGAAGACTTCATATGGTAATATGAACCTATTAAGCAAAGTAATGTATGTGCCCACCATCACCAAAAAATTCATAAGCGTAGGTCAAATTATTTAAAAAGGATTGCAAGTCAGATTCAAAAATAATGGAGCATTTGTTGAAGATCCACATCAAGGATTCAAGAGGATAGTAAGAAGAGAAAAGTCAGGTAGATTACTTACATTTACTAGAAACATTGCATTGTTCAATTATGGTAGTCGAACTCTATCAAAGTTTGAAATTTGGCACAAGAGGTTAGCTCATATAGATGACAAGCTTTTCAAGCAAATTAGTAGGGATGAGTGTGGTCTACCATACATATTTAAACAACACACGATATACAAATGTAGTGCTTGTTAGTTTGGAAAGTCTCACAAAAAACCATTCACAAAGAAGGGATACACTCGTGGAGACCTATTGGAGCTAGTCCATAGAGATGTATGGGGAACAAACAAGGAGCCCTCAATCTTTGGATCTAGGTATTATGTGTCATTCATTAATGATTGTAGCAAATGGAGAATATTGTACTTTATGAAGCATAAAAATAAAGTGTTCTCATGTTTTAAGAAATATCGAGCACTTGAAGAGAATCAAACAGGTAAGACTTTGAAGAGGCAAAGGTGAGATGGAGGGGGAGAATATTTCTCCCATGGCTTTGATTCTTATCTCCAAGAGAGAGTAATCAAAAGAGAGATTACAATCAGGTATACCCCAAGAGCAAAGGGGAGAGTGGTAGATAGACGAAATAAAACCATAGTGGAGGCTACAAGCTCATTGCTAAATGAGAAGAAGTTGCCCAACTATGTATGGGTAGAGGCTATATCCGTAGCCACCTATCTGATCAATAGACTTGAATCAAAAGCATTAGATGGGATGAAACCTTATGAAGCATTGTATAGAAGAAGACCTAGCCTTGATCATTGCAAAATCTTTGAGTGCATAGCATATGCACATATACCTTCACAAATCAGAAGGAAATTAGATCCAAAGGTAGAGAAATGCATATTCATTGGCTATGAACTTAATCACAAAGGTTATAGGCTATATAATACAAAAAAAAACAAGAAAGGTTTTATTGTAAGTAGAGATGTTGTGTTTAATGAAAAGAAATCTTGGTTTGAAGATGATTGCAATAAAATCAAACTTCCCTATGACCTAGAGGAAGACTTTCCAAAATTTTCAAAGAAGAATGAGATTACACTTGAAGCATCAAGTGATTTTGAAGATGACTTGAAGACTCCAAGAAGGCAAATCAACTCTTGAAACTCCAAAGACAAAGCCAAAGTGCACGAGATGCGAGATGTGGCATAATCATCTTAAAAACTATAAGAAGATCTACTAGAGAGAAAAGAAAGCCAAAAAGGTATGGTTATGACACCTCTTTAGTCACTAAGCATTCAATATACATAGCACAGGAATCAAATTGTGAAGAACCATCAACATATGAAGAAGCTAGGATGGAGAAGCTTCATGGAAGAAGAAATAGAAGCTCTATAAGAGAACTAGACTTTGGAATTTGTGCCCAAGAAACATCTATGAAGTTCATTGGATCTAGATCGATTTACAAGGTAAAGAAGATTTTTAGTGGCTCTATTAACAGGTACAGCCAAAGGGTTTGCACAAACCCAAGGTATTGGTTATGAAGAAACATCCTCACACATGGCAAGAATGCTTACAATTTGCGTACTTATGGGTGTTGCATCTTCTAAGAATTGGAAGATATATAATTTGGATGTTAAAAGTACTCTTTTAAATGGCTGGATTTCAAAGAAGGTATATATGGCTCAACCTCCTAGCTTTGAAGATCAAACATACCCTGAACATGTGTGTAGGCTGAAGAAAGCTCCTAGAGCTTGGAATCATAGACTTGTCACTTACTTGCAGAATAAAGGGTTTATGGTAAGCAAGCCAGATTCTCGCTCGTCATTAAGATGAATCATTGAAAATTCATATATCTTTGTGTATATGTGGATGACATAATCATTACAAGTAATGATGCAAATGGAATTAGGAAAATCAAAGGTCAAATGAAGGAAGAGTTCAAGATCCGTGATCTTGGGTTATTTACATACTTTTGAGGTTGGGAAGTGGTATATACAGAGAAAGGTATGTTCCTCACTCAAAGAAAGTACATTGGACATATGCTTACCAAGCTCAAGATGGAAAATACAAAGATTGTAGGTACACTCATGGAGGTAGATCTGAATCTAATTGCTTATGAAGTTGAACTAATTGAAGATGTTGCTAGCTATCAAAGCTTAATTGGAAGCTTGAATTATGCTAATCTAACTAGAATAGATATCTACTATGGAGTTAGAGTGCTAATTTTGTTCATACAAACTCCAAGGAAGCCTCACATGGAAGCACTCAAGAGAATACACAAGTACTTGAAGGGCATAATCAATGAAGGGTTATACAAACCTCATACATATGATATAGATGTTAACCTTTTTTTTATGCAGATTGGGAAGTCTCAAAAGATGATAGGAGAAGAACATCACGTTATCTTAACTTTGATGGTACAAAGTTGATTTCATGGTCTTCCAAGAAGAAACCTAAAGTTTCTCTTTCATCAACAAAAGTTGAATACGAAGGACTTGCAAATGCTACACAAGAATCTATATGGATTATAACCCTATACTCTGATTTAAGGTTGAACACTTGAACTCCACATATATTTGGAGACAACATTAGTTGGTTACAACTTTTTGCCAGCCCTATCTATCATGCCAAGGCTAAAAACATAGAAATTCACTACCATTATGTTAGGGAAAATATCATAAGGAGATACAACTCTCATATGTATCTACACATCAACAATGTGCAGATATGATGAAAAATGGCATTGTATGGAAGCAAATTAAATAGGTCCAAATCAATGAGGATTATTAGATATCATGAAGGGTTGAAGACTCAAGCACCTTAGGTTTGAGGGGGAGTTGTTGGTGCAATTAGGAAGCCCAAGTGCATTGCTAAAGCCATAGGACTACACATCCATTTATCACTTCACAACACAAAACTACATGTGAACCTATTCCAGTCATTTTTGGGCATAAATACTTTGGATAAATGTAAATATCAAAAGAACATGGAATATCATGGAATTAGGAGTATCATGCCATGACCTATTTGGTGAACGAGTCAAATCAATCATGTTCCTAAAGTGTAGGATTACTTTTTAGTTGAAGGGAAAATTCAAATTCAAACTTAGAACCTGTGTATAAGTACACATGATTTTAGTCATGCAATATGAGAGCTATTCTGAATGACATTGAGCTACATCAATGCGCATACACTATGCTCACCTCATGTATTAGTATTCCATTACACTTCCCTTGTATCATATATTCATTAGCATATACATTTGGATACATTTATTCAAGTACATCTCTGTCTACTATTCTTTGTTGCATCTTCATCATTACATTGATTTTGTGGAATAAATTCCTTTGTGTGCACTCACTCCTTTTCTATACTTTAACTTGGGTTGCTTAGAAGGATTTTTCTACTACTTTTAGATCAATTTTCATCAAGTTTGATTTATAGGAGCTTGAGATATGAAGCATAGAAGGTGACTGTGCCTGCATACCCTCTAGATCCTAAAAAGTGGGGATGACCCTCGTGACTTGTTAGAATCATTTCTCAATGAATGGTACAACGAAATTAGTTAAATAACGTGCCTTATTTATCTACAAACTCCAATTTGATGTGTGTAAGAGCTCACTAGTCAATTCATACCAGGTTGTGACCTTTGAGTATAATACTAAGCACTTATATCCCCACAATAGAAGGTTTCTTCACATTTCTTGCATATACAAGTTATCTATTTTGATGCAAACATTTGAGAATGATGCTCCAAATAATGAAATGACTCAAAATGCATTATTTTGAAGCTAAAGAAGTATGTTAAACATCCCTAGAGGTAACTTGGTAGGTGTAGAGCAGGTTTTGTGCAAGACCAACTTATCTTTGGAACCTATTTATCCCTCTCCTCACAAAATACAACCAAGTACTTCCAAGAACTTGTGCATTCAACCTCTATGCTTTTTCAACTTAGCCAAGTGGATTTCTCCTCTGTACCCTTGCACTAGTGACTACAATAATGTTGAAGACCTCATCACTTCTATTATTGATGTGAAAGACCTCCTTAGTATTGCTATAGGCATACCTTGGTTGCACTGTTCATAGAATGAAGTTGATCTGTGGAACACTATAAAGAATAGAATACTCTCTTACTGAATCTTTGTATCCGAAGCTCATCACTATCTATCAAGCAGTCTCTGCACACTGCATACTTTTCACACTCTATGTCTCTTTGCACACTCTATGCCTCTCTACACACCCTATGCCTCTATGCATAGTGTATTTCTCTCTATGTGTATGTATATCACTCTTCTTTGCTTAGAATATGTTTTTCTCCTATACTTCTTTCTTGGATTGATGACCCTTTGGCCTACACACACTTCCTTTGACTTGAACTTACATGTGTATCCAAGATCTTGGACTTGGATGTGCAACCCACTTTTCCACTCTTTGGTGCACACACTTCCCAACTCCTTGTATTTTTTGTGATTTTTATTCTTTCTTCTATCCAAGAACCTTTTCATTTACAAACCAAGGATATGGCTTTTTATTCTATAATAACTTTATGGAAATACAATTTTAATAGGATGCCAAACATAAACTTTTGCTCTTTATGTAACTTTGCATTTTTGCTCATGAATTCTCCAAAATGTATAAAAACTTTCAAAACATTCCAAAAGACCCTTGTAAACCTTTAATTAAATGAAAATAATTTCCATACACTTGCTCACTCCTATGCATCCACTACTTCACAACTCATTAGCCATATCTGCACCACCTCTGCACCTCTCTGCCAAGTAAGCACCATGAGAGGCTCAATAGTTTCCTAGCACCTAATGGGCTCACCATCCGAGAGATATAAAAACCAAAACCAAAAGCAAATGAGGTGCCACCCAACATAGGTCTATTGTAGAATCTATGAAGGAACATGGAGCAGTCATGCTCCCCAGAAGAGAAGCGATTACTATGAATGATCTGTGCAGAAAAAGAACTTTGTCAAAAGCTGGGAGCTACCTGGACCAAGGATCCAATATGGATGAGGATAACGGATGAGGGGAATCATGGGTAAAGAGGGATTGGGAAAGGAATGGGATATGGTACCAGGGTAGGGTAGGGGTGGATTAGGAACAGGTGAAATAGGTTAAAGGTTCTATGAAGTGGTCTAAAGGAAAGAAAAAACACAAAAAGATCATGATATTACCTATGCTATGTTTATGAATTTGATGCACATAATCCTGAGCCCTAAGGAAAATTTAGATTCATGGCATTCTTTTCTATATTCATGATATAGTTTCCCATCTAAAACATTTGGAAACGATTTTCCAAGTTCCAAGAGAGAACAAGCTATATGGAAAGGAAGGTACGAGTGCATTCTTTTCAAAGGAAATCACACATCATGGACCACATTATATCTAAGAAAGTAATTCATGTAGATCGTGAGAAGATCCAAGTTATTCTTAAGTGGCTACACCTTAAAACTATTAGAGACCTTCTAAATTTCTTAGGGTTAGCATGATATTATAGAAGGTTTTACCAAACTTTGAGAATATTTCAATACCTTTATTTGAAAAACTACAGGTATAGCCTAAAATGCTTATATGGGATAAGGAATACATAGAAATTATGGAACAACTTAAGAAACTCTTAGCATCGGCCCCGATTTTATATAGAGTAGATCCAAATACACCCTTTTCTTATTGAAACAAATGCTAATGATCTAGCAATAGGAGTTCTTTTGAATAAGAATCATTGACCAATTGCTTTTGAAGTTCAAAATGTAAACAAAAAATAATGCAATTATTCTACCTGTGAGAGATAGCTTTATGTCATTATGCATGCCCCAAAGAAATGGAGACATTATTTGTTTGGTGCCAAAGTGACCATAGTTTGTGACCAACCAAGTATCAAATGGTTTGAAAACCAACCTGATCTAATAGGAGAGGCGAAATGTGCCAAGATATTCCCAGATATGCCAAGATATCTACTATGCACTCAGATATCAAAGAGAAACATGTAGTGGGAGATGCTTTAAGTCATATGCCTATGCTGAATTCTTTAAGTTTGATACAAAGCTCCAATGATTTATTAGATTTGATGAAAGGAAAGTATGAGGAAGATACAACAATTAAGGAAGCCTTGAAAAAGACTTTAGACCAAAGTACAATCGTAGCATCTAAAGATAATTTAAACACTATAGTATTCAAGATGAATATCTTTTGTAAAAAAGAAAGATATGTGTACCTTTTAATCAAGAATTTATAAAGAAAACGTTTTTTGAATGCCATAATGTCCCAAGTGCCAATCATCCATTAATTTAAAATTTATAATTTGGTCAAAAGACAATTCTATTCTTATAGTGTACATAAACATGTACATAATTATATACTAACATGAACAAAATGTCAAGTAGATAAAGTGAACAAGCTCGAGATAGTTGTATTCCATCGAGTTTATTATGGTCTTGTCTCAAACCTCAAAAGGACACGATGCAGTTTTTGTCTGATTGACTAAAGTGGCTCGTTTCATTCCTACTCAATTTTTTATTAGAACTTCGTAAATTAGTTAAAATGTTTGTAGAGCATCACGACGGACTCTATGTTCCACCACAAGACATAGTGTCTAGTACAGATAGAAAATTTACTAGTCATTTATGCAGAGCTATTATCAATATGTTAGAAAGGAAACTGAATGAGATAACCGAATGTCCATTGACTGATGGGAAGGCAAAAAGGATCAATTGAATGCTTGAATATATGTTACAAACCTACGTATGTTTTAATCAAACATGTTGGAATGACTATTTTCCTTTTGTTGAGGTTCCTTAAAATAGTTCTTAGCACTCAACACCTTAATATAGTCCCTTTATCTTCATGTGCAAGTCGCAGCCAAGGGCACCTTTTGCAATTGGATTCCAAAACCAAAAGTCCAAGGAGCTAAAGATTTCGTAGATGATCTGAACTTAAGCTAAAATTAGGTTAAAAAAACTCAGGAAAGACTAGGATATAGCTAAAGTATTTATAAAACCTAAGAGGCAAGATATTTCCTCTCAGATTACAGAACATGCATATTTTTATTTCCCCATGAGATTTTAAACTCTAAAAAGAGAATCATGTCTTAAAATATCTCTAAGATTTTGTGGCCCTCTCAAGTTTGTCAAAAAGGTTGGGACTTTGTATTATGCATTGGAGCTTCTAGACAATTGTCTCCTTGACCTAGTATTTCATGTTAGTGGATTGAAAAGAAAACTCACTGAAGAGGAAAATCTTATATCTTCAAATACAAAAGTTAATTCTATCTAACTAATTGACATCTGTCATGATTTAGAGAAAACACTATGCACTTGAGATAAAACGACTAGGAACTATTTATACCAAGAGTGGCTAGTTAAATTGAAGGATAGGAAGGGGAAAATCACCTCTTGCGAATGAGAAAGTTCCATCAACACACATATTTTGATGAAACAAATATTAAAGGGAAAATGAATGTTGTATAACTAGAATTAGTAGGATGGGCTCAAAAGGTTTAAAACCTTGGATTTCCTAGAGAAATCCTTATGAAAACTTTGGATAACCCTTGGGTTTTATTCATAAATCCTTCAAATTCAATGGGTTCAAATTGGGGTTTTAATCCTTCAAATTCAATGGTTTGAACCTTATGATTTTTACTCTAAGGTGTGGAGCTCAATTAACTAGATAATTCAACTCAAGACCCCTTGAGGTTGTATGAGCAAGTCAAGAGCTTTTCTCATTAGAAACCATGTCATTTTCAAGTGATCCCATGTGATTCCATGTAATCTCATGTGACTACTTGACTTAGATACCCATGTGAAGAAACCTTCCAAGGAAACCATGTCACTTGGACACATGGAAATCCTAGACCTCATGAGATAGAGGTATTTATATGGGTGATGTGGGATGTTGGATACGTACTCTCACTCTCATAAGGTGGTCATTGACTTCAAGGAAACATACAATAGATTTAGTATTTCATGATCTCATAAGAAAAGTTCTTTAAAACATTTGACACTATGATAGGTCCAATTCTCCAAGTTACAAAAGAGTCCATTTATTTGGTTCGCATCCAAGGTGCCTCAATGAAGGGATGACTCAATTTATTCATAATAAATACAAAAAGAACATCACTAAGAAGTAAATATCATTAAGAACGATTTTATAAGGGTTCTAGCTGACAAAATCACTAATCATTTTTTGAATTTGATAGATAAAAATAAAAAAGGATTCACCAATTAGGAAGGAATGAATGTGTGAAGGATTAGGCATCAAATATGGAAAGAACATGTCCCTTGAAAGTCAAACCTAAATGCTAAAGGTGGTGATGCTTTTAGAAACCTTTGAACAAAATGAAACCCCATTGTTGCCCAAGTAACGTGGAGATGATTGGCTCGATTTAGAAAAAACAAGTCCTTCTAGTCCCATGTTTTTAAATCACTTCAATTTTTTAAGATTAAGTCTGTTGAGCCCAAATGCTTTGAGTCAAATGATATTTTAATTTGAAACATCCCTAGAACCATAATAGAAATGAACCTATGAAATAGGAGGAGATCGATGTGTATCTCATATTGGATTAACAAGAATAGTGCCTAGTATATGATTGCATCTAGGGTTGGTGATGGGAAGATGTTCATATCCTAGAGTGTGTTACCAATCCCCATCCAAATGATTACATTTGAACAATGGTAAGAAATTTGAGAAAATCTTGGGACTTGGTATAAAGTGGATTTGATCTCAAGCTGAACCAAAATGCTGTATTCAGTGTTATTTGTTCAAAACTGAATTCAATCATCAAGTCTTTTGGTACCTACTAATGAAAAACAAGAGAGTGGTCCTCTAAAAAATTCTTCACTCTGACACCTAGATCGATGGAAAATTCTTCCATTTGGTTGGAGGATTTCATATAATTATGCTAGTCTGTAAGAGATTATGGTATGCTCTACAAGCCTTCAAACATGGGTAAAAGGAGAGGCATTATGGAAAACTTAGAAGGAAATATGCATCAAAAACTTATGTGACACTGCCAAAGAGTTATCTACTAAGAAAAGAAAATCTTAAATTATATTAAAAAAAACATAAACTAATTAACCAAATCACTTTTGGACATTTAATGGTCTTTTTACCACAACACAATGAACTCAAAAGCAAGTGGATCTACCATGGAAAGCATGATAGATTCATAACCCTAAATTGTAATTCTTCCTTTAAATGAAAAAAAAAAGAGGTTTGTCCAATGTCCCTCATATAAGCTTGCAACTAATGTAAAGTTCAAGCAAAAATAGGCTTTGTATTCATAAGAAATCCCATATCCGAAAGGAAAAGGACTAGAAGTTTATAGGTCCACTAGAGTTGAACTTGCAAAGGGATGACCCTAAGTTGCAACATAGAGCTTGGTTTAAACAAGCCCAAAGGTTAGAAGCATAATCCATCTAACCCAGAACCCACATATAATCAAAACCTCTAACCCAATCCAAATCACAATATCCTTGAATTGTATCACATCTGATATAAAGAGTACCAAAATACAAGGTTCCTATAGTGTACCTTAGAATTCACATTTTCAGAATTCTAATCACTCTCCTTACATTTGTTGGAAAAACTACTTTACACCAAACAACAAAGCATATGTGTGGTCTAGTGTTGTACATTAAAATAAGACTTCCAACAAGCTTCCTATTCTTCATAACATCTACATCAAACATATTATCATCCATAAATAGCTTACGATAAACCTCCATTAGTGTGCCTCTTGGTAGGTAGTCCATCATTCAAAATGCCTTAAGGATTTATTTGGCATAATCCATTTGTGAGATGAAAATGTCATCCTTTTCGTTCTCATACTTCAATTCCTAGAAAAAATGGAGTAGACCTAAGTCTTTCATTTCAAACTCAATTCCCAAGCTGGTCTAAGTTTGATTGATGAGTCCTTCATGATCATGTAATCATCAAATCAAATACATACACTAACAACAAATATCTTACTATCCTTTGTTCATTACATATAGGTTAGCATAAGAGGTATGTCCTTTAAAACCCATATATTGGAAAAACCTATCTATCCATTGGTATCAATGCCATGGTGCTTGCTTAAGGCCATACAAAGATTTCTTTAAACTACAAACTTTATTTTCTAAATTTGGAACTTCATAACCTAGTGGTTGGGATACATATACCTCCTTCGTGAGGAGAATATTAAAAGCTGAAGATTTGACATTCATCTCTAAAATAGGCCTCACCTTTTGTGAAGCTACTACAAGTACCATCCAAATAGTTGTCATGCATGTTGTTGGTGCAAAAGTTTCTTGAGCATCAGAACCTCAAATTTGTAAAAAAACATGTGCAAATAATCTTGCCTTATAATTTTTTAATGTTTCATCTACTTTATACTTAGCTTTCCAAATCCATTTAGTACAGACTACATTCTTCTCTGGTGGCAATTTGAGTGGTAGGTTCATTTACTAAGACCATGATATCTATCATTAGAGCTATGTTTACAATGTATTCTAAGGCTCTTCTTTGCTCCTCTATTCTCTTTTATCTACGTAACCCCTCCTAGGATGATTTTGACACATCTAAGTATGGATTGCAATCATCAAAGAGCTATTGTGCCCACTTTGGTAGTGGCTTGTGTTGTGTGGCTAAAACTTGTTGGCTTTTTATTATGGAAATTTTAACATAAGATGTTTCCTCCTCAACTTTAACATGCCTTCTTATAGGATCTAAGAAATTTCTTAGGTTAATGAGATAGTAGATTTACCTTTATCTTCAACCAAGTGCATTCATTCATCAAACATCATATCTTGGATGAAAAAAAGCTTCCTTGGTTTTTGAATCCAACTTTGATCTTATTGAATTGGGAATATGTTCATAATAGAAAAAACTAATACTTCTAAAATGCAAAACTCAAGATCATTTACTAGAATAGGCTTGTTCAGGTGTCATCTGCTTCATGGATTTTCTGTATCTTGGATTGAGGATGTAGACTACTATATTGACTGCTTCTTCCCTGAATGAATCAGGCATGTCTTAATCCTTCAACATATAGAGAGACATTTCTACTATTGTCCTATTTGTTTGCTCAACAATGCCATTTTGTTGAGTTGTATGAGGTATGGTAAGTTGTGTTCTTACATCATGATCCTTACAATAGTTTTTGAATTCTGTTGATAACATTTCCCCTCCTCTATGTATTCTAAACTTCCTCAATTTCTTACCAAACTCATTTTTCCCATACATATGCCATGTTTAAATGTTTTTTGAAAGCATCAACCTTCTCTCGAATGAAATAAGCCCACAAATTTCTACTATAATCAATCACTAATAGAAAAAAGTAGAAATCTCCTCCTAAAGAAGACTTATACATTTTTCTATAGATATTAGAAAGTGCCAACTCTAAAGGATCTTGAGCTTGATTGGTGGTCTCTCATAGAAATGCCTTTCATTGTTGCTTGCCCATCATGCAAGCTTAACAAGGTTGCTTCAACTCTGAACACATAAGTAAAATGAGTGACCATACATGTTCTTTGCATCTCCTTCAAAACCACGAATCCAAGATGCCCAAATTATTGGTTCCATCACCTTCTTATATCCTCATTTTTTGTATTAGTTAAATAAATTAACTCATACAAGTTATTACATCTTATGGCATTTCCTACTACATTACCTAATGACTTCAAGATTTTTGTGTTGGGAAAGATGGATGGATGCACCAAGAGACTGAGTAGGTACTGCTAAACCTGCTTTGTACCAGCCCTCTTTTGCTTCAGAGTTGATAACTAGACCTCTTTAGCTTTCCAATGACACCATAAAATGTCCTATGTACTTTGGAAGTGATGTGTGTAATGATTGAATCAAAACAGATAACTTTGGAAGTCACAAACTCAAGAAAACCTTCTATTTATGTCTTGACACCTGCTGGGTATTTTGCTGAGTATGACCAGCACAGTAGGAATTTGCTCAGTAATGCTAGGCTCGGGAGTGCTCTATCTAGCTCGCGACTTTTCATGTCCATTTTTATAGGAATGAGTAAAAAATTTGAATTCAAATTCAAACTTTTGGCTCCCTATGATCAAGCTCCTAAATGCTTGGAGATATTCTTTCAATCAAACAACTAATTTTTCCACGAATCCGTTTGGTAGGTGATTACAAGAGATTCCAAGTCAATTTGACTTTTACAATGAGGTCAAGTGGTAATTAACCACTAGCATATGTTCCTATGCTTCTTCATGTATGTATAAACTTCAATGCATCCTTTGTGCCAAATGTGTAGGCTTGTAATTTACACCAACAACTCCCCCTCAAGCCAAACATTTTGGATTAAGTCTTCATCTTCAATCTTCAAGTATATCCTGCAATCCAATCATGGATTTGAACCTTCAAAGTTTGGTTCCATCCAAAGCTTTAGTCAACAAATCTACACATTGCATGTTGGCTGATACATAGGTTAGTTGAATGTCCTTGCTTATCAATTTCTCTCTCACATAATAAGTGAACGAGTTGAGTACTTACCTTCATACAATTTTTCTATGGATGAAGGAAATCCATCTCCCATGTTGATTTTTTGTTACTAGAATACCACTCTGAAGAGATGGATAGATAGGTTCCATAGACGAGATCGTGTTGTAGAAAATTGGCTATACATATGCAAAGTTGAATCCAAGGATGTTTAAAATAATCCTTTAGCTTCATCTTAATGAATTTGGAACCACTAAGTCCTTTGGATCATCAATCCCAAATGTTTGCATCAAAATAACTTCTGTATGAAAGAAATGTGAAGAAACCTTCTATTTCAGGAATAGAAGTGCTCGGTATTATACTCAAAGCTCACAACCTAGTATGAATCAACCAATGAACTCTTGCACGCATCTAACTATAGTATGTATCTAACTAAAGCAATTTATTTCATAAATTTAGCTGTATCATACACTAAGAAATGATTCTAACAAGTCATGGGGTCCTTCCGACTTTTCAAGATGTAGAAGCTATGCACACATAGTCACTTTTTATGCTTCATATCTCAAGATTCTCTAAATTAAACTTGATGAAAATTGATATTCAAGTACTAGACACATTCATCTAACTTTAAAAGTTAAAGTATTGCAAATGAGTGAGCATACATAGAGATGTCCACTCCACAAAATTACCATAACGATGAAGATGTAGTAGAGAACAATAGACAAAGATTAACTTAAATAAATGTATAAAAATGTATATGCTAATCAATATATGATACAAGGGAATTTTAGTAAATTACTCATACATGAGGTGAGTGCAATGCATGCTCACTTATGTAGCTCAATGTCTCTGAGAATAGCTCTCATATCTCGTGACTAAAAGTATGTGTATTTATACAGATGTTCTAAGTTTGAATTTGAATTTGACCTCACCTAAAAGTGATCTTACACTTTAGGAACATGATTGATTTAATTCCTTCACTAAATACTTCGTGGCTTGATTCTCCTAAATTCACAAGATTAGATCTTCATTTGACATTTACATTTATCCAAAGTAATTATGCCCAAAAATGACTAGTAAAGGTTCACTTGTAGTTCACTCTTGTGAAGGGATAAATGGATGTGTAGTCCTATGGCTTTAGCAATGCACTTAGGCTTTCTAATTGCACAAACACACGTTTTGTCGTAAGAATGTCCCACAAAGTGAGTGATTTTGTTCTATTCTTGAATACAACAGCAATTGTAATCTTCTATCTTAATCAAGGTACAAAGAACTTTTGGTGCAATTTTTTTCTCGTTCTTCTCTAATCTTCTCCTACAAACACTCAAGCCCCTTTAGTTTAAAAAACTCCACCAACACATAAATTTGGATATACTCCTTTCAAATCCTTATAGGACGAGTCAAATACATCTCTATATTCTCTTAAATGAGTAATTATGGCTACTTCTTCCTCTCTAATTAGCTCATCTTAAATCGAAGTCTATAAATCCTCACCATTTGCATGAGTGATGATAGCCTTCATGGTAGTTTCTTTATGAGCATAGCATTTTGTTGCTATAACATATCTCTTGGGCTTTTCCACTTGGATAGTACTTTTTTCAATAGATTATATATCAAAGTTCTCTAGGACATCAAAGTAAAAGTCTTTCTCCTCTTCTCTCGGATCCACATACCCATGTCTATCTCTCTCCACTTGAAAAACTTCAATATCTTAATATATCCACATAGGATAATTATAGGATCTAGATGCCCCACCTTATTCAAATGATCTTTGTCTAATGAATATGGAATATCTGTTATGGATGACAACTCTTTATATCCTCTTCTTAGAGCTTTTATTTTTTTCTTGTCTCAATAATAGGACTTCTTCATCTCTCACTTTCTTATTGATAGATGTTGGATAATCATATTCTATTTTTTTCTTCTTCATTCTCATAGAAAATTTGGACCATGAATAAATCCTAAACTTTTTCATTGTAACATGGAGTAGTATCTTATCGTTGAGTACTTCCATATTCAAGGTAACAAGGATTTGATCCTAATAATATGGTTCAAATTCCTCAATTGGAAATCTCGTGGGTATGTAGGAGGGATTATTGATGGATCTCTCAAATTTTCACTCCTCCCATCTAAAAATTGTTGGTGAAAATGAATCCAAGCCCACATACTTGGACAATTAGCATGTATCTCATATAGTCACATATGTCTATGCAGTTGTGAAATTCAAGTTGCTTTTTATCCTTGTAAAAGTTCATATGATTGTACTAAGCCCACGTGGAGTTAGGAAGAATCAGTTTTTGAATTCTTGGTAGTTGATAGATGAGAGAGTAAAGCCTAATCTTTTCCGCACATTTTCTACTTTATAGGTACAAGGTTTCATTATCATTGCTTGTCTCAATCTCGAGATATCTTCACATTACTGCTCACTAGTTTGCATACTACAACACCCCAAAAATGTCTGGTTAATCGTTCAACTTGCTAAGCATCATTCGCAGTGTACACTTGATTAGTTTTATTGAGATATCTCATGATTGGTAGCTATCTAAGCTAGGTAGATACTGCAAAAAGCAATTTACTCAATTTCTAGTAGGTTGAGAGCTCTGTTCATTTTATTGAGCATGTGTAGAGACCAAAAGTCTTGACACTAGTTGAAGTTTCTACTCATCTATTTTGATCAATTTATAAGAGGATCATGTTCCAAAGCACATCGATGATTATTTTTGTTGGGAAGCTCACGGGGTCTACTAGACTCTCCACAACTTGCATTTGGCTGGTGTGAAGCAGGCGTTTGCAGTACCACTTTATCTCTTAAATCCATCGAGCATCTCCTCCAAGAGTGGTATTAGAGCAACAATAAGCAAAATGGGAGATGGATTTCCATCATTCATTGACAAATTAGACAGGGGAAACTTTGTCGAAATTGCCCCATGTAAGTAGTAATGGAATCACCCTCCTTCCATGTGAATGTTGTCAACAAACATCAAATGTGTAGACAGAACTAAGAGGGAAGACTCATTAACCTTCTCTTGAAAGGACTTCCATGTCGTTGGATGATCTGCACTATGTCGTAAAACATTCCACTAGATTTGGGCCTTCCCTATTAAAGAGTTAGTTACAAACTTCACTTTATCACTTTTGGGATATGATTCATCTCAATAAATATCATGAAAGTGGGATAACCATGATAAAACAATTTGGCCATTCTTTCAGCCATAAAACTATGAGAATTAGAAGTTCTTGATATTGGTCTTAGAATGTGTGCCATCAGTTTGAGTGGTAACAATGGCATTCACCACCCTTGCAAGTTTTTCCTCCTCAAAATCCATAGTTTGAAGTATTTCTTGGTGTTCTCTGATCTCCTTTTGGGCATGTCAAAGTTCATGGTATAAGAGCTCCAACTATTGTTTGAGTGGTACCCAAGGAAGAGGTGATTCACCAAATTCCTTCATGGTATGCATAGGTCCATGTGTGTGTAGAAAATGAAACCCCCTTGCTAAAGATGTGAAAATAACTACAAGAATTATTCAATTTAAATGGAAAAGGGAAGGGTAGCTCTTGGGAATTGAAGAAGTAAGAGAGATTAAAGTTATCTTAAATATAAGTAAAAAGGAGAAGAGTGACAACACAAGTGAATAGTGTAGTGGTAAAACACTTGAATTGTGAATGTGAGGTTGTGGGGTTCTTATCCCACCTTTGTAGATGAAAGACTCCTTATTGCAACTCCTTTTTTAAAGAGTTATAGTGCATAGCCAACTATCAGCAAGTGAGCCATGGGTGCTAGAAAGCCAAAGATGCCAAAGTTGTATGTCATAGTCAATGCCTTGGAGTAAGCCAAAGGAGTAAACATAGGTGCCAAAGGCGTAACATAGGCATAAAGGGCAGGTTCAAGTTCAAAAATAGGAACTAAAATAGAAAAAGAAACTAGAAACAAAAACAAGAACAAGAATGGGAAACATAAACTTAAACCCAAACTTGGATAGGGATAGGAATCTCAATCAGTATTAGAATCCCACATGGAGCACCTATTAATTGGATGCAAAAACCAAGAATATCAAAACCCCTATGTAGTGATGTGCATAGGCTCTCATACCACTATTCTAGGATGTAAGGAACATGCATACACGCAAAGTAAAAAGTCCAAAAGAACTTACAAAAGTAGAGTTGCATAGCAGGCAAGATAGTACACTATATTGGGTTCAATCTCCCGGCCCCATGCACTCTATTCAATGATTCTATAGAGTGTGTGTATTTATAGATTTTTTTGTTGCATTGAAAAGAGAGATTACGATAAGGGTGGTGCTTTGAAAAGTAACCTTGAAAGTAAAACAATGGTCTCTTTTATTGAGAGCCCTATGTTTTTCTTTACAAAAATCACCATCTTCAATGATCCTTATTGTAACCAATAATTTTATGGCTTTCTAGAAAGAATCCTTTACATGGGTCTTCATTTACAGAACATATAGAAGATATTTTCTCTTATTTGTGTCTAGACACATCCAAAATGTCCAAGATCATCCATGCCCTCATGAACCTTCGATTGCTATATCAAAACATAGAACACGTTAATATCTCAATAAGAAACTCCAATAATCCAATCATTACATAAGTGATAACATCTAGAAAGAACACTTTACATGTGTTTTTATTTACAAAATATATAAAAAATATAATTTCTCTTCTTGATGCTCAAACGAATCCAAAATATCCATGCCCTCATTAACCTTCAACTACTATATCAAAACACAAAACACATTGATATCCTAATAACAAACTCATATAATTAAATCATTCCATAAGTGATAACACCTATGAGTGAGTATCCTCACGCAAATCTTTCTTTTGTGATTTGATTCACTAGAAGATTCCCCTTTTTCCAAATCATCTTAGTTTTGATGGATAATCTTCCATTGGAGTTGTGGCACATATCTACATGAGTTTCATATTAAATTTATCTATGTTCTAGTGCCTACGTGTTGCAACTGTATTGTATTCCTTACCCATTATTGCACTTGTAATTGGTAGAAGAAAGGTCTTCCTATTAACATCTCATCGTTAATCCCCTTTCCAAACTCACAAATGGCAAGAGTGTGTTCATCCTCTAAACCGTAAGAGCTTAGAGTTACACCCTCTAGCAAACCTAATGGTTTTTTCATGTGTCTCTTTCCTAGCAATCATAATTTACACCACTTAATCCATAAGGACTTGGTAGAAACTACTACTCCTCAATGTGAGGACATGATGGAAAACTAAAGAGCTAAGATAGACTTTGAAAAAAAACCTATTCTAAACCAACCTATTTGTTGTTTGAAAACACTAACAGACATCGGAATCTTTCTAATGGTTCTTAAATGTGACCATATTAATTTGGAGAAATTTACTTTGAATTTTATTTCTCAGGATAGACTATTTGTCGATTTTGAGCATGAAGAGAAATCCTTCCATGTATAGAAGAAGGAACTTAGAAACATGTTCACTACTCTTAACCTACTATGAATTGACAAGAATCATGTTGCATGACCTCCAATTAGGATATAATAGATTCAATTAAGAAGACCTCGAATGTGAGAAATGTATTTAACAAGTCATAGGGCTGATCCAAACATTTTAGGAAGAAGGAAATGCACATACACAATCATGGAGATTCATTTATTTCTTTATACAAAAACATTCAATGATCAAATCCTTGCATAAATACCATCAAAAGGATGTTATCTTTATGATCCATGCATTGGATGAGATTCTTATGTTCACTTTAATGACTCTCAAGAGTAAGTAGGCTTGAACACTATAAAATCAGCAACACACTATACCCTAGAATGATGATGAAACTTCAACTATGTGTATTTATGCCATGATTTCTTTACGGAAGTATATATATGATTTTCCCATCATTCTAATTAGTAGGTGCGGATGATTCTACCAAAGAATCCAATCAAATTTTCAACTACTTATTTGAATTTTGAGTTCCAACATGTCTCTTCGTTTTTGATAACTTATTACCTATAAAATTCATGTCCTTGTTTTTGGGCATTGGAGTCCATGTTTGATTCTCCTCAAATTTAGCAATCTCTTCTTGCATTGCCTCTTTCCATTTGGTGTACCTCCTTGCATCCCTAGAACAGCTTGGTCTCATGATTTTCAGCTACGTTTTTCATATATGCTTAATGAGTTACCATTTAAGAGTCATAAGTAAACCTTTTACTTAGATACTTAAACCTAGAAGACTTAATTTATTCACCTTTCAAAGAATAAACCTTGTTTGCCTTGGATACTTGATTTCTTTCTTTGATGTGGCTTCTCTCTCCATCATGTGTCCTTCATCTACTTTAGCTTCATTAGCATCTTCATCCAACTCTAGCAATGGTACTTTTACTTTGTTCATGTTGTTCATAGGTTTATGAAGATATTCCCCTTCATGGTGAGTTCATTCTAGAATCATCTTCATTGATGGAACTCTTTGGGCTACTTAGCTCTATGTCAATTTGTCCTTCATCATCTCCATGTCATTCTTCTCAGTATTCTAACATACAATTATATTTCATATACTGAGGGAGTAGCTTTTCAAAAGCTTCATCCCTTGATATACTCAACTCCTTTGTGTTTGTATTGAAGAAACTACATCCACCTTTGGGTGTAGCTTATGTCTCAATTAGCGTGGCACATGTACATAGAAAGTACATCATAATATTTTTAAGCGATAAAGCTCAAGTTTCTTGTCATAAAAAACTTGATATGGTGTCAAGGCCTGAATCCAACATTATGGTGGGCCATTCATAAGATACAAGGTGGTATTTTTTTACATGACTCCAAAACATGTTAGGTACATTCATCTTGTTAATCATTGCTCTAGCGATCTACACAATGTATCTTTTCTTTCTCTCTGCTATCCAATTCGTTGATGTGTGTACCTCAAATTCTCTTACCACTTGATGCCTTGATCTCATAGAAAATTAAAAAAAAAATCATCAGAGAAATATTCTCACCCTCCATTGAACCTTTGCCTCTTGATTTCTATACCTATCCTTCTCTACCATTGCCTTGAATGCATTGGAACATGTAAAAACATCTAATTTCTATTTGACAACATTAACCCCAATCATCCTTGTGAAATATTCTATGAATTAAATGATAAAGTACTTTTTACCTCTAATGAGTTGTTATTTGATTTGCCCCCACACATCTCTATGTATCCTTTGCAATGGATGTTGATGAATGTATCCACTCTTCTTGAATGGAAGCCTCACTTGGTTCCCTTATTGATAAGATTACCATAAATGCTTCATAGCTTGTGATAAAATTTGATAGCCCTGAAAATAGCCTCTTGAATTGAATTTCCTTTATTGTTTTATGTTCATTTGGCATATCCCCTTGAGCCACAAGTGAAACTCCAAAGTCTACCTAGTGCCATATGTAAAGTAGAAATGGTGAGTGGAATGATAGTTTATCTCTAAAGTGACGAGCCTCCCTTGCTTGCTTCCTCTTGCTAGAACCTTGTACCCTTATGGTTCTCCACAGAGCATCCACCTACATTGAACCTCACTCGATACCTTGTTTCAACCATTTTTGCTATGAGAACCAAGTCCCTTGTGATGGTAGGTACATGTAAGAAATCCTTGTGACACCTTCCTTACTCTTTGTCATCCAAAGATACATCTCCAGCATGAGGGATCTCATGGGCTATATCATCACTTATTTCCACATCTCGGTATGCTCTAGGAGCACGTAGATTAGTAAACCAAGACATATTGCAACTCTTATAGTTTCTATATCCACTATCTTTATATCAAGCAATATCTAATTTGCTTGAAATCGCATTCATATGCATGATCAAGATATTATCATTTTGTAATATTGTAATTGCATAAATACCTTGGCCTTCGTATGAATAACCTTGATTGTAACTCCTTTCATGTCCTCCTTGATAGAAATCTCTGGCATAGTGGACAAACATTCCACATATGTAACACCCTTCTCCATTGTGGTTCCTGTGTTGTTGATACATTCCTCCTCTTCCTCTTGTTCCTCAACTATCTCTCTCATGTGGTGCCTTGGTCATGTGCTTCATTGCTTCAGTGGCTTTTGTCTTCCTCCAGATCTTCTTTTGTCCCTATTTTTACCTCTTCTTCCTTTTCCCCTTTGAGTATCTATATTAAAGATGTGCATTTTCTCTTTTGGTTGAACCTGCACCTATGTTCATCTCTTTTGTAACCATGAGAGCAACTAATTACTGAAAATCAGATAGACTATCCTCTACACGTACTAAAGTGGTTGAGGGTTTCCACTTCCCATCATCCCTAAAACCATTGAAGGTATATGACACAAGATAATCATACTCTATGTGGGTTCAAATGGATCTCCATGCATATGATAACTCCTTGCCCTATAGTATGTAGTAACTTATGCTACTTATAGAGATTTTCTTAAGATTCTCAACACGATTCTTGAGCTGGATTCTCCTTGGTTTGGTGCTAGTTGAATGTAGCCTCTCAACTATTGCCCATTCCTTCATGTTTGAACACTAACCCTAGATGTGGCTAACCTCACTATTTCTCATGTGCTGCGAAAGATTAAACTTCGCCCTCTTGTCTCTTTCATTCCATTACATAAAGTCCCTTACCTCTTTACTCATTGGATTTTTCATCCAACCTAGGTCTTGATTCACTATCACTAATCAATCCCCATAGGCCCTCTCTTCTAAGGTAGTTAGAGACCCTCAATCTCCATCATTGATAGTTCCCCTTGTCTAACTTTTCAATTTGAGTCTTTAAGTTTTCCATCAATGCTAATTAATCAAGCCCTTTTCTAAAGCTCCAATGTTTGTAAAATGAAAAAAGACTCTATAGGTGGACATCGTGCACACTTTAAATGTTGAGTAGAATAGCTCCCCCTTGATGTGAGCTACCGTCAATAATATTTTGTTTGATGTATATCTTCAAACACAAGATCCAAGGCATCTTCTTTCTTGTATTTGATGTCTCCAAGATTACAAGATTCTTTATTATCATTATTAAAGGAAGCATCTCGATGCCTTTTCAATAAGGTAGCATGGATTATCTCCACAGGTACACTTCTCTGTACCTCTACAACCCAAAATTTCTCTTTCTCAAATCAACTATAGAGAAATCCACTAAGCTTTTTTATACATGTAACGAAACAAATGAGCTTTCCAAAAAATTAGGTTTCACTTTTGATGGATTCGTATACATCAAGAAAGAATGTCTATGATATGAGCTATTTGATTTCACACAATAGCTATTCAAATAGAGGCCACACTTCCTCCAAAACAATTTTCTTAAAGAATTTATAGAGAATGAGACTTAAGCTTGGCTGCACTTTAGACAATGTCATAGCTTGTGAATAAATCGAGGAGTATAACTAGTGCTTACGACTCACAAAAAAATATCTCCAATAAAGCCTACACATAGAGAGAGATATCAATCATGACATGTCACTCATGTGAAGATTTCTCCCTTACTACTCAGAGAATTTTCCAAAAACTTCATGTAGTTAAGAAAAGGCTTGAATAGCTATCAAATGACATAGATATGACACCAAATGAATGAATAGCAAGGAAGAAATAATGCTAAAAACTCATGGCTAGTGAGTTGCAACATTCACTAGACACACATAGATATATCTACTCAAATCTAACAAAAAGTAGAACAAGGGACTTTCTTGATGCAACTTGATTACTTATTGCACACTCTAAATGAAGTAGAAAACCCATGGTATCACTCAAGAAATTCATGATACAAGATTTATATTTAGTCGAGAAGTTGGCTCCTAGAATCTAGGAACCATCTTTCCAAATAAATATGCCTGCTAAATTTGAGGACTTAGTTGGAATGATTTAAGGAGTGTTTGATTGAGTTGTTTTTATGGAATATCTTTCTTTTATCCTTCCATATGTTGATCCACATGTCCATGATTGATTTCATATGAATTTGACTTGAAGCGTGAATTTTACAAATATACCTATTTGGAGATCCATCCATTCAAGAAAGCATTCTTGACATCCATTAGATATATTTTCCTATTCTTGGCAGTTATAATACTTATGAGTATTTGGATTCTAGGCATCTCTGCTATACAAGAAGGTATCCATATAATCAAAGCCTTGAGTCTGAGCATACCCATTGGTTACTAGTCTATCCTTGTACTCATTTATGGTTCCATCAAATATTTTTTACCTTATAGGTCCTCTTGCATCCAATGACCCTTATGGTTGAGCTCTTGGGTACTCATTCTGAACTATTGTTCTCTTTTCATGCTTCAATATCTTCCTCCGTGGCATGTTTGCATTATGGTTTCCTCTTCACTTCCTCATATGATGATGGATCTTCAAAATTTGTGTCCTCAGCCATATATATAGAATGCTTAATGACCATTAACGTTTCATATCCATATATTTTAGGTTGCTTCACTTCCCTTGTCATCTTCTGATTGCTTATTGCGATGATTCTACAACATCTCTTAATTCTTGGACTTTGCTTTACCTTTGGATTTCCATGACTTGATCTCCCTTGTAGTTGTCTTCCAGTCATCCTTTCATCCACTCAGTTCTTCAAGCATGTGTGGAGCTTTGCTTGAAAGAGTTGGAAAATCATCCTCTAAATCACATGTCAAGTTGATTTTCTTGAAATCATCTTCAACCCATTCTTTCGGGGGGTTCCTCAAGTTTGGTTTCACACCTTTCCTTCCAAATTTCCATGAGAATTTCACTTATAATAACATTTCAAAGAGTCGTCGTGTAGCTAGCACCCTCAACAAGCAATTTTTATGTTCAAATAATTGGATGAGTTAGCAAAAGGACCTTTCTAGCACATTAAAAGATCAGAAACGTCTTCCCTTCCCCTTAGAGTGACGAGGCCTTCCTATTTTCATTAGTTGAAATTGCTATGTTGCTTTAGAGGTGTTTCTTCTTTCAACAGCATTGCTAAAGATTTTTCAAAATTGAGAGGGAAGTTTCTATCCTCAGTTTTGAGAGAACTCACTAATCCAATATATTTTTCAAGAATAGTTCAAGTAAACACCTCCTTCATTGGGTGTTAGTAAAACACCAATAACAACTAGTTGACCTTCTAAATCCTTTATTTTCTTTATAAGGTATTTATCCTTTTTTGACCTACAATGATTCTCATTTTCCACTTCACTGTCAATATTTGAATATGATTGTGATTTCTATTCTCATGTATGTAATCCAATGTGTCTAGCGTATTGTATTGAATTAAGCATCTTAACACTTACACTCATAACATTACTATCACTGAAGTTCAATGCTCAAATATGTATTCTTGCAATAAATAACACAAAGAAAAAGGATAAGATGAGAGTGAGGCCTTGATGAGTTACTAAACTAACACACTTACTCAAACAAGAAACCATATCTAATTACAAAGACATCCATGCTCTTACACCATGTAAGAAATAGATAAGACGGTTGCATATAATAGAAGAGAAGTGTTCAAATATAACCTGATTTGATTGTTTTCTAACAAGATTCACATCAATAATAGAATTTTTCACTTCTATGCTTTTAAGGTAGAGCTCAAATGTAGATGCTAACAACTCTAGATGAAATATTACAAGATAAATTTATCCTACTATGTGTGGAGTAGTACAAAAGTGATCTACAAATAGGTTGAGGTGGAGGATTGGTCTTCCATAATTCAGAGGAAAATATTTTTTTGTAAATCAGCAACCACCAACCATGTAGCCGTTTGCTTTCCATAGGCAATTGATCCACCGAGTCAAGACTTAGCTAAAAGTTTCAAACCAAAATCATCTCAGTATCAAAGTGCACATGTGAGTTACACCACCTCCACGTTCAGGTTTCCTTAAATACAATTCTAATTAGAATCCCACTTTGATTGTGAGCCAAAACATTTATTTGATGATGAATGAAGATTTCATACAAAACTTTTTTGCATGTGAAGACTTCATAGCATACCAAACCATGCCAAAGGATGAAAGAATAAACAAGAATTTGTAGATGGCACATTAAATTTGTTTTGGAATGCACCCTCTTTGTAAATTTCCCTCTTAGGTTACATCTCAAACACTTATAGATGTATTAAATATGTAATGCTTAAGAACATGGGAAAGCTAAGCATATTATTCACTTCACTTACCATGGGTTAGGCAACTCAAATATGCACTTCAAATAGTTAGTGTAAGAATATTTTTAAATAGACTTGCCATTGTTTGAATCTCAACAAGGCCATAAACTTTTGTAAAAATCTCAATACAAGGTCATTTTCTATAATAAAGTGATAAATAGAAGAACAATACACCCTTGATAGATAGGAGATGGTTGAACTACACCCTAAGAGGGAGGATCAAGAAGTCATCCTCAACCATGGATTTTAGGGAAAGTGGTTAGCTCATTGCACTCCTATCCAAGAGGTTGTGAGTTCGAATCTCATATAGTTCATTAGATTGATATCAAAGCACTTGAACCATTGAAAAATAGGAGATTGTTGAACTACACCCTAAGAGAGAGGATTATGAAGTAATCTTCAACCATGGCTTTTGGGGAAAGTGGTTAGCTCATGATTCTCCTAGCCGATAGGTCATGAGTTCAACTCCCAAAAAATGTATCACATGGTAGGAAATAGGCTTGGGCAAGTTGGATTGGTCCAATGGTCACTAGCAAAGGAGCTTGGGGACTCTATTTATTGAAAGAGTACCAAGGGAGAAGTCCACGATCTGAAAATTCCGACCAAGAAAGATTGGAGTGTATTTCTCAATCCGGTGAGATTGAGGGTGTGTAAGGTACCACTAGAAAGCACTTGAGTGAACTTCTCAAATCGTGTAAGCTAGCTAGGAAGTGTGAAGCCTTGCAAAACTCTGAGTGGCACTTGATTGAGGGTTGAGGTGAGAATGGGGATCAAAATACTAAGGTGGAGAACGTTGTTCAAGACACCAAGGTTGCGAACAAGGTTCAAGAAATTAAGCAAGGTTGAGGAAATCTATTGAACAATACCATGGGAGTTGAGGAACTAATCATTGAGGCGAGAGAATTACATGAGTAGATCATTGAGAAGAATGATGAAATAAGGGGCGAAGAATGTAATAAAGTGATGAGTAGGAGATGCTTGAACCAAACCTTTGACAGATAAAAGATGGTTGAACTACACCCTATTAGGAGGATTAGGAAGTAATCGTTAACCATGGCTTTTGGGGCAAGTGGTTAGCCTATTGTTCTCTCAGCCAAAAACTCATCAGTTACATTTAGATGATAGCTTATGGCATAAGGTACGGAGAAGTTTAGATGCATCTGAGATCGAACAGACATATGGATGTGAAGGAAGACGTTCTGGGTTCAAGTCCTATGAGAGTCATGAGAAAATATCTTGCCCCAAAAGCTCTAGAGCCTTCTACAAGCATCCACTTGATTTATCTCTAATTAAGTAGGACACTTGGTGCACATGTAGTTTCATGATTGACACTTGTGTGGTTAGTATCCACTAGCCATATTATGAAGTCCCTTGGAAAGAGCTATATGGAGGCATATGGTTGGGAGGTTAAGGAGACACATCTCTTTATGTGGTCATCATAATGCTTCATTTTTGTAGACTTTCACAAATTCTAAAGTGATATCTCTTTTGCGATCTCATTAAAATTCTTTTTGTACATTTTTCTCTATTGTCCTTCCTCATTACAAGTGTATATGAAGATAAATGAGTGTCCAAGGGGGTATACAAACCTTCAATGACTCTTTCAACAAGTGCATGTCTCTATGCATGCATAGGGAGATTGGGTAAAAGTTAAGATCCATATTGCCACTATTTTGAAGTCTCTTTTGTATTTGGAATTCGTCTGTTTTGTAAGTTTGAAATATTATCATCTCATTTTTTTCTATTTTGCAAATTTTAGTATGTGATAAGGAGGGGGTTGTCTTTGATGCCCAAATAGATATTGCTTCTAGAAGGTTTGTCTTGTGAACTCCAATTTTTTTTCTCCTCTCATTTCTATTCACTTTATAGATGTTCATGTTTGTTTCCATGCCCCCAACTAGGTAAAATACTAAGATTGATAAGCTAGTTAAAAAATCAACTAGTGGTCTACAACAAAACAATTTTTGACATGGTTTTGAGGCTCTATTTGTCTGATTTGCAATTGGAAAATATTGGGAGTTGAAGGGAAGAAGATTTCATGCTTATAAGTGCTTGGAGAGCATGTTTTCCTTTTGTCTTTCATTTGGAAGTGTGGACAAGGCCCAGTATTCCTTGCATGAATTAATCAAAAGAATAAATGTACAAGTGAATGGGCAAGTGCCATGGAACCCACCATATCCCACTAAGCAATGGCCACTACTAATCCATTAGAGAGATATACAAGGAAGTTTAGTAACCTTTTGGTCTCCCTTATGGGGCACATTTTATTTGGATGTCTTTTTTAATCCAAGACAAACATCATGTTGTGTCTAAAGGAGGGGACTTCTTATAGTTACAAATTCTTCTACCTATAAGGATAAGGGATTTTTCAATTGACCACTCTTTTTGGGGGTTTTCAAAATTGGCGTTGCATCTTTTTTCCCAAACCTTGCAAAGAGCTTTTCATCTAATTGCATTCCACAAGGAGGCAAAACAACTTGTCGCTTCTCCAAGTGAAGCTTGTTTATAGTTTGTTTCATTCTATAAATTTATAAGTCTCCCCATGGTCTGCCAAACCAAAGAGGTTCTCGGGCACAAAAAAAAGAGGTGTCCCAAGTCTTCTCTATCATTGAGGAAACACTTACACCATAGAGGACCCCCAAAATTTTTTTAAGCCTTAATAGTAGTCCAAATTCTTTCTTGGAGAATTTGACACATCATAAAATTTCTCTCACTCTCAATATAGTTTGCATTATTCGTCATTCAAAAATTGGTATATTCGTGAATAATTAAGGAATTTTATGGCAACCCTGCATTATTCAACCGAATTACTTGGTGCCATGTCAACTTATTTGGACATCAGTGAATACTTTTTGCACGGAAATTCGACAATTTCGATTGAATGCTCTTTCGAAAACTTTTTCGATCGAAAATTTTATTGGTCAAAAAGTCTTCGATCGAATTTGGTTTTGATCAAAACAAATTCGATGGAATAATTTTTTATACAATAATACATCTAAACTCATGTTTCATAAGAGTTACATATTTTTTACAAACTTACAGTGTCTTAGAAAGAACAAAGTTTAAACTCTTGCTATAAATATTTACTTTCGTATTTAAATCAATAAGAAAAATATATTTGTTTGTGAACTAAAAACTATTGTGATTGTTTAACTAAACATTGATTCTTACTTTACAATAGTATATGTATGTGTGTGCATGATTGTGAGTAAACATGTATTGTGATTGTTTGAATCAATATTGATTCTTACTTCACAATAGTATATGTATGTGTCTTTGAGTGTATAATTGTGAATGAGATGTATTGTGATTGTTTGATTCAACATTCTGTATAATATGATTGTGTATGTGTATGTGCATGTATGTGTGCGTATGATTGTGAACCAAAAACTGTTGCAATCGTTGGAAAATATTTTATGTTTCTTTTACAATGCAAGGGTTGGAAAGGTATTAATAAGTGAAGATCAAAGGCATCCAAGGCTCCATATTAGCTAAGAGAAGATTATGTTGTATCGATTCAATATAACTTCATAGATTCATAGATCTTCTTTAGGAAGTTGTATCCTATTGATACAACAAGATCCAAATGATTTTTCGATAATAAACTTTCGATCAAAATAACTTTTGATCGAAACTTTCTTGTTCGAAAGAATTTTCAATCGAAAGCTTTTCGATCAAAGTTTATCCCTGCTTTTTTTTTTTGTTTATTCCGACAACCCCGAATAAAACCAAAATATTCCGTATTTTTGAATTATTCGATCGAATAAATGCAACCTGGCTCTCAATAAGGGGATACCATAGGGAAAGAAAGTTAAAATCACATCTAATACTTAGCCAATTGAAACACAACTTCCTATTCATGGAGATATGAATATCCAAGTTCTTGCTAAAACTAGGTATTTTTTTTTCAACCTATTGCGGTTGTGCCATTTTATACCTTATATCTGAGGGGGATTGATGTTGAGAAGGAGGCGAGATTTTGTGTTATCCCAAGGAATGATTTTGTTTCTTAACACGCATAAGTCTTCATAGTCCACTCTCCAAGATAGGTTTATGTCCTAAAATCTGATCCATTTGTTCTCTCTTGATTCTAAATATGCTTCCACATACAAAAACCTTTTTTTTTATATAATTTCTTTGGTCTTTGGAAGTTCATAAAATTGACCTTTTATTCTCGTGATCAAGAACTAGATTGAAGTGTTCCCTCTAATTTCTACAACTCAATTCCACTCTTCATTGATCTTGAGGTAAGGTTTCATCTTGTTCGAACTTCCCCACAACAAATAAACCAAATCTTAGCCTCTAGGGGTAACACAAAAAGGGGAGAATAAAAAATATAGTAATTCCAACCATGCAAACCTACATTGAGTAGGGGAACGTTTGTTTCTAAAGTTGATTTTTTCCCAAGAGGTATCCATATTTTTGCAAGCTTTAAGCAAACATTTGACCGTCAACTTATTGGCTAAACCTCAATTCTTCAGAATTTTGAGCATGCCTAAGACTTTTTTACTTGCATAAATATTCCATTGGAGTTGGGAAAGCCTCTCCTATTGGGATATAAAATCCAAAAGAAAATCAACAAATTCTTTTTCAACTTAGCTACATCCTTTTCTCTTGATCTTTAGCATGATTGAGAACTAATAATCGAGCTTGTAGAATGTGTTGACTAGGAAAGTATGCCATGTCAAGTTGATTTGAATTCTTTTCTAGTAAAAATTTTTGGTTTTGATTTTGGTAAGAGCCCAATCCCATCTCGACTCATTGTACCATCAAAGCCCAATGGAATACCCAAGAGATAAAAGATTTGACTAGTGGGTATCAATTGGCACCCTAGTTCCACCAAAGTTATGGTAGGTTCCCAATAATAGTCTTGAATGCAGTATTTGAGTGGGCTTGCTCAATATTGAGGCCACAAAAAAGGTATTTGGGTAGTGCCAAAAAGAGCCAATACTGCTAGGATCATTATGTAAGAAAGCATTCGTAGCATCAATGGACATTTTCATGAGCATATTCTCTTGGATACTAGGAAACACATGACCATAGATTTGGCCAACGTGGACATGATGGTTAACCAAGCAATGAAGGCCAATTGTAGCAATAGTGAAAAACTATAGTGTAGATGAGCTCCTTAGTGAATTTTGGAAGGAAGCAGTTAGACATGAAACTTTTTCTATGATCCATGGCTTCAAACAACATAGTCATGAGATAGTGAGTTTTTTTGCTAAAAGATTTGAGCAATATGTGGATATTTGTCCATTTAGGGAGCTCCCTTCCCAAAAAAGCTGATTTCTCTCTTCTTGGATGGATTTCATAGTTTTGTATTGTAGGCATTGGTCTATGTCATGCACTTGAAAACACTTGATGCATGCTTGAAGGAGTGTATAGACTTGGAAGATAATCTAGATAGAGAATCAAAGCTTCCACGTGTACACACAACATCAGAATTTTCTTTGATTAGTGATTGATTCATGAAGAAGATCAATCTAAAGCATATATCTTCTAAAGACATCACTCTGATTGAAGGGAAATCACTTCATGAGGATGAAGAGAGACGACCTCTCTACTAGAAGGTTTACGACTACCAAAGTCATTTTTACTTGAATTGCAGAGTTCAAATGGCCTATTTACCAAATAGATATGATCTTTTTTCCTCAACATTGATTTTCACAAAGAATTCTACCTTGGATAACCAAAAAGTCTCCAAATCAATGGAAATCAAAATCATGTAAATAAACTTCATAGAGTAGTTTATGGACTTAAGCAAGCTCAAAGGGCCTTGTATGAGAATATACACAAGTTATTCAGGGACAAATGATTTCAAAGACGCATTGTTGATCCTAACCTCTATAGCTATCCAAAATAGTACCTAGCTAATTTGATTTAGATTGGTTCAGTTCATGAATGCATAGAGTTTATTATCAAAGAGCTTCATCTTGACTACTCCATGATATATATTTTCCTACCAAACTACTTCATGGGCATGGATGTTTGGTAAATGAAGGAAGGTACACTTCTCTTTAAAATGAAGTTTCTTTCATCTTCTTTTTAGGTATAACAAGTACTATATTCATGCTCTAACTTTACCAATTGATCCCAACATCAAGCGCATACTAGAGGAATCATCATCACTCAGTATCTAGCTGGCTCTTTACCTTATGGAGCCAACACCAAACTAGCAATTTCCTATGCAATTGGCCTACTCTATCAATTTTCACATCAGCCTTGTCAAACATATTAGCAATTTGCTTTGAGATCCCTTCATTATCTTGCTCACACAAAACACATTAGGAAAAAGGGTGAACCCTGCATGGGCCTTGTAAGGATCCCTAATTTTCAGGGATTAAGCCTCATTCTGCTGTTGTCTAAGGGGACAAAGTGCATTTAATAGGGCACTTTTTAGTAGGCTGGAGTAGGCTTTTTTTAAGGCTTACTAGGCTCCTCTCTCTCTTCTTTTAGAGAGAGAGAAAGGGAATCTACTTTCCACATCATCAAACTCGAGCATGTATGGGAATAAAAAAATGATTTTTTTTTTAAAGTCTCAATTTCAGTGTTTATTTACTTGAAAGGGCTCATTTTTTAATATATATGTCAGAAGTGACCTTTTTTGAGTTTAGTTTTTAATTTTCCTTTTGAAAAAGCAATATTTTTAAAATCCCTCCAAAAGTAGAGTGCCACATCATCAAATCCGTAACTACTCTTCACCCAAAAAATGACTTTTTCAAAATTTCAACATTTTTGGCTATTCTCAGTGGAAAAACACACTGTGACCCATCCTCATCCAAGAAAACAAACTTTTCTTGAGAAAATCATGCTCTAGCATCTCTTCCAAACAAATTTCTGGTCTCTTTCTCAGTATTATTTAATTGTTGGAAAAGATGGTGTTGACACCTATTACAAACCTCACATTAGGACGTCCTCATGCCCCAGCATCAACAAGTATCCATGTTCGTGTGCCCAGAGAGTTTGCTCCAAATACACAATGCAACAATGATGTGAACTCTCAAAATGAGCGTCGTGAAGCTGGAGAAAAGAGTATTGATCTTTGGACTCATGGTTCATTATACCCTCCTGATCCAATGTCTTCTTACCATCCAACATTCCATAACCTCTCAACTTTACTTCAGTTCATCGGTGCCGGTAAAGCTGGGCTCTTAGGTTATTGTCAACGATTATCTACACATTCAACTGCCATTACTAAGTATTGGATTCAACAATATCAACTAAATCATACAAGGTTGGTCACTTTTGAAAGCACAATCATATCTTTACAAGAAAAGCTTGCAGAGCTTGAAAAGCATATGGAAGAAAAGGAGAGAACAATTGAGACATTTAAAAACACTGTCCAACACTTGAGAGAGACTCCACTTGGGATGCGACGTAGGAGACGATCATTAACATCCTTTGACTCTCTTTCAATTGGTGGTGGAGCACGCAAACGACGAGTTTTTGCAATAAGGTTTGGCTTGTATTTGTTTCTCTTTTTGGAAGACTTTTATATGTATATATATATATATATATTTTTCTTGTTATGTAGGTCATTCGTTGAAGATGTTAATGCATCATCAACAACAGAGGATCAATTCAAGTTATTAAATTCTTGTTTGACCAGCAAGCAGGTGGTTAGTATTTTGGAGTCACGGATAGGAAACCTAATCAAGAAGAAAGTGATTAAAGATTTCACAAAAAAGTTACAAGATATTATCACTCCTAGAGACGTGCAGATGGTACGTGATGAAGCAGGAATTAGTACTAAAGGATACAGTGCATTGTACAACCTTTTGAAGCATTCATTAGAAAGAGAAGGTATTTTACAGAATATGTTTCCATCTCCTTACAAGGTATCGCTAAAGAAGTCAATGTCCAATGAAGATATAACTAGTATTCTTGGAAACTACTTATATATAGAGGATATTATGCCTATGTCTATTTATCATTTATCTACATCCAAAAAAGAGTTGAAAAGCGCAGTTGGAAATGGATTTCCTTACACAAAGTACAACAACATATTCGTGGATTTGGAGAGGCTTCAACAGGCAATGGTTCAATTTTACAAATCTACTATACCAGGTATGTGCACTATTGTTACCTTGATATACATTGTATTTTGATGTTATAAAGATTTTGCTAATTTATGCAGATTGTAATACCAAATTACAGTTTATATTGAAGTTAGATGAATGCCAGATTATAAAGGGACGACGAATGGAGAGATTGAGTTTGACACTCATGAATGAAGCTATGAGAAATGCCATATCTGATGAAAGTTGTAACTCTAGCTCTAAGTCTACATATAGTGTTCAATCCGAGAAAGAAATATGGTGGTTAGGTGCTATTGAAGTACCTAAAGAGTCCAATGATGTTCTTTCATGGATTTTTAGTAGGACCCCATGGATCACTAAAGTAATACTTTCTCAAATTCATGGTGCAAAGCTCCACATAGAAAACTTTGGTGATTTTGAGATAGATTGGCACTTGGGTGGGGATTTAAAAACTATCAAATGCATGTTAGGTTGCAAGCAAGGTGCATCTGCTCGTTATCCATGTCCATTTTGTACTCGAGGCTACAAAGTAACAAAGGGACAACAAAAAGTACTATCTAGCTTAGATGAATACATAGATGCACCTACTTCCACGGAATGGGATAGACCTTTGTTAAGGTGTCCAATGTTAGAAATACCTAACCGTGACACATTAGATAAAGATTGGAATCCCATTATTCCATTTCCATTAGTTAATGTTCACTTTTGCACATTGCATGCTTTCATGAGAATATTTGATAGATTATTGAAGCTCCACATAGAATATGCATTTTCCATGAAGCCAATTGATAAATCTGTACAAGCAATCAAAAAATTGGAAGAGTTGCTTAATTCGATTGGTTGTCATGGTGGTAATGTAACTCTAGTTGTCAAAAAACCTGGTGAATTGCAAAATAGTTTGCAACAAGTGTCAATGACAGGGAAGAAGGCAAGAAAATTTTTCAGAACAGGTGTAAGCCCTAAGGAAAATGAATGCAGGGAGCTATGGAAAGACTTGTGCATGATCACCACTGATAATGATTCTCAAATTGACCTTAGTAATAGGTGAAAGAAGGTTTGGTCATGCTTAGATAAGTTGGTAGGTTTAATGAGTCTTAATAGCTCCAACAAAAATGACCGTCAGTTGTTTCAAGATACATTAATGGAGTTTGCAAAGTGTTTCATCCTATCTTGGGGAGAGAGCAATATTACACATTACATTGTAAGTTTTCTTATTTTTTCAATTTTCTTGTTGATAAGATTGTGTTATATGTACTTATATCATTTCAGCATATTTTATTTGCACATGGAGCATTTTTTATGCATCGATATGGTTCATTGGAGATTTTTAGTACACAAGGAATGGAGAAGTCACATTACAAGGCTAGAGGTGTTTACTTCAAGAACACACGACATGGTGGTGGTGCAATGCAATCAAACTATATGGAAGAGATGTTTAATTGGTTTTATCGTACTGCATTTTCAAGGACATATGCAATGGAACGAGCCAAGGAGTCGAAAGTTGCAAAACTTGCAAGATTTCATCAACACAACTTAGCTAGTGAAAAATGGAAGTCATCATTGGGACCTTTACGTCATGCTCAATGGCGGGCTACAAGAACACGAGAGGGTTCATCATGGAAGTGAAGTCATTTAATACATTCATGGCATTTTCTCAATAATTCATAAGGTTTGCTACACACTAATCTCTTGTTTACAATTTTTTCAGGTAATTTTTAATTTTTAAACTATTTTTTGTCCATTCAGGTGTGAACAGAACCTTTTTAAGTGAAACATTATAAAAGGAGACTCATTGTCTCATTTCAACATTCTAGCACTATAGAGGATGGCACGAACAAAGCAAACTGCAAGGAAGGATCCCATTAACTTTCCTACCTATGTGCAAGGCACTCAGAAGCCACCATGGATGAATCACCACAAAAGGCGACGTAGTGTCTCGCACTCTGCATCCCATCGCGAAACAGGTGGTGGCCATACCTCTGGGAGTGAACAGTTGCATGAACAAGTGGAACATGGGCAATCCAGGGAAAAGGCCGTAAATCAACCCCAATCACCACCATCATCATATGATGAGCCTCCATCACCAAAGAGACCAACAAAGACAAGGGTGAAGGAGCGTGCTCATAGACAGGTAGTTTCTGATGATGATTTTGATGAATCGCATGAGGATGTGTCTCAACAAGGTTCACAATCAAGTGATGAGAGTCAAAGATTGCCAGCATGGGGTAACGAAGAAATACCTACAAATCATAGGGTTACTGTAGCGGGAAAGACACTACCATCAAATCAGGGGGCCATACCCAATGATCAAGAGAGAGAGCAAAGCCAGCAACAACATCCTGAACAAGGAGAAAGCTCAAGACGCGTGCAACGGAAGAAGAAATTCTTTCAACCTCGTCGTAGACCACCCCAACCAAGACCACAAGAAAATGTCCAACGAAGACCACCACCACCACAAGCTAGAGCACCACAACGAAGAAGAAGATATACGAAGGCATTTGCAGAGATAAGGCACTATCAAAAGACAGCTGAGCTTCTCATACCTAGAAGACCCTTTGCAAGGGTGGTCAAAGAAGAGTTACAAAGGTATTGTGCAGGGTTAAGGATCCAAGCTCTAGCTTTAGAAGCTTTACAAGAGGCAGCTGAAGCATTTTTGATATCAATGCTAGAGGATTCCAACCTGTGCGCCATCCATGCTAAGCGAGTCACTATACAACCGAAGGACATACAGTTAGCTAGGAGAATTAGGGGGTGATCGTAGCTAAGTTTTGTAACTGATCTCTATGGACAAGAGATTTTTTGTAAATATTGCCATTTTCAATGAAACATTAGCACTTTTCCTCTATTCCATTTATAATCTCATTATTTAGAATGAAACATGAGTAGTCATTTTACATTTCCATGTGTTTTCTTGTGATAATCTCTCATATATGAATGATTGTTTTATTATCTTGTCATTTTGATCTAGTGATAATATCCCTGTACTGATTTTTTTTTTTTTTTTTTAAGGTCATGTAGGTCTTGTAGGGCATTAGGAGGCCAAATAAGGCCTTGCCACCTAAACGCGGGAGAAGGCCCTGCAAAATGTTTGCAGGGCCTTCTCCCGCGTTTCTGTGGCAGGGCCTTATTTGGCCTCCTAATGCCCTACAAAGCCTTTGAAATATGAAAGAGGGATCATGACTAGTAAAGCTAGTTCAGGGGTAGTTAATATGAACAAATTTTGACCTCCCTATACCTTTGAAACATATGAGCAGAGCATTTTGAAACTTAGAACATTTGCATTCTTGAAAATATCCATCTAGTGAAGGTTGAGTCTCATGTAAGGTAACCTTGGGCATGTCAGGACCTTTAGTTTCATTCTTTTGGACTCTTGAACATTGGGTAAGCCTCCATTAAGGTCTTCTAGGGCATTGGGAGGCCAAATAAGGCACTGCCACAGAAACGCGGGAGAAGGCCCTGCAAACGTTTTGCAGGGCCTTCTCCCGCGTTTCTGTGGCAGTACCTTATTTGGCCTCCCAATGCCCTAGAAGACCTTAATGGAGGCTTACCCAATGATCAAGAGTCCAAAAGAATGAAACTAAAGGTCCTCCCAATGCCCTACATGACATCAATACATCACATGCAGGTCCAAAAGAATTTTAGATAATATACTGAAAAAAAAATACTTGAGACAATTGTAAATAAAGCAAAGTGAAAATTTGATATTAATTCAATTGTTTACATCAATTGGCTTTGAGTTTCTCAATGACTCTCTTTCGACGCTCCAAAGCCATGGGTAGGGTGTAAGTCAAAATTGAGTTTGCTATTTGATCAACATTTCTAACACCTAGACCTAGAGATATACCTATTTGGCCTAAGACCTTTCCACGAAAGTTGGAACCTAAGGTTGTAGTTACAAGGGATTTCTTAACTAAAAAGATACAATTACTCCCCTGTGTAATGGTTGATAAACAAAGCAATTTACTTAAGGCCTTTAGACACCATGTCATGAAGTGGCCCTGAGGACTGAACTCTTTATGGATAATTACAAAATGGTCTTTGGGAAGTTTCCCAATGTAGTTTGCAAGGGATGAGCCACCTCCACGAGCCACTCGATCACCTCCGCTCCTTGCTGCAAACTTGTCGACTTCAATCACCTCCTGCACAAAGTTTTATGATTAGTAGCTGCATGTGTTTGTGAGAATGAATGACATGAATTGAAGATACTTACATCCTGAACTCTATCTTCTTCTTCTCCTCTCTCTTGAAGTTGTAAATTAATGCTGGAGTGGGACATCCCACTCTGCTCGATTACTGGTGAGGAGGGAATTTTTGATTCCAATATCCTTTCTTGTGCATTATTAAATTGTTCTTCTGTGATATGTTCATGTTCACTTGTGAGTATGTCATTGCAAACCAATTTTATTGTGTCGGCCACTGAGTCACCAAATGGCAAACACTTTTTCTCCAACAACTCAGAGGTACTATCCAAAGGACACTCTGACAAATTACAAAACAAACTTAGGCATTCATCAAGCCGTAGCCCAAATGCCTTCTCTACATCATGTAAAAACAAATATTCTTGTCCCTCGACAAGAACCACTGAAAAAGTTTCAATCTCCACCTCTGGAATAGTTGCTTCTGGCTCCGAAGAGGTGGATGGCTTAGGCACTTCTTTCAACTTATCATCCACACCAAGAGGATAAGTTTTCTCAATAGCTTCTCTCTCTAATAGGAGATTCAAGGGTTCTTGAGGTGGTTCCTTTTTATCCTCGACAAAACCACCTGTAAGAAGATGAGGGATCTCATGAGGAATTGGTTCTGGTTCCTCATTCACAAAGAAAATTGTGGCAGCAATGAATGAAAGATATTTTGGACCCATCTTGCGTTTCCTATTCAATTTCCTTATAAGTGGCACAGTTTCATCAAGAAGGTGCCCTGCTTCCTCTGCAATTGCCTGGAACCGTTTCAATCGTTTTGCAAAAGCCTCATCACCTTTGTGAATGTAGGTGAGAAGGTCACATGGAACCCAAGTTCCATCATATGGTGGTATTTCAATGGAGAAACGCAATATATGAACTTGCATATATTGAAGTAGCTCCTCCAAAGCATCAACATTCATTTGCACGGTTCCATGGAGGTCAGGAACCTTGGAGAGAAGATCATATAGGTCATGTTGACCTTTGTAATCTGAATCCTCCAAAAATTCTAGAAACTTGTGGCGTGCACTCTTAGTAGGTACAGAGGTGGAAGCCATAGCTTGCAAATGCAGACTGTTCTAACACTCAATGTGGTTGCAAAAGTGAGAAATGAGGAGAGAGGACTCCTATTTATAACTTTTCTAGAATTTTTAAGTGATGGGTCCCACTTTTTCATAGAAGTGACTTTTCCTTAAATTAAAACATAAGAGTCTTGAAAAGGAAAACTTTGACATTTGAGATCACATCAAAGGAAATAAACAATAAGAATGCTCTTTCAAGAAAAACCTTGAGAATTTACAGATACAAGTAGAATGTGGCCAAAATATCCTTGAAGCAAATGTGAAAAATTTTTCATTGCAAAAATAGGTTTGTTTACAGGTTTCATAGTATCTTTACAAAAAAGAGTTATGACAATGAAATGTCAGTTCCATCCATGCTCCAATCTGCAAGAACCTTGATTTTGTCTTCCAATCTCTTTCCAATCTGTGGACAATTCATAAAAGAGTAAAACATTTTCAAATCATGAACAATAGTGATAGAATAATATATATATATATATATATATATATATATATATATATATATATATATATATATATATATATATATATATATATATATATATATATATATATATATGTATATATGGAATACAACTCTTACCTTGTTCCCTCGTATTCGAAATTTGAAATCATGAAGATCGTCATATCCCATGATAAGTAAGTGCTCTCTCAAGTTGGCCAAGTTCCAATGTTGATTAACTAAAACCACCTCCATATCATTGTTTGGTAACTTCACATTAATTTCAAATGAAGCTAAAGATCCCTCCGAGCTTTGCAAAGGTATCCACTCTCCTAGTTTACACATCCAACGATCATAATAAAATCTGATGTACAATGAGGTGCGATGTTTTAAATAGCGAAACCCTATACCTGTGTCACCAATTCTACAACGATATCTATCCCCTTTTGACAATCCTTCTACATAACCCCAGTTTTCCCTTAACAATCCTTCTACTGCTTCGTATGTAATATCTTTACATAGGAACATTGTAGGAGTTTCTACAAAAGGAATGCCTTGAAATATGAAAACAAAGCAATGGATTGGTAGAGTCCAATGAAGACCTATTGATCTAGATACGCGTGTGAATTTCAAAGAGTTATGTATGTCCATCACCATCTTACGCTTGAAAGATGATATGGACCAAAAATCAGGTTTTGGCCACTCTAAACTAAGAAGAGAGTCAACTTTGATAATCTCCAACCTTCCATATTCACCATCTGTGGAAGGAACAATGTACTTGTGAGTGTAAAAGAAGATCCTTTCACGAATAAGTTTAGCAGGAGGTACATCTGGAAACACTAATGCCCCAATGTCTGCATGTAATGCTTTGAAAGTTCCTGTGAGACTATGAAGTGGTTGCTCTTCCACTAAACTAGAAGGAAATATGACTGTAGCAATGAAAAACATATGAGATGAGTAATTAAGACATTTAACACCATGAAGCATTGAGAAAATAAAAATACTCACAATGGATTGGATATCTAATTCTATTGGAGTTTTCTAACTTCATGGTTGAAACTGTGAAGACATGTTGTACAATAGCAACCATCCCACCATGTGTTTGCTGCTTGAAGCCTAAGAGCTTACCTTTCCAATGAAGATCCAAATTTCCACGATCTCGAACACGATGAGGACCAAGTCCAGATGGCTGCATGTACACCCATGCACCTTTGCAAAACTCTTGTGGTAGCCAACTTCCTTCCATTGTTTTGATGTTGTGGCACGTCATTGTGTGAACTTCGTCCTTTGGTCTCCTACGAGCTCTGGAGCTTTCCATGGGAGTAAGAGTTGTTGTCATTGCTGCAGAAGTTGGGAGAATGGTAGGAGGAGAAACAATGCTTCTGTTGTATGGTATGGAGGGAATAGAGGTGAAAAATATGACTTTTTGGGTTTTGGGTATGAAAATGGGAGTTTGAAGAGGGAAAATAGAGTTTTTTGAGTCATTTTGAAAAAAGTCACTTTTTAAGTCCACAAATATGCACGGATTTTGAATTAGAAGTCAAAAATAGCACTTTTGACCCTGAAAAGTGATATGGAGGTCATTTAATGGTATTATGATGAGTTTTACAACTTTTAAAAAATTTTGAATTTTTGGGCCCAGCCAGATTACGAGATTTCTTCTCTCTCTAGAAGACGACCCTGAACATAGAGGAATCTTGTCCCCTCTTCCCCCTTCAGCCTAGTATTTTATAGGGTATAGACTGTGGCCACCACCCTCTTCTGATTGGTCCATCACTAATCACTCTTTGAGCTAAAAGGCCCATCCAGGGTTCACCTTTTTTCCTAATGATTATGGTCTTTGGTATAGAGGGGCATACATATTCCAGAATATTCTGAGCCAAATTGAGCTAGTGATCCCCATTCCCAGAGGTGTACTTTTAGATACATATTCTTGCTTGGCTTAGAACCTATATCTTTGGAAAATAAAAAGAACCCTATAGTTGATCTATCATCCACCAAGGAGCATCAAGCATTGAATCGTGTAAGACCATATGACTTTGGTGTTAATTAGCTGACATTGGTATTTTTTAGGATACTTCTACATTCATTCACATTGGTAGCAAATCATCCTTGGCCATCACCGAGGCCTTGTTTGAGGACTAAACATGAGAATTGGCAACGAGGTAAACCATCATGCCTTGAAACAACTTGATGAAGCGATCAAGGTTGCATAGGTTTATGAGGATAATTCTTGCATTGGTTTCCCACAAGATATTGATGATTCCCAACAATTTTTCCACTAAACACAAGGGAAAAAGATAAAACACAATAGAATTCACTATTAACAATCTCATGTTTTTAAGTGTGATTTCTCTAGAAAATTTGGAAAAACCATAGAAATACAATTTATGTTTTAAGTGCTTAAAGCATGGACATCAGAGTACGACATGTCCAATTCAAAGATACAAATGCCACTTTGACTAACAAAAGCATGGGGGAAAAATAGATCCATCTAATACAAACATTAAGCTTGGATGAAAATTCAAGTGCAAATAAAGTAGATATAATGCATTGTGATAGTACCCATCAGTGTTAGGTTTTGGAAAATATGCGACAATCTCATGGATTCTAGCAACATGATTTGGTGAAGATGCATGTCTCAGTCAAAGGTAACATCATCCAGACTATGATGAATGATTCGACCATGCATAATTTTATTAATGATGGGATTTATAAGAAGCACGCTTCCTCAAATCCCTTCATCACATAGATATGTAGTATTATTGATGCACGGGCAAGACATCTTTTGGGACACCATGATTTCTAATTTAGAACTTGAAATCTAGAATTCATTACTTGGACTTCTAAATTATAAACACAAAAAGCATATATTTATTTTTAGGGAGAGTGGCTCTTGATTCTAGGACATTCATTATCCATGAGTTATTCCTAAAGCACTTTGGAATTTGTGTGTCAAGGGGTCATGTATAAAATCAAGGGTGGGCATAATGTTCCAAGTATTGATTTGATTTCAAGTACGTGTAAACAATGAAGCTAGGACCCAAGATTTTCTATGCCTTAACACTAATGTAATTACTTCAAGTAATACAAAACAAGTTTAATATGTCTCATCCTTTATTCCTCGTGAAGTATATGATACGTTTAATAACTTTTGAAATAATTTTAAGATGTTTTCCATCGAAAATTCCCTCATGGCTTGCCACCCTCTCATGGAAAAATTGATCATAGTATATGTCTATTTTCATGAACTAAGAAAAAATCTTGAAAACCCTACTCACTCCCATATGTCCTGATAATGGAAGTGAGAAAACACATCAAAGAATATCCCGGAAAAATTATTTATATGGCCAAGCTATTTGCCTAGGGCTACACCCATTCTTCTTATACAAAAGAAAGATCGGAGTAGGAGGCTGTGTGTAGCCTATAGGGTGCTAAATAATCTTACAATCAAGAATATGTTTCTTGTGCCACTTGTTGAAGATCTTTTTGATGACCTAAAGGCAGCTAAACTCTTTTTGAAGATTGATTTTCAATATGGTTATCATCAGATAAGAATCAAAGAAGATAATATTCCCAAGAAAATATTTAGAAAAAAGTATGATCAGGACGAATTTCTAGTGATGCCATTTTGGTTAGCAAATGTACCACAACATTTATCAATTTGATGAGTCAAGTGCTAAAGCCATAATTTTGGAAAATTATTCTGGATTTCCTCAATGAAATTTTTCTCTTCAACAAGGATTATGAGAGTTATCTAGAGCTCTTGAGAAACGTCTTTGAACTTCTTTGAGATAATAAAATTTACAGCAAAGAATTGTAATGTGATTTCTTTACCCATAAGTGAAGTATTAGGTCATATTATTCTAGCACAAGGAATCCAAGTTGACCATTAAAAGGTTCAAGTTATTCTTTAGTGGCATGAGCCTAAGAGTGTTTGAGAGCTATAGATTCTTCTTAGATTGGATGGATAGTATAGTAATTCAGTGGATGGAAAGGCAAAAATAGTTGTGCGTTTGAGATATTAAGTAAAAAGGAAACACTAGAAAATCAATTAGATAGAGGAGCAAAAAAAGATTTTCAAATATTTAAGACTTCGTTTAGCTTCATTCTAGGTTCTACAAATCGTAGATCCCAAAAAACCTTTCCACTTAAAAACAAACGCAAGTTCATTTACAATAGGAGGAGTACTAGTCCAAGATGGTGGAATAATAGCTTTTGAATGTAGATTGCTAAGTCTGCTCAACAAAACTACTCTACCTATGAGCGAGAAATGTTTGCTATTATAAATAGTCTTATGAAATGGTTCCATTATCTATATGGATCAAAGTTGAGACTAGTCTTTAATCAAAAGAGCATCAAGTGGTTTACAAGAAAACTAGATTTGAGAGGTAGAAAATCTAGATGGGCCAAACAATTACAAGAGTTTGACTATGAACTCACGTAGAGGAAAAGAAAGTTCAATGTGGTGGAAAATGCATTAAGTTAGATGAATATGCTGAACAATTCGAGCTTTTTCAATATTTAAAGTTAATTTATTTTAGCTTGTAAAGGTAGCTACAAAGAAGATCCAAGGTATAGTAAAGTAGCTGAGCAAGCCCAAACGTATAGAGCAAGTACTTTTGACAAAAATTTTAGAAACTACTCCCTCGAAGTTGAATATTTGATTTATAAAGTTAAGGTTTGTGTCCCATTAAAATCAACATACAAAATCAAGTCCATTTAAAACTCCATGATCCGCAACTGTTGAATATCCTAGTGTTAACAAAATCTATGAGTTACTTAAAGGACAATTTTTAATCCTAATATACAACAAGATGTGCGAGTAATTGTATCTAAATGCCATAAATGTCAAGTAGATAAATATTAGAGGGTTAAAGTTGGAGGATTTTTGCATCTTCTTGAGAGTCCTGAAGGAAACTAGGAAAATATCTCCATTCCATTTCACGATTACTCTACACTCAGAAAGGCTTTGATTCAATGTGGGTTGTAATAAACCAACTCACTAAACTAGCTCAATTTATGCGGATCAGAATTACTTATAAGACTCTTGAACTCACAAAAATATTTTTGAATCAACTTTACAGACTATGATCTTCTAGTAGACATAGTTTCAAATAGGGGTGCAAGATTTACAAGTCATTTTGACAAGCAATGTTTGATAGAAATGAAATTCAACTAAGCTTAAGTAGAACAACGGGATATGGATGGCCAAATAAACGTACTCAATCATATTTTGGATGACATACTTAAAGATTATGTTACTTCGAAAAATAATGACTCGGAATATTATCTTTGCTTAGCTAAATTTTCCTATAATAGTACCAAGAATTCATCAAGTCAATCTGATCCATTCATGTGGACAACCCATATCCTTTGGGTTCAAGAAAAACTTACTTTAATTTTTGGCATTGTGGAGAAAAAGGAGTTGACCTTGGGCTTGGTAAGACTAGCCAATAACATTTTAGTGAAAGAGTAGGTAGAAAAGAGGTTCCTAGAGACATATTTCTTTCCTATCTTAAATGTATACCATACAACCTATCTATCAAAAGATATCAATGAGATAATTTTAACAACATCCTTTTTTCTCAAATTAGAGTAAGTATGCTCAAGATAGAGTTATTCATGGAAATCTAAGAAAAGTGAAATTGTATCTATTGGCTCATTGTTATTGGCTTACATATAATATTCAAAAAGCATAATTGAATTTGAGATCCCTAGGAGGAGTTCATATTTCTCCTCATGTGACATCTCTTCTATTAGGACATCCACCTCATAGGAAAGTTCTATAGGAAATCTAAGAAAAGTGAAATTGTGTCCATTGGCTCATTCTTATTGACTTACAAATAATATTCAAAAAGCATAATTGAATTTGAGATCCCTAGGAGGAGTTCATATTTCTCCTAATGTGACATGTCTTCTATTAGGACATCCACCTCATAGGAAAGTTCTATAAATTCTTTCCATCTTTTGCATCTCCTTATTGCTCACAGTCTATCAAGGTAGATCCTAGAGGAGTTCACAAATGTGTTGACCTCAAGGGATCGGGTCCTTGAGGGATTGAAATTTGAAATCCAATTCCAATCTATCATAATCTTTGAAAATATCATTCTCCAATAATAGAATGTTTTGGGAAGCCTTATTCACGTAACCAATGCCCTCCCACATGCCAATGAGTCTTCAAGGATGGAGCTACCTTTGATGCTCGTCCTAATCCTTACTTATCTAAGACTAGAGATGGTCGAGAATGTACTTGGAAAGTGCCTTTGCCTGTATTTTATAGCCACCTTCGATGATGGCAATGGATCACTGGTTTTCTGTTCTATTCTTGTAGTCTTTCTTTTGGATGAACGAAATAACATCTTCATTGAAGCACCTCAACAATTCACCAAATCAAAACACGTCCCATAAAACCCATTAGTGAGGTCATTAAGTATAGGCTTTTGAGCTTTGCAAGGGGCATAAATAGTCTCAAGTATGTCCTTTATAGTTAAAGGCGAATCTATAAAATCTCCAATGTCGTGCACATTTCATTCTTAATGTGACTCTCAAGATGATGGCCATGCAATCATATCTCTAAGAAGAAAGTGGAGTACACAATCCAAGACGTTACTTGACGTGATTGAAATTCATCTGACAACTATCCTCATCTAAAGTGCAATCCATGCAATTTCTCTCAACCATACATGAAAGATATTGTTTTCTTTATATCTTTGTTATGATTTTTCACATTTGTTTGGTTGTTTTATAAAACTAGCTTACCTTGAGTCTTTAAAGTACACCTAGAGCTTCTTCCTATGTGCTTCCTCTTCCTATCTAAAGATGATCTTAATATTAAGAATGCCTTTCTATAGATGGCACTTTCCTTTGTTGAGCCCAATTTTGAGGCAACAGATCCTTCTATAGAGTTTTTAGCTTCTAGATTTTTGAGTCCTTTGTATTTGTTTTTTGGTGCTATGCAAGATGTCATTAATCTGATGGATGGCCTTCATCCAACTCCTATAAGGGACCGAGTGATCCCTGAAGGCTTATGTCTAGGATAGTGATATTATTCTATAATTAGGGATTATTTCCAAGGGCTCCAAGGCTGAACACCCTTGTATTTCATAGAGAAACCTTTTGGGAAACCTTTTGAGAACTGTTATGTTTTATTTATGAACCCTTAGGAATTGTATTTCAACTCAATGATTTAAACCTTATTCCTTTATCCTAAGGTGAGGAGCTTTATTGTTTGAATAATTTAAGTGTCAAGATCCATTGAGGGTGTATGTAAAAGTCTAGTTTTCCTTTCTTAAGAAACCATGTGATTTTCAAGTGATCCGATGTGATTCCATGTGAGCCAACTATAGAGAGTAAACATTTGAAAGAAAAATAAAAAGAAGAATGTTGCTTAAAAAATGAAAGAGTGTGAGACTCAAAGTTAGTACACCAAGTAATTGGTACATTCAAATGGATTAAGAATGAGCTTGCCAAGAGCATAAAGTAGGATCTCCAAACTTTTAACAAAGTAAGTGGGAGATAGGACCTCTTTATATAGAGGTGGATGAGGCTCTCAAAAGTGCATCACATGTGAGATAACTCCCCTTAAAGGAGAATGAATACAATGGTAGAAGCAGATGGCAAGGTACCCAAATAGAATGAAATACAACTAAAATAAGGCAAAATGGAGTATCTCCTAGATAGAAAATAGAGATGCACTCGTATGGATGCAAAAGGGAATGAAATGGGTAAACGTATGGTGTCAATGCTCCCTCTACAACTCCATTTTGGCATGGCTAAATTTTATAGAGGTCCATGAAGTAGGAAAGTGGACCTAGAGGTATAGCCTTCATAAACATATTCCTTAGGTTTTCTTCAGAGATACACTACTTTAGAGTTATCTCTTCAGTACATTTTTGCATTGCACTAACAATGAAATTTCATTGGTTTACTTTATCGCTCAGCCAATAAGTTTACATACATCCATATATTTTTAAGAAAGACCGCCGCTCTCTGTAAGTTCAAGAGAATAGAACTCATACTGACTTGGCAAAATAATACTGCCTTGTCTGAATTCGTGCTGATTTTTGGGTTTTGTTTATTCCTCGTAGGTGCTAAATCTTTGGGTTTTCTACATTCTTAGTATGTGCTAAGTCTTCAACCTTGCTTTCTTGAGTGGATTGGGAGGTTCCATGGGCCTACTTTCTTCATTGTAATATGGTATTGTCTTCATTGTACTATCAATTGAATTCAAGCCATTCGGAAAAGTAGATTGCAAGCTCTAACTTAAGTGTTCCAGGTCGTTGTCCTAGTGGTTGGGTCTCTCGCCTCTTGAGGTAGGGGCAAGGGTTCAACCCTTGTCGGCAGCACCTGTGAGGGACATGTAATCTTGGAATCATATATCATGTGACTGATGTGCCATCGCATATTTTGCTCCATGGTAGTTGTGACCGCTGTTCAACCCAGCTATGTAAATCCCTGTTCTTGTGGGATAAGGGGGGTCCCATGAATACTATGCCCTTCCTTGTATAGTTGCAATTTCAAAGTTAAAGGCTGGGCGAGTAGGCCTCGGCCAAACCTCCATTTAAAAAAAAAAACTCTAACTTAATTTGAAAAAAGGAAAAAAAACTGCCAAGCTATTCGTGATGAGAGTTAATTCGAATTCTGACTGGGTTGTTTGGTCCGAGCAGCTTTCTCCCTCGCCGTGGAGAAATCGAGACCTGAGAATTTCCCATTATGCGAAAGAGAAGATCAAAGCTTATATATCTTTCCGCGTGGGAAATAGATGTTGAGGGAGGTGAGCAAATGGACAAACTCACAATGTTATGGCTAAAAGAAACGACAATGAAGTGCAGAACACAAAGCAGGCGTTCACCTGCTTCAAACGCAGCTCTACTCAGAGTCCAGGAGAGTTGAGATTTTCTCGCCAAGATAAACAAAATCTTGAATTGCATGCATCTTCTCCGCGCGAGATAAGTGTCTTGAGCATGGTGAACGACTAGCACGAATTTCAGGTAAGAAAAAGCACAATGAGTTACAGCAGCAAGTAAACGCGGATTCAGCCGTTGACCTTACACGTTGGCGATGGCACGGTGCGCTCTTTCTGGGTGGCAATGAAGTAGGCAACAGCGGGAGTAAAGAATACTCTTTAGAGTCGTCACCAAAAAACTTAAAAGATAGTCTGCATGATGGAAGCTGAGGAGGAGGAGGAGGAGACGGAGATGGACATGGAGGTCGAGGAGGACGCGGGAAAGAAATGCAAGGAAGCCATTGATCTCATAAGAGTAATAAAACAATTGAGTGCGGCTGTGTATTACTGCATTTTTGCAAAGAAAATAAGCGAAAGCTTCCCGTGCTGGCATGCTCCAACATTGCTTAGTTGAAAAATACATCGACCTCTCCAGTCCCCGCAATGATAATACACACGCTTTCATACTGCTATTTTTGTTCACACACCTACTGCTTGTTATGCTCACTGCTTCCATTATATAGTAGGAATTAGAAAAATTCCTTTTATAGGTATCTAATTAGCTTAGTAAGTCAATGATTCCAAGTGGAATCACTTAAAATCATGTGCACAGAGCAATCAATTTAGCAATTGAATCATTACCCTCGATTTTTTAGGATCTTTATAGAGTTTGACTAGTGAGTGCTTTGACATGATTTTCTCCAAATTGGCTGAATGGATTTCCTTCAAAATTTGTAAGCATGTAGAAAACTTGAAGCTGATTCCAACAAGCTATAGAACATTGAAAAGGGTGGAGAAACGACTGAGATATGAGCAGTACAAGTTGACAGTTATGAATGACTATAATAGAGAGATCATAGATGAGCAATGTAGATCTATTGTATTAATAAACAATGTTGTACAAGATCATAGGCTTGAAAATCATAGCCTAATGATGGTGAGTAGTGTAGGCTACAATGTAGACCTCACTCTCTTACAATATGGCAATGGAGAACTAGGGAATAAAGACTTCTATCCACGACTTTTACATGTTACTTTTTATAAGTGCTAAATTCAAATTTTGAATTTGAATTCAACTTTTGAGTCTCTCTAAAAGTAATCCACCAATCTAGGAGTTATTCTCTCCAACATGATGTCATGACTTTTCATCTAACAAAGTCCACGAGTTTGTAGGTAGCTACAAATATTCTTTCAAGTTAAATAAGCTTTTACAAATGGTAAGGGATAAAATTTTCCTAGCAATGGTTTCCATGGAGCTTCAATTGTTTATAAAATTCTAGCCAAATGTGTAGGCTTGAACTTTACACCAACAAGTGGTTTTTAAAGAAAAATACTATTTCCAAGAGGTAGATCTGATTTCTTTCCTAAGTTTGATTCATGGCTATTAGGAGCCATTGGATTTTCCTCACGAACGCTTGAGATGACCAATTGTGTCTGTCAAAAAATGGCAAAATAGAGCTCACAGTGTGCTTGAGTTCGTGAGTATTTGAAGCCATTGGATCTTCTTTATTGATGGACGTGATTGACCAATCTACTTTGGCAGGAAAAGAGAAAGTATAGCAATCAAATCACTTGAAAGATATGGGGAAAACGAAGAGAGAGAGAGAGAGAGAAGAATCACGTGGGTAGATGAAGTCCATTGGATTTTTGGCATGAATGAACCGGATTGGGGCAAGTATGTCTGGTAGAAAATGACAAAATAAGGCTCATTAAATGCATGGAAAGTGGGAAAAGCAAGAGTAAGATTGCATGGGGATGGGAATAAATGTAGTCCATTGGATTTTCATTGATAGGACGTCTCCAACAAAAATGCGCTGAATCTAGATCTAAAGAGACATTGACCATTGGATCGTCAAGCTATCGAACGATGGCGATGAAAATGCGCATGCCTTTCTTTTTTTCAATCTTGACCATTGGACCTCCTTCATATCCAAGGGCCTAGATATAATTCGGATGGCAGAATTTGAATTTCGTGGTTTTTTCAAACCACTAACTAAGGTCTATCATCACATTTTGGTTGTTTTGACCAGTTCAAAACCAAGGAAACCTAGGCCTAGCCTGCTTGATTGAGGCTCTAGACTATGGCCACACCCTCCTCTCATTGGTCCATCACTAATCACCCCTTAATCAAAAAGGTCCATGTAGGGTTCATTTTTTCCCTTAATGTACTAAGCCAAGAAGTTCGGCCAAGCTTTTGAAAGTAGAAAGCTAAGTCATGCTCAACAAAACTATTCTACCTATGAGTGAGAGACGTTAACTATGATAAATGCTCTAAAGAAATGGGACCATTAGTTATATGGATCAAAGTTAACCGTAGTCTTTAATCAAAGGAGCATCAAGTGGCATGCAAACCAATCGTAGTAGAGAGGTAGAAAAGCTGCATGGACCAAATAGTTACAAGAGTTTGATAATGAACTAAGGTATAGGAAAGGAAAATTCAATATAGCACCAAATGCCTTAAGTCAAATGCCTATGTTGAACAATCGTATTTTTGTAAAAATTCAAAATGAATTTATTTCAACTTTGAAAGAAATTTGTAAAGAAGATCCAAGTTGTGGTCAACCGTGGAAGGCAACTGAACAACCTCAAACAAATGAAGCACATACTTTTGAGTGAAAATTATAACAGTATTCTCTCTAGGATGAATATTTGCTTTATAAAGGTAAGGTTTGTGTCCCAAGTCTTCTAGACATATGAAATGAAGTACTTTTAGAATGGCACAATGCTCCAAGTGCTGGACATACTTGTATTAACCGAACCTATAAGTTAGTTAGATGATATTCCTATTTTCCTAGTTTACATCGAGATGTGCAAAACTATGTATCCAAGTGCCATAAATGTCAACTCAATAAGTTTGAACGACTTAAAGTTGGAGGATTGTTGCATCATTTAGAGATACCCAAAGGTAAATTAGAAAGTATCTCCATGAATTTCATTTAAGGGTTATCGTGCACTCAGAAAGGCTTTGATTCAGTCTAGGTTATAGTTGATCGATTGACTAAACTTGCTCTGTTTATTCCAGTCAAGACTACATATAAGACTGTAGAACTTGCAAAGATATTTCTAATTGAGTTTTACAAACTCCATGGTATTCTAGTAGATATACTTTTTGATCGTGACGCTCGATTTACAAGTCATTTTTGGTGAGCAATGTCTAGTAGATTTGAAATTAAACTAAGTCTACATACAACTAAACATCCCTAGATGGATGAACAGATAGAGAAAGTCAATCAAATGCTAGAAGACATACTCAAAGCTTATGTCACTTCCAAACAGAGTGATTGGGAAGACTACCTTCCTTTGGATGAGTTTGCTTATAATAGTGCCAAGAACTCATCAAGTGAATTTAGTCCATTCATATTGATGTATGGCTTCCAACCTACATCTTTGTATGTAGCAAAACTTATTCCTTCAAGACATGAACTTTAAGTTAACGACAACTAAAGAAAATGTAAAGAAGCTGAAGATCGAGCAAAAGCTTATGCCGACCTTAAGCGAAGAGATATTAGTTTTCACGTTGGCAATCAAGTTTATATCCATGTTCTTGAAAGGTCCAAAATATCCAAGGCTCGTCAATGCACTAAGTTGTCGCCTAGGTATTGTGATCCTTTTCCGATCACCAAGAAAGTTGGCATTTGGGCTTATGAATTACAACTTCCAAAAGATAGTTGGATTCATCCTGTATTCCATGTTAACCAACTTAGAAAGAGTCTAACGGATTCAAATAATCTAGCTGGACAACAACTTATTCTTCCACTTCCAATAGGTGAAATAGTTCCTCATGAACTTGAAAGGATACTTCGCACCCGGGATGAACGTACAAGAAGTAACTTCTACAAAGAGTGCTTAGTACAATGGAAGGATGGAATGGAAGAAAACTTAACATGGGAAAAATTTTCCATAGTCCAACGACATTTACCAACTTTCCAATTTTAAGTTGTTCAATAATAGATAAGGTTTTCTACTTTCAAGTTCTAAGTGGATAACCGATCGAATGAGTGCTCATGTTCTTTCGGTATTAGAACATGAGTCTCGAGGATTGCCTATGGATACTATATATATCCCTATTTTTTAGGACAAAAGTCTCCCCAAAGAGGGAGGGGAAGAATGTAAAAAAGTAAGTCTATGATCTAGGTGTCCGACCAATTCGGACAAATCTGAAATTGGACACTGTTTGGTCACTCATGTGTAGGAACAAAGATCTCAAGAATAGACTCAAGCATAAGTTCATGTGCTCTCATAAACAATTAATCCACTTAGCCTAGTGGTTAAGTCTTAAGGTTGTGAAGGAGGAGGTCATGGGTTCAACCCCAAGGGGGAGCATGGGGAGATATGTTTGCCCAAGAAGCTCTAGAGCCTTCTAACACAAGTTAACATGAGTTAATGTGAGTCTAGAGAGAGAACTCAAGTGGCCTATACAACCACCACTAGTGGACTCTAGTGGAAGGTACTAAAGCAGTGGAGAAGATCAGTCCAACCACTAGTGGACCCTAGTGGAAGGTATCAAAGGAGTGGAGGAGATTGCACATGCACTTGTGGACTTTAGTTACATTTGGGGTCCTTGTTGATTCAACCAGCTATATATAGAGGCATACGGCTGGGAGGTGAGTAAGTCATTAATTTGTAAGCTGGTACTGTGGAAACTTTGTTGCAAGGCGATGTTGCCAACTACACTACAAACGCATCACCTCATGGATCACAAGTTTTGTTGATCCTCTACAACTACCCTCGTTTTGGGTCTCCAAACTCCAAGCGGTACACCAATGGCACACCATTAATCTATGTGTAGATGAACCCAAAGGTGTCCTCACTTTAGATCCCCTCTCCAATTCTTCGCATACACTCACCTTCATTTGAAATGTTCCTTTCTCTCTAGTTTCTACCTTGTTTGATATGCAAATAAACTATCAAGAGCACTCTCTTCTCTGGGAACATCCTCTGCTTCATAAGTGCACATTCAACAGACCTCTCTCTATTCACGATTTTCCACACCTCCTAACTTTTGTCTTCTACTTCCACTCTATGTAGCTTTTGCAGGATAATGTCTTATTGAATCCTATTCCCATGCCACACACTAAAACATTGCAACACACATGCATATACATACACATACATATGCATACACACACATATGCATATACATACACACACATATGCATATACATACATACACATATGCATACACATGCATATGCATACATACATGTATGCATACACATGCATATGCATATACACACATATGCATATACATACACACATATATGCACATACATACATACACATATGCATACACATGCATATGCATAGACACACATGCATATGCATACATAAACATATGCATACACACACATATGCATATACATACATACATATGCATACATATGCATATGCATACATATGCATTGCATACATAAATACACACATGCATACACACATGCATATGCATACATACATACACACATATGCATACAAACAATTTTTTAATTAAACTAAATATATAAAAAAAACAAAAGAGAAAAATTAGAATATATGATTAAACATATATAAAAAGAGGATTTTAGTATAGATAAATAAATATGAAAATAGCTAGTGTCTTAATTAAATATATATAATTAAATATATATAATGAGGATTTTAGGGTTTTTTATCAAATTAAATATATAAAATCAAAATTAGTGTTTTTAGGTTGTTTACACATGCATTCACACATATACACACATAATATATATACACATATATATACACATATATATACACATGCACACACACATATACATGTTTTAGGTCTAGGTCTTTAGGATTAGGGTTTTAGGTTTTTTACATACATAAAATAAAAATAAATATACATAATTAAATATATAAAAAATAGGTAGTATCATAATAAATAATATATATAAAAATAGGTCTTGAGTATAGACAAATAAATATATGTAGAAATTTAAATACATATAATTAAATATATAAAAATAGGCTTGCTCGCGTTTGTTGCTCCATAGGCTCACTACAAAGATATTAAGCATAGAGGTTGCCTCCATTTTCTCAAGCCTTGCATTCTAAGAATGGTCTGTGCTTGTGGCTAGACAGAGTGAACCTCTGCAAGCTCTGTCAACTCTTGCATTCTGTTGTGACAAGCTAATAGCACGAGCTCTATTAGTGAGCAGAGAGAGAGAGAGAGAGAGAGAGAGAGAGAGAGAGAGAGAGAGAGAGAGGCTTGGAGATGAAAGCACAAGGATCGACTAAAATATCATCTTGCATGTTGTTGCTGACTAAATATAGTTTTTGGAACAACTCTCTAATGGGTTCATGTGATATCTCTGCCATCACGCCCATGAAGCCAAGCATTCTGTTTATGTGGCATATGGTGGACCAATCAAGCTCGCACCGTATTTAGCAAGTAATGTTCTAAAAGATCTTGCTACGCTAAATTTGTGGAGCTCCTTTTTTTATGCGTTAAATTCGTCCAAGTCATCTCACCCATGTCATCGACTTGGGCATAAAGGCATTGATGCGCACATCATTTGAAGTATTTTGTTCGGCTTTAATTCATAGAAGATGTCCACACGCATTGAGCTAGCCACAAAGATTCAATGACTACATACACCTCCTATTTTCCAAAAACATCAAAGCATTTGTTCTTCTTTGTACAAATCGAGAGTGAAGGTTCATGCACTCACCTTTTAAGAGGTGCATGCATTTTGGCACACGAAATCTTAAGGGGTTATATCGTACTTTTCAAAGAAACTTTGTTATTTTTCCTAGAATTCAACCCTTAGTACTTGCCACTCTTTGTCCTTAAACAATCAAGTGCTTCTTGTTTTACTATTTAAATAATATGAGGGTACCCACACTTAACTTTGGTAATCTATATGGAATCCTTAATGTGTTTTCTTGTAGTTCCAAGAGGCCTTTACCGTATCACTTTTGGTACACCACTTTGGCACTAAGTGCAATCCTGTTGGTGCAATTCAAGCCTTCACAATTTGGCTTGGATTACTTCATGAAGACACCACTTGAAGGAAGGAACATAGGAACTTATGCTTATAAGTTCTTACCATTTTACTCCTTGTAAAAGTCTAAAAGACTTGGCATTTCTTATGTACACACCTACTTGATTAGAGTCGTGGAAAAAGTTGTTGGATGATTGAGAGAATATCTCATTACCTTTTAGGTGAAAGATTTTAGGAGTTTGAATTTGAATTCAAACTTGAATTTTTCAACTAAACTCTATAAAAGATGCAAGTCAAAAGTCGCGGGTAGCTTAGCTCAATCTAGCTCACTTCCCGAGACATCTATCATTGTATCTGAGTGTGTATGAGTGCTACATCTTAGCCACACCTCATTATCTCATCTAGTTATGGTTATCATGCTAATGAGATTGTACAATTATGTCAATTAATCGATATATTCACATTCATCAACTCTGTGTTCTCTGAGTGTACCATTTCAAGTCGGCCAACTTCAAAGAGGCATATCTCAGTGCCTACTTCACCAAATCAAGTGATTGAAAGCTTGGTGGATCGAGCTCAAAGCATACCACAAGCATTCAAAGTTTGAAGCAACTTGGTTCAGCCAATCTCAAGAAATCGCCGTCAAAGTGCTCACTGGTATTTGTTTGCATACTTCCTAAAAAGTCACGGGTGTCCATAAATTTGCTAAAGTTATTTCTCCTAGTATAGTTTATCGTTTTGAATGATTCCACTTGAAAATGTTAGCTTACTAAGCTAATAGAATACCTCTAGAAGGAATTTTGCCAATTCTAAGTGTACTGGTTATACTGAGTGAAAGACTGAGCAGGTATCAACACCAAAATAGAAAGTTTTCTAGCTTTGTGATTCACAAACTCATCTGTTTTGATCAAGTCATTACTCAAACCTTTTCCAAAGTACATATAGCATTTCTTGGTATCATTTGGAAGCTAAGGGTCTCTACTAATCATATCTGGAGTCATTGAGGGCTGGTGCAAAGCAGGATTAGCAGCACCTACTCAATCTTCTGGAGGATCCATCCATCTTTCCCAACAGTGGTATCAGAGCAAACAAGGTAACATGGGAGATGGTTTTCCTTCATTCATTGATAAATTGGACAGGAACAATTATCAAGCTTGGTCTCTGAGGATGAAGACCTATCTACAAGGAGGAAGTCTATTTGGATTCATCTTAGGAGATGAGGAATTGCCCTCATTCAAAGCAAGGGGTCTACCCACCAAGGAAGAACAAGAAAGGCTTAATACATGGTGTGCAAAAGATGCATTGGCAAGGTCTTATCTTCTTAACTCTATATCTGATTTCCTTTTACCTCACATCAGGAATTGTAAGACTTCCCAAGAAACTTGGGAAACCTTGTCATCATACTTTTCATCTAATACAAGGGCCAGGAAGAATCAATTGTGGATTGAATTCACAACCCTTAGGAAGCAACCAAAGCAATCAGTCTCAGAATTTGTGACCAAGATCAAGGATGTGGCAGACCAATTAGCAAGCATAGGAGAGGAGATTGAAGAGGAACAAATAGTAAGGCAAGTAACCAATGGACTAAAGGCAGATGATAAGTGGGAAAGCTTCACCACTGCAATGGATCTCTACATGGATATGCATACCCCAGATCTCACAACTCTGATGGGCCAACTATTTACACATGAAGCAAAGTTCACAAAGGTTGGAGATACATCTAAAGGTAACACTCCTTCTGCCCTATATACTGATAAAAAGATTAAAGACAAAGGTAAAGGTAAAAAGCAAGAAGATGAAGGTTCTACCTCCCAAACCAACTATGCAGGGAGAGGTAGATCTTCAAGAGGCAGGGGCAGAGGAGGTAAGCAAGGTAGGGGGAGACTCTACAATTCATCACCATGCAATATTTGTGGACTGTCTAACAACACCACAGATGAGTGCTACAGAAACTACAAAAATCAGAAAGGAATAGGCTATCAAAGAGGTGGATACTCCCAAGGCAGAGGAAGGTTCAACCAACACCAAGGCTACAATGGCTACAACAATCACAACAACAACCATAATGGTAACTACCAAGGAGGATTCAGAAATAGGAAAGACTACAACAACTACACAGAGGAGCAAGATGACTCCCTATTGATCATGAATATGACTTCCAAGTCAGGTACCAATGATGATCATCTGTTTTATATTGATTCAGGGTGTTCTAATCATGTAGCTGGCAATGTGGCACTACTCTCTGATCTTGAGGAACCAAAGGGAAAACATCAAGTACAGACACGTGATGGTACTAAGCATTCTGTAGTAATGATTGGAAATGTAAAAACTTGTGATGGTAATCAGAACCTATTGAGCAGGGTACTTTATGTACCAACCATTACCAAAAACTTAATGAGTGTTGGTCAGATTGTGGAGAAAGGTTTGCAGGTCAAGTTCAATCAACATGGAGCATATGTAGAAGACCCAAGTCATGGATTCAAAAGGATAGCCAAGGGAGAAAAATCAGGTAGATTATTTACTTTTGAGCTAGAAGACACCAAAAACATTGCTTTATACAACTACAAGGATCAAACACTTTCAGAATTAGAAATATGGCACAAGAGACTAGGTCACATAGGTGAAAGGACCTTAAAGCAAATGTGCAGGGACCAATGTGTGCTTGGGATACCTAATGTATCCAAGCAACACATGATTTACAAATGTGGTGCTTGTCAGTTTGGTAAGTCTCACAGATTGCCCTATTCAAGGAAAGGTTTTATGCATGAAGACTACCTAGACTTGGTGCACACAGATGTTTGGGGACCTAGCAAGGATCCCTCCATTTCAGGATCAAGGTACTATGTGTCTTTCATTGATGATTATAGCAGATGGACTGTGTTATACTTTATGAAGCACAAGGATGAAGTGTTTAATTGTTTCAAAAGATATCTTGCACTAGTTGAAAATCAAACAGGAAGGAACTTGAAGAAGCTAAGGTCAGATGGAGGAGGTGAATACTTATCAAATGAGTTTGAGGACTTCTTGCAGGAAAGAGGCATCAAAAGGGAGATAACCACAAGGTACTCACCTGATCAAAATGGGGTAGCTGAAAGAAGGAATAGGCTTATTGTTGAAACAGCTAGGTCCATGCTTAATGAAAAGAAGTTGCCAAATTATCTTTGGGCAGAGAGTGTATCTACTTCCACCTATCTCATAAACAGGTTGCCATCAAAATCACTTGATGGAATGACACCTTATGAAGCTTGGCATGGTAAGAGACCATCATTGGATCATTGCAAAATTTTTGGTTGTATAGCATATGTGCATATTCCCTCACAGGTAAGGGGAAAGCTAGACCCTAAAGCAGAAAAATGTATTTTTATTGGTTATGACTTGAATAAAAAAGGGTACAGATTCTACAACCCAACCAATAAAGGGTTCAAGGTAAGCAGAGATGTCATCTTTGATGAGAATGACTCATGGTATGAGAATGATTGCAGGAAGGTTAGTCTACCCTATGATTTGGAAGAGGAATGTCCAAAACTCTCAAGGGAGGAACCAATCCAGAAGGAAGACTCAAGTTCAGAAGATGATGACACAATCAATCTTGAAGAATTCAAGGCATGGAAGTCCAGAGGCAAGATGAAGATGAAGAAGCTTGAGGATATACCAGAATCTTCAACTCAAGCAATAAGGAGATCTCAGAGAGAAAGTAAGAAGCCTATCAGATATGGGTATGATACATCTCTTGTTACTAAGCATTCAATTTATCTTGCAAAGGACTTGTTAAGTGAAGAACCAGGTTCATATGAAGAGGCAATCACCAAACCAGAATGGAAAGGAGCTATGGATGAAGAAATAGAAGCTCTCAAGGAGAGTGACACATGGGACTTGGTACCCAAGAAGGACTCTATGAAAGTGATAGTATCTAGATGGATCTACAAACTAAAGAGGAACTCTGATGGTACAATCAATAGGTACAAAGCTAGGTTGGTAGCCAAGGGTTTTGCACAAACCCAAGGCATTGATTATGAGGAGACATTTTCTCCTGTGGCTAAGATGCCAACAATCAGATTATTGGTGAGTGTAGCTGCATCAAAGAATTGGAACATGTACCAATTAGATGTCAAGAATGCTTTCTTGAATGGATGGATATCTGAAGAAGTCTACATGTCACAACCACCTGGCTATGAAGACCACAAGAAGGTAAATTATGTTTGTAAATTGAAGAAGGCTCTATATGGATTGAAGCAGGCACCTAGGGCATGGAACTACAGGCTCACAACATACCTCCAAGACCAAGGATTTACTATGAGCAAGGCAGATACTTCATTGTTTATCAAAAGGAGAAATTCAAAGGTAATCTATCTCTGTGTTTATGTTGATGACATCATCATTACAGGTAATGATGTCCAAGGAATTAGAAGCATCAAAAACCAGATGATGAAGGAGTTCAAGATCAATGACCTTGGATTATTGAAATACTTTCTAGGACTTGAATTAGTGTATACTAATTCAGGTATATATATCACTCAGAAAAAATATGTACAAGACATGTTGAAGAAGTTTAACCTGCAGGATGCTAAAGTCTCAAGTACTCCAATGGAGGTCAACCTAAAGCTAAGTGCTCATGAAGGGGATGAAGTCCAAGACATTACAGGATATCAAAGTATGGTAGGAAGTTTGAATTATGCTACCTTGACCAGAATTGACATAGCATATGGAGTTAGTGTGCTAAGTCAATTCATGCACAAACCAAGGGTACCTCACCTTGAGGCTGCAAAGAAGATCTTGAAGTATCTAAAGGGAACTCAGAACCATGGTTTGTACTTTCCTTATACATCAGATATTGACATTTAAGTGTATTCAGATGCAGATTGGGCAGGATGCAAGGATGATAGGAGGAGCACATCAGGATACTTATCTTTTGCAGGTGATAAACCTATTTCTTGGTCAGCCAAGAAACAACCAACAGTGGCATTGTCATCCACTGAAGCAGAGTATAGAGGACTAGCTAATGCCACTCAAGAAGCTATTTGGTTAAAACTTTTGTATACAGAGCTAGGCCTATACACTAGGCCCCCAATTATCTTTGGAGACAACACAAGCTCTCTTCACCTTGCAGCTAATCCAATATATCATGCTAGAACAAAACACATAGAGGTTCATTACCACTATGTGAGAGAGAAGTTGCTAAGCAAGGACATTCAGTTGACCTATGTGTCCACTAATATGCAATGTGTAGATTTACTCACTAAAGCTTTGGATGGAAACAAATTGTGCAGATTCAAATCCATGATTGGATTGCAGGATGTGATTGAAGATTGAAGATGAAGACTTAAGCCAAAGTGTTTGGCTTGAGGGGGAGTTGTTGGTGCAATTCAAGACTTCAGAATTTGGCTTGGATTACTTCATGAAGACACCACTTGAAGGAAGGAACATAGGAACTTATGCTTATAAGTTCTTACCATTTTACTCCTTGTAAAAGTCTAAAAGACTTGGCATTTCTTATGTACACACCTACTTGATTAGAGTCGTGGAAAAAGTTGTTGGATGATTGAGAGAATATCTCATTACCTTTTAGGTGAAAGATTTTAGGAGTTTGAATTTGAATTCAAGCTTGAATTTTTCAACTAAACTCTATAAAAGATGCAAGTCAAAAGTCGCGGGTAGCTTAGCTCATTCTAGCTCACTTCCCGAGACATCTATCATTGTATCTGAGTGTGTATGGGTGCTACATCTTAGCCCACACCTCATTATCTCATCTAGTTATGGTTATCATGCTAATGAGATTGTACAATTATGTCAATTAATAGATATATTCACATTCATCAACTCTGTGTTCTCTGAGTGTACCATTTCAAGTCTGCCAACTTCAAAGAGGCATATCTCAGTGCCTACTTCACCAAATCAAGTGATACAAAGCTTGGTGGATCCAGCTCAAAGCATACTACAAGCATAAAAAGTTTGAAGCAACTTGGTTCAGCCAATCTCAAGAAATCGCCGTCGAAGTGCTCACTGGTATTTGTCTGCATACTTCCTAAAAAGTCGGTGGTGTCCATAAATTTGCTAAAGTTATTTCTCCTAGTATAGTTTATCATTTTGAATGATTCCACTTGCAAATGTTAGCTTACTAAGCTAATAGAATACCTCTAGAAGGATATTTGCCAATTGTAAGTGTACTGGTTATACTGAGTGAAAGACTGAGCAGGTATCAACACCAAAATAGAAAGTTTTCTAGCTTTGTGATTCACAAACTCATCTGTTTTGATCAAGTCATTACTCAAACCTTTTCCAAAGTACATATAGCATTTATTGGTATCATTTGGAAGCTAAGGGTCCGTACTAATCATATCTGGTGTCACTGAGGGCTAGTGCAAAGCAGGATTAGCAGCACCTACTCAATCTTTTGGAGGATCCATCCATCTTTCCCAACAAATCCTACCTTGTAACATCAAGAAATATAAGAAGGATATTGTGTGTGTGATTTGGAAGGGTATTCTAAAGCTTCCAAAGTGTTTCGGAGTGCATTTGGGCTATGCTAAGCCCTCCTCTATGTGGGGACTCATCTTAATTTTCTTCTACAAGTGTAGGGCTATTCTAAGCCCACTAGAGCATCTCTCTTGCATTATCTAGTGTAGGGCTACTCTAAGCCAACCCGCCCCCCGCTCTCCAAAGTGTCTACTTCAGTTCTAGTGCAAGTGTATGGCTACTCTAAGCCCCTCACCCCTATCCCAACTCAATTTTGTGATCCAATTTTTATTTAAAGTTTGCTAACTTTGTTTCAATGGCCATAAGGTCAACAACTTCAGATGCAATGTCCTCAAGTGAATTATATTTACCCTCCTTTACGTTGATATTCATGCCAAAAGATGAAAGGCTAAACGGCACAAACTACAAGCTATGGAAGGATACAATTAGGGCCTATCTCTATACAAAGCTATTGTAGGAGGTAGTCGAAGGAACAAAACAATAGCGATCTAGGAGCTTGCAATATATGGAATGTAAAGGACAAACGAGCATTAGGCCAGCTCAGCCTTGCATGTGAAGAACTGACAAAGGGTCATATCACTACATTTAAGACTTCAAAAGAATCTTGGGATACTTTAGCAATCTTTATGAAGATAAAATGCCTTCCAAGATTTATGCCTTAGAAGTCGAATTTCACAATCTCACCATACGTCCACAAGACAGCATCACACAAATTATAGCCCAATTTGAAGATTATCAATGCAAGTTAGCACTTTGTGGATGACAAATTTCAAGTGAAGACATGGCTATAAAATTGCTTAACAAGCTTCCTAGGTCCTATGAAACATTTCTGACCACTCTGTATAATAGAGGTCAAGTTCTAACTTCGGAAGAATTTTGCTCCTCCATGACTCACGAGCAAAGCCAACTTCCTCACAAGAGAGAGGAATGAAGGCTAAGGGAGCCTTCCACAAGGGCACACATGCTAGTCATAATACTAGCAATGCATCCAAGCAAGGTTCCAACACTTCGTCGAAGAAATTTAGTTGCAATTTTTGTGGAAAAAAAGGGCACTTGGAAAATGTTTTCTATAAGAAGAAGGATACATCGAAGCCATCTAGTTCCAAGAACCCATCAAAAAAATCACAACATAGGTCTCACTTTTCTAGTGATGAATTTTTTATTTCTAGAGAGGCCAATGCCCTGGTAACTTCCAGTTCTTCTCAGGAATGGATCTTTGATAGTGGAGTGACATCGCACATGCATAAGGATCGGGATTCTTTTAAAGAGATTGAGGACTATATTGGTGAAGTTTACGTGGGCAACAACAAAAGCCTAATCATCAAAGGGAAAGGCCAAGTACAAATCACCCATAACTGAGGGGGAGTTCATATCATTACCAAATATCTTATTTGTTCCTAACTTGTGCATGAATTTACTATCACTCCAAGTCATGACTGGCCACGATAAACAAGTGTTATTTGATAACACTTTAGTTAAGGTAATTGACCCTCAAACCAAATACATCATCACACAAGGCATAGAAGAAAAAGGTCTCTACAAAATCTCTTGCTTTCTATCTAAGAAATTACTTTCCAATTTGTGGCATCAAAGGTATGGCTACATGTCATATTTACCAAGGATTTCCTCATCTCACATAGTTAGAGGATTTCCCAACATCGAGAAAGTCAATGATTTCTACTAAGCTTGCACCAAAGGCAACCAACACAGGGCTCCAATTCCCAAGGACGCTTCAACAAGAGCTAGGAATCCTTTAGACCTCATCTAGATGGAGCTTTGTGGACCTATGAATACCCCTCCCCTTAGTCGATCACTCTACTTCTTTCTTCTAGTATATGACTACTCCCGATACATTTGGGTATATTTTTTTGAAGTCAAAGGAAGACACTTTCTCTCAATTTCGAGAATGGATCAACCAAGTTTAGAATGAAGCATCAAAGAAAATCAAGACTATTTGATCGAATGGTAGAGGTAAATTTATCAATCATAACTTTGAAAATTTCTTAAAACAAAAGAGGATAAAAAGACATGTCACTCAACTACACACTCCGTCCTAGATTGGAGTATTTGAGTGAAAGATCCAAAGTTTGATGGAAATGTCAAGAACCATGCTTCACAATAAATAATTACCCTACATATTTTGGGCAGAAGCACTACACACTATCGTGCACATGCTCAATTGAGGCTTCACTAGCGCATTGCACAAGAAGACACCCTTTAAAGCTTACTATGGAAAAAAGCCTAATATGAGCTACTTTCGAGTATTTGGCAGTGAAGAATTTGTCCATATACCAAAAGAAGATCACGACAAGTTAGAGTACAAGTGTAAGAAGCATATATTGATCAGCTACAATGAACAATGAAAAGCATATAGACTGTAGGATGTTGAGAACCACTCCATCACAACTTCAAAAGATATAATATAATGAAGCTTCAAGACACTCAATCAAACATTCAAACTCAAGACCATCTACACTTTGGAGGGGAACACAATCTTTTTGAATCCCACATCAAAGATTCAAATTCAAGACCATCTGCACTCTAGAGGGGAACACAATCTTTTCGAAGCCCACATTAGAGGCAAGTACTTCACATCAACCTAGAAGATCAAAAAGGCTCATTCAAAAGTAGTAGTGAGAACAAAGTAATTTGTAAATTACGCATTGATGCATCAGATCCAACGAATTCTAGAGCCTTTCAATTGTAAAGACGTTGAAGGCCAACCTGAGTGGGAAGAAGCTATGCAAGTGGAAATGGATGCAATTGAGAAGAACAGGACTTGGACCCTTGTTCCTAAGCCCACAAATCATCAATTCATAGGAGTTTAGTGGCTCTATAAAGTTAAGTAAAAATCAAATGGCACATTTGACAAGTACGAAGAAAAACTTGTAGCCAAAGGATATGAACAATAGCATGGCATTGACTATGAAGAAACCTCTACCCCTACTGCAAGGCTTACCACCATAAGGATCATTCTAGCACTAAGTGCACATCTCAAGTGCCCTCTCTACAAACTAGACATCCAATGTAATTTTCTCAATGGAGATCTTCAAGAAGAAGTATATGTTGAACAACTTGAAGGTTTCCAGATCAAAAGGAAGGAAGATCAAGTCTACAAGCTTGACAAAGCACTTTACGGACTTAAGCAAGCACCCATGGCCTAGTATGAAAAGATTTACAAGTTCTTTGAAGATAAAGGATTTCAACAAAGCAATGCCGATGCAAACTTATACATATACGAGAACAAGTCCTTAGTGTCCATCATCATCATGCTCTATGTGGATGACTTCATCTTGACAAGCTTAGATGAAGAACACATCCAATTCATTATCACACAGCTTCACCTTGACTACTCTATGATAGATCTTGGAGTAATTCACTACTTCTTGGGTATGGAAGTTTGGCAAACAAAAGAATGCATATTCCTATCACAAAAGGAGTACTACTATGATCTTCTTTCTAGATATAGCATGGACTAGTGTTGCTCAATATCTACACCACTTGATCCAAACATCAAGCTCACACTTGAGGATTTATCATCACTTGTGGATGTGCATACTTATCAACAACTTCTTGGTTCATTATTATACCTTTCCAACACTAGACCAGATATTGCCTATGCAATTGGTATACTCAGTCAATTTGTAGATCATCGTCGTCAGACTCATTGGGATGCTGCTCAAAGACTACTTCCATACCTTGCCCTCACTTGACATCATGGTCTTTGGTCTAGAGAGGGCATCAAAATGATCCGATATTCAGATTCAAATTGGGATGGTGATCCTGATTCTCCATAGTCTACTTCTAGGTACATATTCTTGATTGGCTTAGGACCTATCTCTTGGGCAAGTAAGAACTAGCCTATAGTTCTATCATCCATCTTCTCATCATGTGAGGCCATTTAACTTTGACATTTATTATCTCACATTGGTGTTTCACACATTACTCTAACACACATCTGGATGGACAACCAATTAGCCTTGTCCATCACCAAGAATCTAGTGTTCCATGCTTGAACAAAGCACATCGAGATCTAGTACCATTTTATCCACGAGAAGCTCGTGTCTCAAGGGATTACTCTAGAGTAGTGTACCTCTCAAGAGAACCTGGTGGACATGTTCATGAAGGCTATTTCCTCCAGTTCTACTATTGTGCTTGGTGGACATCTGTAGCTTTCAACCACTCCAAATTGGAGGTACAGAGGGGGTGTGGATGAAATGATTTCCCGTATATCATCTCCATTTGTATCCACATGATGCATCTATATTTTGTATCTAGGAGGCACTCCATTTTCGGAGTTTATTTCCATTTTGTATTATATCTATTTTGTATTTCGATACCTTTCCATTTGCTTCTACATTGTATTCATTATCCTTTGAGGGGAATTATCCCACTTGAAATGTACTTTGGAGAGCCCCTCCCAAATCTATATAAGGAGGATCTCTCCCCCCATTTGTACTTGGTTAGAAGTTTGAGGAGCCTACTCCATGCTCTTGGCAAGCTCATTTCTAATCCATATGAGCTAACCCATTTCTTGTTCTACTCACCTTGAGTCTCTCACACTCTTTCTTTTGTGAGTACACTCTTCTTTTCATTTTGCTTTCATGCATGTACTCTCTAAACTTTGGAATTTCTTTAAAATTGGTATTTGTCTTTCATGTTCGGTTCTAGCTGGAATAAAACCCGGAACGCAAAGTACTTAGCCAGCTCAATCATGAAATTTTTCTAGTCTTGTCTTCAAGGTAGATTGAAATATATGTCATCAACCTCAACCACACATTGTGGGACTATGAAAACCTTAGTCAAAGGGCACCATTTGGACTAGTGGATTTAAAGTTTATCTTATTTATTTTTGGGTTCCACGTTTAGTTATCTCAAAATAAATGTGCACTATGTCATTTACTCAAGCTTATTTGTTGAAACCAAAGATATTAGTTTGCAAGAGAAAGCCTGATATCCAATGAAATATATAAGACAATATTTTAGTAGTCTTAGGAGCTTCCTAAAATGTCAATGAAAAACATCAAAGGATGATAGGAGTCATAAAGGCACTATAATGAGGCTCGACTACTATAACTAGAATATGTTCTAGAATTTCCATTTATTTTTCTCCTCTCCAAGTTAAGTAAGGTTCTATTCAAATCTTTTCTTATGTAGATTCTACATGTGTTCAACCTTGAGATGAAAATTGATTTAATAATGTTTTTATCTCGTTAATAATCTAATGATTGAATCTATTGAGACCATGGCCACAAACAACAATTTATGCTATTTTTTTTGTCTAAAAGGAATTATTTCTTTTGACCAATAGAGACATTTTTCAGAAGGTCTTCTTGAGTCAAGGATCTGAGCACCATAGTAACCTTAAGGTGTCCAAAAATAATGCATAGATAAGAAGGCAACTGCATGGGGCTATCAAAGAGCCATCGGGTAGCACTTGTATATTGGATTTCGAGTTTGAGTATGCCTGTTCCTGATTAAAAAAAAAAAGGAATTTCGTTCGTGTCAAGTTCATAATCAAGATTTTTATTTTTGGAGCCCAAAGATGATCTTAGAAAAATTCTCTAGTTAAACACGTTAGATTTCATCGAACGATTAATCATTGGATTAAACTTTTCCATATCTACTCAATGATGTGTGAAAAGAAATCCTTCTTTCATAAGTGTGATTGTGCAAAATTTAGTAGGCTTAAACTATTTCTAAAGGAATCTTCTTTCGAACTCTTTCATTTAGCGGTCAAGAAAATGAAGTTGTAGGATATTGATTATTTGGTTACACCCTTAAGACGTTTGTTTTAGATGTATTTACATACATTTATCCAAACTTATGGTATAATAATAAGAGTTGGCTCCAAAATCCATTTGCCATTGATGAAATTATATTTGTGAAACATCACTTCTAAATTTATGGAATGGATGACTTATCATTGGACCCTATGTTTATCTGTAGAAAAGTCATCCATCAACCCCCTCTAGAAATACTCATTTATACTAATGTAACTAAATTTACCATACCGGAAATTCTCTTTTCCCCCTTGATTTCTTAGAGAGTCATGAAAATTCAAGGATGTAGACCTAGATCTTTGAATCTTGTTTCACTTATTCCATTCTAGAAGGAATATGAATAGGAATCTACAAGGACAAGAAATGCAGATAACTATGTCTTTTAAAAAATCATTGAAATTGTGTTCCTTTTGCCTAAAACAGATGTAAAAAGGCACTTGGTACAATATCAAAAAACTTGGAGAACAAATTTCCATTCTTCAACAAGAATAAGAAACAGTTGTTCAATTAGTTTGTGAAAAGTACATATTATTTCGCGACTAACCTAATGAATATAGTTTATTCGTTGGAGAACTAATATATCAAGAAATGATATGAGATGATTCCTCAAACTAGAAAAATTAACCTCATTCACATAGTTTAAATAAAATATTTTCTTTATATAAACTGAATGTCGTTAGCTCTAAGAAGGTGAGAAGCAGTTGAAAGATTCAAGAGAAAGAAGATAGATAGGCATACTCCTTCTTTGATTCTCTTAATGAAAATTTATTTGTTCTTTGATTCTCTTAATGAAAATTTATTTGTTCTCAATAACTGTGCAATTTTTTACTATGACAATTTGTTCATGCAAAAGATTGGCATACTTGTGGGTTGCTTATGCTCACCATTATGGTAAATCTGAATTTATCTTGCTTTCAGTTTACATTCATGGGGAAGCTAGTCAATGAAGAAAAAAGCATTCTAATCTTTCCCAGGATGAAATGGAAAGGATTTTTCCCATAAATCAAATGAATATTTAGACATAAAAGAAGACTGTGAACTTGACTAATTTATTTTTCTCAATAAATCGGTGCCATAGATATTTGAACTTGGAGTCCCATCGATTTCAGATCAAATTCAAGTACACTTTGTATTTATGAAGTGATGAAAGCGTAGGCTTCTTTTGATTCTCGAAAAATCATCCATTTTGGTGCCATGCTTTCACTTTAGGCCTTTAAGTTTGGGGCGGGTTGACTAAGTAGAAGAGGCTCTCAAGTGATGCTACTTTTCCAAAAGAGTGGTTCTCAAGTAAAGCTGCTTTTGAAAAGATGAAAAGAGTGGCTTAGAATTAAAGTGGTTGAGTACTCATTAGCTATATATTCAATGCTTCGTTGGGTGGAGAACACACATTCATTTGAGAGCTGGCTAGGTGGAAATTTTGTTGCATTGGTATCAAAGTTTTCATGATGATATTGGCCTAAGCATCCTCATGTTGGATCAAGCTTCTCTAGTCTAGCGACTAGGGCCAATAACATGTTCTTGATCTTGCTTCCCTTGTACTCAGAGGTTGTTCTTACTTCATTTATTGTTTCATTGCTTGTAGTTCTATCGGTCCATTTGGAGGTCTTCACTCTATTGGAGGATGTTTGTCCATGGAACTCATAGACCTTCATATTGGAGAAGAACCATCCATCGTAGGAGAGGATTTTTCTTTAACAAAATGAAAAGTTTGGGGTGATGTCAAAGGCCATCTGCTCTAGTAGAGTAGTGTGACACATATACAGCCTAGGTCGAGTCAAGTAATGCTCACACCTCTCCCTTAAGTTGTGGAATAAGAGTGCTCTTTATACTCTCCTATGAGCCTATCTACGCTCCATATGGGATTGAAAACAATTCAAAGCTCTCAACTCACAGGCATGTTTAAACCCGAATTGAGAGCTACTTTCTCCATATTTTTGATCCCAATTGAAGTAGTTTTTTGCATATATTCAACCCATGCTATCTTCTCACTTTGATTTACTATATGAGGAAGCGTGGAATAAACGTTGAGCCTTCATACATGCCATGAAGCCAAGAAGGATTAGCATCTTGAAGTTCGTCTTCGATCTTCAAATCTAGGCAACGAGGGAAGCTTGTTTTTTCCTCAAGTTCAAAGGACGTAACCTTTCTACGTCAAGTGAAGGGTTCCATGGACTACCAAGAAGGTGTTTGGTTACAAGAACTAGAGCATCCAACTTCATAACTTCTTGAATCTTTTCAATCAACTAAAGGAGGGATCTTGGAGTTCGCCACATTTTAATTCTAGCACTCTCATCTAGAATCCAACCTACACCAAAGAAATTTACTTTTGTGAAGCACCTATGAAATTTGTGCATTTCCCTCTTATTTTTTTGTGCACTAGTTGAGATTAGGAATTTTAAAAAGTTAAGCACAGTCTATGTGGGATGGAGGGATCAACAAACCGCATTGCAACAAATGGTAGTACTAGCATGTACATATTTGATTCGGTACCTTCATCATCCATTTCATCGTTTATGCTTAGTCCACCACTAGAATCATGTTCATCAGGAGCATCACTGTAAAATATTTCAATTCCAAGTCATGAGCATGATGCTTTTGATTTAGCACCTATGGATGTAGTTATAAAAATTGAGGTTACCACATTGGAAGGGGATATAATGAACACGACTTGTACTAAGGTGCAAGGATGAGAAGCTAGGTTGATGAAATTAGAGACGGTCTTTGGACATTTGTCCAATGTTAATGTAGAATTAATGGAACTTTTTCAATCTTTTCAAGGAGTTCAAGGTCAAGTTAGGGCAATAAATCCAAAGGGCCTCAAGATGTTGCTAGGGATGCTATAGTTACTACACTAATATGATTGTGGCCACACTAATGTTAGAAAAGTATTTACCCATTTCCCTAACAAACATTTTCCCCTTGACTTGTAATATGAGTTTTTCTAGTTTGATGACTTGTAGCACTCCTTTTTATTTTGAACATGTTAGGATAAGCAATAGGTATAAGTTGGCCCTTAGATATTTCCTTGGGAATAGATCTTCAATCCCTTACTTCTCAGGTAAAGATAAGGATCTCAACAAGTTTTTTGTCCCAATATTCTTGAAGGCCTTGCAAGATGTCCACTAACTCAAGAATAATCCCGAACCTGTTAGGATGGTAGAGTCACATTTTGTATTAGGCATGAAGGCCTATTCGTGATGCATGAGTCTCATGGAGACTCATAAAAGACCCTCAACTTGGAACTAATTTCCTCATCTCTTCAAAGAGGACTTTCACCTTGAGAATGAGGAGGAACACAATTGGGAGGATTCAGATAGAGTGCAACAAAAATGAAGGTCATCAAGATCTAGTACCACTTCATTCTCAAGAAGTGGTAGTGTATCTCTGAAGAAAACCTAAGGAATATGTTTATGAAGGCTATACCTCTAGTTCCACTTTCCTACTTTATGGACCCCTATAAAATTTAGCCATGCCAAAATGGAGTTGTAGAGGGGGCATCGACACCATACGTTTATCCATTTCATTCCCTTTTGCATCCATATGAGTGCATCTCTATTTTCTATCTAGGAGATACTCCATTTTGCCTTATTTTAGTTGTATTTGCCCGAACATTTTCTTTTTTTGTTTAACTCATGAAATGCTTACATTTGGAATGAGATTTTTGTACCAACACTTTGTGTGAACTTAGCCTGAATATGAACAACCTTAAAATCACGGGAGAAGACTACTTTCAACTTGTTGTAGTGTGCATGAGCCCTTTCATCAATGATAAAGTTCAGCAAGACACCTTCAAAGTTCACTGAAGGCACTCGAAGACTTTCTTTTCATCTCATTGCATCATTTAGATGAGGGGCATCTTGTCAATGTAGCTATGGATAGCGACTTCAAACTACCCTCCTCCCCCCCCCCCCCCAAGGAAAGCTAATAGCTCAACCCATTGGAGCATAACCAAAGAGTTTTATTTTTTTAATGGAGGTTCAGCAAGCATTGACTCTCTCGAGCTTTAACTTTGAAAGAACAAATGTACAAGTGAATGAAGCTAATACGGATCCTCCAATCTCACAAAACAAAAGTTAGACACAATTACAATTGATTATGACTGATTTAAAATGGTCAAAGCCATTACATGTTCAGCATGAAGATTTAACACAAGACCTCCACCTCAAAAAACAAGTGTGAAACCAACCCACCTATGAGACATGGACAACTAGTCAGTTCTAGATCGTCTTCTTGAGGTTTATTTATTACCACAACCATCTAGGTTTTTGCACATCGTAAGATTATGTCTTGTCGTGATGTCCTTTACAAATAATATGTTCCTCAGCAAATAATATACAGTGTAAAGATATCATTTATTTGACACTTTGACTTTGACATATCATTTATTGGACACTTTGACTTTGACATGACTACATGTGAAACTTTTTGTGCATGAAAAAGATAAAGAGAGAGAGAGAGAGAGAGCGTTTACCATAATTTATATAAAAAGATATTGTCTATTTAGTATACAGAATAACAGCTATTGATTATTCTCCAAAAAAGCTTTTGAATACCTAGTGGAAAAGTAGTTACCGTGAGCTTCTTTCCGAGGAGTTCATATTCATTGGACCTCATTTATTATTAAAACAAATCATCTCAATAAATGGCATTCACCAACTTTTTGATGCGTGAAAATGGTTATTAATTAGTGAGACCATGACCAATTTAAATAAACTGCATCAAGATTCTTAGGTTGAAAGAGTTTGGTTTGATCACTCTGTTCTTGTCTCCTCTTAATCCTCTCTTATCATTCCCTATGATGTTGAATTTCAACTTTGCGTTCCTTCGCACCATATACATGAGAACGATGACTAAGTTGTCTAATTGTCATGCCAATGTATCCCATATCTTAAAGATTCTTTGGTCAACCATTAAGATTTCATTGGCATGATTTATCAAACCATAAAATATTTGAATCCTTATGAACAGTCTATGGCATCTCTCTTTTTCGAATGCTTCTCGCTATGTTAGTTTGAGATAAGACCAAGTCTTTCTCCTTGAGATCTCTTCTTCATCATTAATACTTAGCCATGGGATTTGTATCTTGCTTAAGCCTTTCACATCATATTGATGTTTTAAGAACGTATACATGTTCTAATTTGAGGGTTCTACTACTTTATGTCATCCCTTCTACTTAATCAAGTTCTAATGCTTACCATCCAAAATTTAATGCTCCATTTTCAAGTAACTTACTAGGGATATGCTTCAAGTCTTTATTCTTTTTGCTATTAGAAAATGCGAATTTCTTTATGAATTCCATCCTTGTATATCCAATACTCTTTATGTTTAAATTTAAATATCAAAGACAAGTTACTTGATGTGACATGTATTCCATTACCTTTATATAAGATTCAAGGAATACATATTTTGCTAAGAAATATCATGTCAATGATAGCTTTCTTCCCATCTAATTTCATTACAAAGATTAATAGGTCTTTAAGGAGATAGGTTTTCATCCTTTATTTTACCTTAACAATTTCCTAAATTTAGACCCATTTAGAGCGCTATTTATGTTCAATCCTCTTTTCTTAAAAAATCATTGAACAAAATGTCTAATATGTTGGAGTTGAACCTTCCATTATCTTTAAATCTACGAGCCCATACAACCAAATCCACTTTAATTCATTCTATGCCATCCCGTTTACACTCTCATGTTACTGGTGAAAACTTAAGCTCTTAATCTGTGATTCCTAATTGGGAAAACCTTTTTTCCTCTTAGTCTAATCAAATAGAATAGATAGATTTGTAAGGTTTATACTCATCAAGCCTTGTCTATACCTGAATTGAATTTCTTCAATTCTGATTGAAGTATTTCCATTCTTAGATGCAATCCAAAGAATACTTTCTATATTATTTGATAATAGATCTATCATTATTACACAAGGTATTATCTATTAATATAGATAGTCATCTATCTCAAAGGAAATAGTCATATGTCAATCATTAATTTAGCCAAACAATCACATCTTTCACCATGTGGTGGAACCTTTGATTGTTTATCTTCTCTTGATTCAAGATCATTAGTATTTAGATTATCTTTCAACCTTTGATTTTTCTCTTCCCTTGATATTTCTTACAATTTCTTATCTCAAAAGAAAATCTCTCTTTCAAAGCTCTAAAAGGTTCATAGTTCTTTCAAAAAGGAGTGAACCTTATTGGCAAAGAAATGCCTCAAAAAAGGATACATTTCATGATTTTGAAAATTCTTGTCAAGAATCAACCAAATACTACCCATAGAGTTTTCTAGATTTTTTTTTGTTTCTTATTTTGGATCTTTTTCAATTAAAATTCATATTACCAACAAATTTTGATTAAAAAAGATAAACATTACTTGTCTTCTTGCTTAAGTCCCTTACCTTGCTAGTTAGACATGCCATGGGTTTTATGGAATTCCATAAAACCCCATGGCATGCCTTAAATTGATACATGCAACTCCATTTTATGCACGAAAGTACATCCAACACATGGTCATGATTCCCATTTTTTAATGCCATGCTATAATGAACATTCGATGTTCAACTCTCCAAACATGGTTATGAAGTGGTTCCATTCCATGCTAATGAAAGAAACTCATGCACCATTTAGTGTGCATATGGAATTCACCTAGTCCATCTGATATGCATTCTTTAAGTGCAAGATTCTAGCATGGAAAAACAAGAAAATAAAAAAAGATGGAAATAACACTTATGCCCATTTTAGCTACATCCATCCCTTGTTTCGATTCGAATATGTTGGAGTTAGACATTTGCGGAAGCACATGAACAACACAAGGAAGAAGAAGAAGCTTGGAGCACAACACACAACACTGAATGTATTACTAGAGAATGTACAAAGATAAGTATCCCATTAGGGCAATAGGCGTATATACAAGCCAGAGGAAAAAAACCTCCTAAAGAGGGAAAAAAGTACCCCGGTGGTCCTAGTGTGTTCACACACATCACTACCTAAATATATCAACAAATCCCCCCTGGGAGTGATGCCGTGAACAAGGAGATGGCACTCATGTATAAGGAAGTGCCAAGCTATGTGAAAAACACTCCACAAAAGGAAGTAAGCCCTAAGCTTTGCGGAAAGCTTCAAACTTCTCCCTAGGCAGAGCCGTCGTGAAAAGGTCTGCAATGTTCTCCTACGTGGGCACATATGCCAAGCTGATCTCCCCAATAGAGAACCTCTCCCTGACATAGTGATAATGCACCTGAATGTGCTTAGTGCGAGCATGAAACACAAGGTTCCTCGCAACTGCCAATGCGCTCTGACTGTCAGTGAAGATGGTGGTGGCAGACCCAAATCAGCCATAAGGCATCTAAGCCACACACACTCAACTGTCATTGTGAAAGTTGCCCTATACTCAGCCTCACAACTGGAAGTGGCCACAGTAGGTTGCTTCTTGATCAACCAAGATATACATGAACTACCAAGCATGAAGCGAAAGCCACTAGTGAACACACGAGTGTCATAGCAACCAACCCAATCAGAGTCATAAAAAGCATGCAAATCTGGCGGTAGTGAACCCCCCTTGGGATAAAACAACCCAAGTAGTAGAGTACCACGCAAATAGCAAAAGATGTGCTTAACTGCCTACCAATGCTTGACTCCTGGGCAATGCATAAACCTGCTCATCTGTGATACAACAAACTGAATATTTGGCCGAGTAATGCATAAGTAAATCAAGCATCCAACAACCTACTAATAGAAAACAACATCAAATGCATCTCTAGCATCATGAAGACTCAATCATAAACCTGTCTCCATAGGAGTTGCAATACGCTTACAGTCTTTAAGGCCAAAACAATGCAATAATGTGTCAATATATTTCATTTGACACGAAGCCATTCCACCATCAACTTGCATAAACTGAATGCCCAAATAGTGATGCAAATGCCCCAAATCAGACATCTCAAATGAGGCATGCAAATCAGCCTTAAAATCAGCAATATGCTTCTCAATAGGACCAGTGAGCAGCATGTCATCAACATAGACAACAATGATCAGAAGCACATCATTAGCACGCTTAACATATAAGGTGCTTTCAGTTGGACTGTTCTCAAAACCGTGTGCGATCAGATAGGCATGTATCCTCTCATACCAAGCACGTGGTGCTTGCTTTAAACCATATAATGCCTTCTTTGACCTTCACACCTCGTTTTCATGCCCTTTTTGCACAAAGCCACAGGGCTAAAAAACATACACTTCTTCATGCAAGTCACCATTAAAAAATGTTGTTTTAATGTCCAAGTGATGTACATTCCAACCATGATGAGCGGCAAGTGCAGAGATGCTCCGAAAAATAGTCATACGGCATGTAGGTGCAAAGGTCTCATCAAAATCAACGTCTCTTTCCTATGCATAACCCTTTGCAACAAGCCTAGCATTATACCTGTCAACTGTACCATCGTGTTTACGCTTCAGCTTATATACCCACTTAGTGCCGATGGCCTTCGTGCCAGGAGGCAAGTCACATAAAGTAAAAGTACCATTCTTCATTATAGCATCATATTTAGATTGCATAGCAGCCATCCAATTTTCTTAATTTTGTGCTTCATCAAACGAAAGAGGCTCATTCTCATCACAAAGACTAGATGCAGCCATAGCATAGAAATATGCAAAAGAGGCACTATGAGAGCCTGAACGAGTACGATACGAGAGGTGCATCTAATTTGTTGTCACGCAAAGTCTGCACCAGCCATTTTGGCATAGCTTTTGCCTGCTAAATATCTGCTCTCTCATCAACTAGTGCATTATGTAAATCTGCATCAGAAATGGAATGATCTGCATCATTACATGAAACCTGCAAAGGTTGAGAAGTTGCCTCATTGGCACCAGCACTAGACTGTCCACGTGTAAAAAGAGGCAGCAAAGTATCATACACGTCTTTGGAGCTAACATATGTCTCCTTAGTACATGAAAGCAATGGCTAAATAGCATGTTCCACAAAAAGAACATCACAGCTAACCAGAATGCATTTACTCTATGGATGATACAGACGATAGCCTTTACTTTCAGAACTATACCCAACAAAAATACATTTTACTGCTTTATCATCCAATTTTTGGCGATGTTGATCAGGCACTAATGCATATGCCAAACAACCAACAACACGCAGATGAGCAACAGATGGCTTGCGATCATGCCAAGCCTCATATGAAGTGATAGACTACAGCGCTTTAGTGGGACACCTGTTCAATACATATGCTGCACACATGACAACCTCAAGCGAGAAACTATGTGGTAAAGTGTGACTCTTGACCATACACCTCGCCATCTCCATGAGTGACCTGTTCTTTCATTCAGCAACTCCATTCTGTTAAGGTGTATACTACACTGTACACTATTGTTTTATCCTAAGTTTAGCTAGAAATGCATTAAAATCAGAAGACATATATTCCCCCCCTCGATCAGAACAAAGGGTTCCCATTTTACATGATGATAGATTTTCAGCCAAAAGCAAAAACTATTTGAAGCACATGAACACTTCAGAGTTTGCCCTCAATGGATATACCCATGCATGCCTGGGAAAATCATCGATGAAAGTCACGAAGTGAAGATAATTCCAAAAGAAGGTGTTTGCATATGACCAGAGACATCACTATGTACAAGTTGCAATTTCTGTGTAGGCAGAACTGAACCATCTTTTGGAAAGGACGAACACTACATTTTTCCCAAAATACAGCCTTCACAAACATGTTTTCTAGGTGCCTCAAGTTTGGGCAAAGAGGACACCATTTCAGATTCTAGCAGGTGTAGCAAACTAGTAAAATTGAGATGAACAAAGCGTGCATGCCAAAGCTTTGCATCTAACATAGCCTGAGAATCATTTACTGCACATGCCAAATCATTTACAGATCTTTGATAGTCTATGAGCTTATATAGCCCACGACATAAAATGCCAGAAGCAATAATCCATTAGGGGAAAAAGTGAGCCCTGCATGGGCCTTGTAAGGATTCCTAATTTTTAGGAATTAAAAGGCTTAATCTCGAGATTAAGAGGCCACTGAAAAACCACTAGTGGTATTCACTTATAAAATACTATTTAATAGAAATTTGGATTTGAATTTTAAAAAGGCATGTTCGTGACCTTTGGATCCTTTTATCGAATGGCTAAGATTGAAAGGGAGGAAAAAATAGAGAGAAGGGCTCTGCGACGTGTGGGATGGGACAGTAGAGAGAGAAGGTCCCACGATCTCTTTTGTGACACCCTCTGCAACTTTTTTGACCATTAGATGAAGCTCAATCGGACGGCCGCCCGCATCCGGGGCTGAGCACCAAATCGCACTCAACATCAGCCATTCGATGACGGTTAGATCTGACGGCCACGCGCGATTGGGGCTGGGCGCAAAATCGAAGATCATATGAGCCGTTGGATACGTGCTCAATCCAAAGGACTATATGAGAAGGCGCTTTCAAAAGGTGGGCTTTATTCTTAGCCTTTGGATGAAGACAAGATCCAATGATCAAGATCTTAGGCGCCGATTTGAATACTCTATCCATCTCATCCATTGGATGCTAAGGAAATCCAAGGGCTCATATGAAAAGGCGCCTTTTTGAAGGTGAATCTCATCTCATCCATTAGATCTCAAGCCAATCCAAGGGCCCAAATGCAAAGGCGCCTTGACTTTTGCCCTTCAACTTCATCCATTGGATCTTTGGGCCAATCCAAGGGTTGTGACACATTTGGAAGCCTTTCAAAACCATTCAAAAAGCTAAAACCATGAGTTCTAGGTGGTTTCTTCATCTTTGACCACTCAAAAACAAGGGAAGCCTATGCCTAGCCTATGTGATTAAGGGACTAGACTGTGTCCACCACCCTCTTCTCATTGGTCCATGGCTAATCACTCCTTAAGCTAAAAGGCCCATGCAGGGTTCATTTTTCCCCCTAATGCACATCGCCATTTGATAGGTCATGAACTGTACACCTGTCATCAACAAATTTCACAACCAAGCCAATCTTGGCTAATGGAGAAACTGATAACAGGTTCTTCTTGATCCCTTACACAAATAAAGCATCTGACAAAGTGAAAGAACTACCATCAGCAATAGTCAAAATGATCTTACCAACTCCCATAACAGGATAAGAGGAGTTGTTGGCACATGTAACAGTATTCCCTATAGGGGCAGGCTTGAGTTAAGAGAAGAAACTGCGCTACGAGGTAATATGTTTGGTCACCCCACTGTCAAAATACCAAACATTTGAGTCTAGTGCAGACATGCACTGCTCATGAGAAGATGGGTCAAAACTGCAGACAGTAGTAAACACCCATTCTTCTTCCTGCACAAGATTAGCAAACTCTATTTTTGGTGTAGAGGCCTCTACAACAACCATTCCATCCTCTTTCTTCTTTGTTTCTTTAGCAGCCACTTTTGGGCAGTTTTTTATGATATGATCATTCCCTTCATAGTACTTACAAAATAATTTCTGCTTTTCTGATTTCTTCTCATGTTTATCTTCCTTCTTCAAATGTGCAGAATTAACAGATTTCTCCTTACTAGTCGAAGAGCTCCATTTTCCTTTGCCCTTCTGACTAGCCAAGAAAGCTTGATCTGCAACTCGCATAATGGACACCTGTTCTACCTCGACTGCTCTTCTTGCAAGAGAACAGAGACTAACTCCTCAATTGATAAGGCATTCAGATTGCCTTTCATCATCAACCGAAGAGTAGAAACAAAACTATGATATGAATCAGGAAGACCATTCAAAACGGTCTGCACAAGTGAGCTATCTGGTATAACCTCATCAACAGAAATCAATTGTTCCTTGAAGTCTTTGATCTTCGTTAGGAAACTGTCCATAGAATCACCTTCATTCTTCTGCTCACTCTCCAACTATTTTTGGAGGTAAGCAACATGAGCCTCATTCCTAGCTTGGTACAATGTGGTAAGTGTATCCCAAGAATCCTTAGTTGTTCTACAAGGGTGAATGTGAGGAATAATGGTAGGTTTGACAGACAAATCTATCAATGCATGTGCCTGGGCATCTCTGCCATCCCAGCGAATCTGCTGTGCAATAGGTGCAGCAGAAACCGCAGCACAAATAGGGATATGCAGAATATCATCATCTTCAACACCTTCTGCTTCAGCTTTAGTACCTGCAGTTGTAACAGTTGCAGGTGTGATAGGACATTTTTCAACACCGTGCACAATGTTCCACAGTCCTTTTGCAACCAACACATGTCGCATCATATAAGCCCATAACGGGTACTTGGTACCATCCAACTTATCCTCAACAGCCAACATACGGAATACATCAGTGCTTTCACCCATGGCCGGTGACTAAAATACCTTCATGTAGAAAATTGATTGTATCTCAAAAAGTTGAACAGAACTGCCGAGACAAATTCTGTTAGACCTGTAGCAGTCTTTGAGACGCTTATACTGGTGAACAGAAACTGGTATATACCTTTGGCACAAAAAGACCAAATACCCTACACAAGCACTTCGATAGTGCATTCGAAGGCCGAAACGAGCTGAGATCACAATTTCGGCACCATAGAGCAAAACAATTTTGATCTCAAAAACACATTGAGTATGCTCACCAAAATGCGTGGGATACTGATACTGCAAACTGAGGAGTGCCGACGGCACCCTACATGAAGCGACGACCTGCTCTGATACCAATTGTTGGAGTTAGACGTCTACAGAAGCATGCGAACAACGCAAGGAAGAAGAAGAAGCATGAAACACAACACACAATACTTAATGTATTACTAGAGAATGTACAAAGATAAGTAGCCCATTAGGGCGATAGGCGTATATACAAGCCAGAGGAAAAGAACCTTCTAAAGAGGGAAAAAAGTGCCCCGGCAGTCCTAGTGTGTTCACACACATCACTACCTAAATATATCAACATAATATTCTTTGTTTGATATAGGGGCCTTGTACCATGACTCTCCATCATTCTTCCTTGGACCTCTTAATTACTTGTATGCCCAAACATGCATCTATTCTTCCAATAATTTTAGGGATGTCCAAATACAAAATTGCACAAACGTATGAAATTCTTTTAAGCTTTCCTCCTCACATATGCATATTCAATGTATGCTATAATCATATTAAACTTATAAAGAAAGAAGGAATAGAATTTAACATATTATCAATGTCTTAGGCTTCGAAAGGAAACTTCTTTAAAAGATCTTATACTTCCAAAACAAATTAGAAAATAATTGACCTTCAAAGCTTTGAATTGTGTGTGTGTGTGTGTATATATATATATATATATATATATATATATATATATATATATATATATATATATATATATATATATATATATATATATATATATATATATATATATATGGTAGCTCAATCGAATGTAATGTCGTTTTTTGTATTGTATAAGGGATAAGCTGAGAATAGCACTCGCCTTTTGTGGCTTAAAGTCACTTCATGGGCTAGCACGTGCCCAAGGTGCATGATGACACTCACCTTAATGGGATTCACATCTTGATAGGGGGCGACTCTTTGTCCATCATCTAACAAAGACTCAATAAATTGAAGGCTCCCTTGCACTCTTGGGCCGTATGGAGGCTATCAATCTAAAACTTAAGTGCCTCACTTATGATTTTATTGGACAAATAAGATCTGAAATTCATTCCTTCAACATGGTGGCCGGGCTTGTGGCCTTCCCTAGGTGGCCCCTCACCTAGTTGGGCTTGTAGGTCCCCCTTTGGTGACCCCTCACCCCTTTTCTCTTGGTGGTCCGCCTTGGGTGACCCCTCGCACCTATGGGCTTGGTGGGATCCCTTGGGCGATCGCTTACCTTGGGGGCCTATTGAGGCCATGGAGGCTTGAGTGGCTTGCTACCCTAAGGGAGTATGGGGAAATTTGATGATAACTTTGTAGGGAGAGCTAGCTCAAGGCATGCGAAGGTAAGCATAAGCATAGTAACTCCTTAAGGTGACTCCTCCATGCATCATGGGTGACACTATCTCCTAAGTACATCAACATGGGTGACTTCATCCACATGAGGGATGTCTTTCTTGGGAAACACGACTCCATGACCATCTAAGGGCAAACTCTACCCCTCCATGACCATTGAATGGCAACCTATACTCCTCTATGAACAACTAAGGGAACTCCTACTAGGCAAGGGGAGAGCCATATCTACACTAGTGTTGGCTCATAATGCACTAATCCAAGTGACTTTCCATCATGGCGGAATCCCTATCCAACATCATAAAGGCTGACCAATCATCCAAGGAAACCCCACCACCTATATAAGTGACTTCTTATCTCTATTCATCTATTGAAAGTGATTTATTTCAGCCATTATGCAAAATCAACAAGTAAGGTGATTCCTCTTCCAAGGGAAATTATGCCTCCGATCATAAGGCTCTAGAGTGGAAAAACCTTAAGCCATGGTAACCTCACTTGCTTCAAGGATGACGCACTCACAACAAAGTTAAAATGTGTGTTGGTAAGGATTAAGGCTTCCGGTGACCCAAAAGTGCTACACTTCCAAAAAAGGCATCCCTGTCACTTATTTTTGGCAATTCTAAAATAGCGTGCCACTTTCACCTATTTTTGGCAATTCCAAAAGAGGGTGCCACCTCCATCTATTTTTATCACATCCAAATTAAGGCATGTCCTCTACCTAATCTTTGTTGGTGCAATGAACCGAAGCCCACATACTTGGTTAATTATATTATGCTTGATTTATTGGCATAACTTAAGCAAGTCTTCATATGATCTGTCTCTTGTAAAAATTCTTCACATTTATTCTTGTAAATGTGGAGTACACCCATGTGGAGTTAGGAAGCTCTAAAATCACGAATCAATTAGTAGTTGAGTGATGAGGGAATCTATCCTACACTTTAGGATTCACCTTTTAGGTAGAAGTTTGAATTTGAATTCAAACTTTGGCTCCAAGCATGACTATAAGAAGAGGATCAAAAAGACTCCTATGTAACTCGAGTTTGAGATATTATATGGACACAAATGTGAAGCTATGCTCTACTGATGGAGTAGAAGTTACATAATTTAACTACATATAGGAGTATTATAGGTTCATTGATCTATGCAACAATCACAAGACCAGATTTGTGCTACATTGTTAGAGTTCTTTCTCAATTTATGCAAACTCTTACAAGTGAACATTTAAATCCATCCAAAGGAGCGCTAAGATATGTGAAGCACACAATCAATAATGCCGTTTTTTTATAGATATGATGAAGAATTGAAGGCAAAGGGCTTTAGTTATGCTGACTGGGCTAGTGCAAAGGAAGATGGAAGATCCACTTTAGGTTATGTGTTCATGATAGGTAGCAAACTTATCACATGGAGCTCGAAGAAGTAATCTATTGTTGCACTATCATCTACATAAGTTGAATATAGAGGATTAGCCTTTGCAACTTGTGAAGCTATGTGGATTACGAAGCTCTTGGATAATCTTGATGTGTAGGTAGAGACCATTCCAATTTATGGTGACAATGTGTTAAGTATTCACTTGGCAAACAATCCAATGTTTCATGCATGAAGTAAACACATAGAAGTGCATTATCATTATGTTCGAGAAAACGTTTTGAGAAAGGATGTGGATATAAAGTTCATTAGAACTAATCACCAGGTTGCAGAAGTGTTTAAAAAGTCCTTAGATGCTTCTAAGGTAAAGAGGTTGAAGACATGTGAGCTTGAGAGGGAGTGTTAAAAAATAAAGAAGCAAGGTCGTATATATTTTTGCAAAAACAATTTTCTTCAAATGGAAGGAAAATAAAATAATGAAAAATGGAAGCATTTACTTCAAAAAATAGTGGAGGTCAAAAGAGAATCAATCAAAAGAGAATCAAATCCAAAAAAGCGGAACTGGAAGAGAAGTGGCTACTCAAAGTAGTGGGAGAGTTATGGAGAAGACCTCTCAAACTCCTCATGAGAGCTCATGGCCATTTGGCTACAAAAGAGGCAAGGGAAGACAGTGAAGAATAGAGAAAGAAGGCATGGAAGTCCCCTTGTAGGTAGTTCATTTGGTTTTAGTCATTTCGTTCTCTTGAGACCCATAGACTATGTCGAGCCGCATACCAATTTTTGGGTAGCCTTCTTGTCAGAGTCATATCTCTCAATGTATGTATCCATTTTTAAAGCTTAAATATTTCTTCGAAAGTTTATCATGCTTACTTCCTCTATCTAGAACAATTATATCAAATTGCTTATGCTTTGTGGATTATTCCGTTTTTAGTGAAGTCTAATTTTTAGCTTAACTGAGTAAACAAACAGCCTATTTTGAGGCAATGAGTTTCCAAACCAAAACTAGTCCAAATTGAGTTTTTGATAGCTCATTTCAAAGCTATAAGTATCTAATTTGAATGATTAAAGTTTCAAGTTTGTTGCCTTTTAAGTTGATACCAGTTTTCATTTGAAGGTTCATCTATTGGTAAAATTCTCGATCCTAAGAAGGTCTTCTACACTTTCCACTGCAAATCGGATAGGAATTCTCCAATAGGCAATGCATGAACGTGTTCATCTTTGAGACATCAAATTGAATATCTGGCCAAGTAATGCATAAGTAAATAAAGCATCCAACAGCCTATTGATAGAGAATAGCATCAAATGCATCTCTAGCATCATGAAGGCTTAGTCGTAAACCTATCTCCATAGGATTGGCAATAGGTTTACAGTTTTCAAGGCCAAAACGCTGCAATAATGTGTCAATATATTTCGTCTGACACAAAGCCATTCCACCATCAACATGCATAAATTGAATGCCCAAATAATGATGCAAATGCTCCAAATCAGACATCTCAAATGAGGGATGTAAATCAGTGTTGAAATCAGCAATATGCTTCTCATGAGGACTAGTGAGTAGCATGTCATCAATATACACCACAATGATTAGAAGTACATCCTTAGCACGCTTGACATATAAGGTGCTTTCAGTTGGACTGTTCTGAGAACCATGTGCAATCAGATAGGCATGTATCTTTTCGTACTAAGCATAGGCTGCTTGCTTTAAACCATATAATGCCTTCTTTAACCTCCACACCTGGTTTTCATGCCCTTTTTGCACAAAGCCATGGGGATTAAAAACATAGAATTCTTCATGCAATTCACTCTTCAGAAATTCTACTTGAATGTCCAACTGATGTACATTCCAATCACGATGAGTTGCACGTGCATAGATGCTACAAACAGTAGTCATTCAACAAGTAGGAGCAAAGGTTTCATCAAAATCAATGCCTCTTTATTGCACATAACCCTTTGCAACTAGCCTAGCCTTATACTTGTCAACTGTACCATCAGGTTTTTGATTTAGCTTCTATACCCACTTAGTGCAAATGGCCTTCTTGCCATGAGCCAAGTCACGTAAAGACCAAGTACCATTCTTCATTATAGCATCATATTCAGATTGCATAGCAGCCATCTGATTTTCTAAATTTTGTGCTTCATCAAATGAAATAGGCTCAGTTTCATCAGAGAGACTAGATTGTTGGTGAAAATTGCAAGCCTACACATTTGGCTAGAAAACTCATGAAAAATTGAAGCTCCATGGAAACCATTGCTCGAAGAATTTTATCCTTTTACATTTGTAAAAGTTATTTTAACTTGGAAGAATCTTTGTAACTCTCAACAAGGTCATAGAGTTTATTAGTTGAGAAGTCACAAATTTATGTTAGAGAGAATAACTCCTTGATTGGTGGATTACTTTTAGAGAGAGTCAAAAGTTGAATTCAAATTCAAATTTGAATGTAGCACTTATATAAAGTGGCTTGAAAAAGTCGCGTGTAGAAGACTCTATTCCCGAGTTCTCCATTGACATATTGTAATAGAGTGAGGTCTACATTGTAGCCTACACTACTATCCATCATCGGGCTATGATTTTGAAGCCTATGATCTTGTACAACATTGTTCATTAGTACAATAGATCTACATTGCTCATCTATGATCTCTCTGTTATAGTCATTCATAATTATCAAGTTGTACTGCTCATATCTCAGTCAATCCTGAAACCATTTTCAATGTTCTATATCTTGATCGAATCAGCTCCACGTTCTCAACAAGCTCACAAAGTTTTAAGTAAATTCATTTAGCCAATTTGGAGAAAAGCACATCGAAGCACTCACTGGTCAAACTTTGTAGAGGTCCTAAAAAATCGAGCGTAATGATTCAATTGCTAAGTTGATTGCTCTGTGCATAGTGCATCATTTGAAGTGATTCCACTTGGAATCATTATCTTACAAAGATATTAAGATATCTATAAAAGGAATAGTTCTAGTTTCTACTGTACTAGAAGCACTGAGCATAACAAGCAACACCTGTGTGAACAAAAACAGAAGGTTTTCATTAATTTTTCAACTTGGAGGTAGTCTGTTTTGGTTCAATCATTTCTCAAATCATTTCCAAAGTACATAGGCACTTATTTAGTGTCATTAGAAAGCTAAGAGGGCCTACAATCCAGCTATGAAGCATCAAGGGGCTGGTACAAAGTAGGATTTGGCAATTGCTACTCATTTCTTGGAGTGTCCATCCATCTTTCCCAAGAGTGGTATCAGAGCAAAGCTAAGGTAAAATAGGAGATGGTTTTCCTTCTTTCATTGATAAATTGGAGAGGAACAACTATCAAGCATGGTCCTTGAGGATGAGGACATACTTACAATGAAGGAGCCTCTATGGATACATCTCAGGAGATGAGGAGATGCCCATATTTAGAAGCAAAGGACAAACTCCAACACAGGAGCATGAAAGACTCAACACATGGTGTGCCAAGGATGCATTAGCAAGGTCCTACTTAATTAACTCAATCTCTGATTTTCTTCTTCCACATATTAGGAACTGTAAGACATCCCAAGAGACTTAAGAACATTGTCTTCTTATTTCTCTTCCAACACAAGGGCTAAGAAGAACCAATTGTGGATTGAGTTTTCCACTCAAAGAAAGAAACCTAAGAAAGGTATCTCAGAGTATGTGAGCAAAGTCAAAGATACAACAGATTAGTTGGCAAGCATAGGAGAATAAACTGAAGAAGAGCAAATTGTAAGACCATTAATCAATGGTATCAAAGCTAATGATAAATGGGAGATCTTCACAATTGCCATGGACTTGTACATGGACATGCAGATTCCATGCCTTACCACACTCATGGGGCAACTATTTACCCATGAAGCCAAGCTCAACAAGAATGGAGATTCATCAAGAGGTAATAGCTCTTGTGCCCTATACATTAATAAAAGTAAGTCGAAAGAGAAAGGAGAAAAACAAGAGGGTTGAAGATGAAGGGACCACCTCCCAAGCCAACTATGCAGGGAGATGTAGAACCTCAAGAGGAAGAGGCAGAGGAGATAAGCAAGGTGGGGGAAGACCTTATAAATCCTCACCATGCAATATTTGTGGATTCTCAAATCATACTACAGATGAGTGTTTCAGGAACTTCAAGAATCAGAGAGGTAGATGATATCAAAGAGTTGGATATACACAATCAAGAGGAAGATTCAATCACCATCAAGGATACAACAAAAACTACAACAACAACTACAATAACAATTACCAAGGAGGCTACAAATCATGGAAAGATTACAAGAACTACACATAGAAGCAAAATGATTCTCTTCTGATTATGAACATGACTTTTAAACAAGGTAGAAATGATGATCATCTCTTCTACATTGACTCAGGATGCTCAAACCATGTGGCAGGCAATGTAGCTCTTCTCTCTGACCTTGAAGAACCAAAGGGTAAGCATCAGGTACAAACAGGTGATGACACCAAGCACTCAGTAATTAAAGTAGGAAATGTTAAGACCTCTGATGGAAACAAGAATCTGTTGAGTAGGGTTCTATATGTACCTACAATTACCAAGAATTTGATGTGAGTTGAACAAATTGTGGAAAAGGGTTTGTAGGTTAGATTCAAACAATATGGAGCATTTGTGGAGGATCCCCAACATGGATTCAAAAGAATAGACAAAGGAGAAAAGACACGTAGATTATTTACTTTTGAACTTTAGGATACAAGAGACATTGCACTTAATAGCTACAAAGATCAAACACTATCAGAGCTTGAAATTTGGCTTAAGAGATTAGGGCATGTTGGTGAAAGAACCTTAAAACAAATATGTAGAGACCAATGTGTGCTTGGGATACCTAATGTATCCAAGCAACACATGGTTTATAAATATGGTGCTTATCAGTTTGGAAAATCTCACAGGTTACCCTTCTCAAGGAAAGGCTACATGCATGAGGACTACCTAAAGCTTGTCCATAGAGATGTATGGGGACCAAGAAAGGATCCCTCAATCTCTGGATCAAGGTACTATGTATCTTTCATTGATGATTACAGTAGGTGGACTATATTTTACTTTGTGAAGCTCAGAGATGAAGTATTCAATTGCTTTAAAAAGTTTCTTGCACTTGTTGAGAACTAAACAGGGAGAAACCTAAAGAGACTAAGGTTAGATGGAGGAGGTGAGTACTTCTCAAATGAGTTTGATATATTCTTGCAAGACAGAGGAATCAAGAGAGAAATCACAACAAGGTAAACCCCTAAGCAAAATGGGGTGGCAGAGAGGAGAAATAGATTAATTGCTGAAACAGTTAGGTCAATGTTAAATGAGAAAAAAATACCTAACTACTTGTGGGCCGAGAGTGTATCTACTGCCCCTTATCTTTTAAAATGGTTTCCATCCAAATCTCTTGATGGGATGATCCCATATGAACCATGGCATGGTAGAAGACGTTCACTTGATCTTTGCAGGATCTTTGGATTTGTAGCTTATGTGCATATCCCTTCTCAAATAAGAGGTAAGCTAGACCCTAAGACAAAAAAGTGCATCTTCATAGGATATGACTTGAATCATAAAGGATACAGGTTCTGCAATCCTTCAAACAAAGGATTCATGGTCAGTAGAGATGTTGTCTTTGATGAGAATGACTCTTGGTTTGATAGTGAATGTAGGAAAGTAAAGCTTCCTTATGACTTGGAAGAGGAGTTTCCAAGCCTCACTAAGGCGGAGCCTACTCAGAATGGAGACATCAACTCAAATGATGAGGACATCATCAACTTAGAAGAGTTCAAGGCATGGAAGTCCAAAGGCAAAGTCAAGATGAAGAAGTTGGAGGATATACCTGAATCATCCAAGCAAGCAATCAGAAGATCACAAAGGGAGAGCAAGAAGCCAAACAGATATGGGTATGACACTTCCTTAGTTACTAAGCACTCTGTTTATCTTGCAAAAGACTTGTCATTTGAAGAACCATCATCATATGAAGAGGTAAATACCAATGCAGAATGGAAGGAAGCTATGGATGAGGAAATTGAAGCACTCAAGGAGAGTGATACTTGGGAACTAGTACCAAAGAAGGAGTCTATGAAGGTAATTGGTTATAGATGAATCTATAAGATCAAAAGGAATTCTGAAGGATTAATAAGCAAGTACAAAGCTAGACTTGTGGCTAAGGGTTTTTCCCAAGCCCAAGGATTTGATTATGAAGAAATCTTCTCACCTGTGGCCAAAATGCCAACGATCACGGTATTAGTAAGTGCGGTTGCATCAAAGAATTGGAACATGTATCAGTTCAATGTAAAAAATGCATTTCTAAATGGCTAGATTCCAGAGGAGGTGTACATGTCTCAACCTCTTGGCTATGAGGACCCAAACAAGGTAACATATGTATGTAAATTGAACAAAGCTCTTTATGGATTGAAGTAGGCACCTAGGGCATGGAACCATAGGTTGACTACATATCTTCAGGATCAAGCTTTGATAATGAGTAAAGCACATATTTCTCTGTTCATCAAGAGAAGTAATTCAGAGGTAATATGCCTATGTGTATATGTTGATGATATCATACTCACAGGTAATGATGCTAATGGCATCAAGCAGATCAAGAATCAAATGATGAAGGAGTTCAAAATTAGTGACCTTGGATCACTAAAATATTTTCTTGGACTTGAGTTAGTCTATACAAACTCTTGAAATTATATTACTCAGAGAAAGTATATACATGATATGTTAAAGAAGTTTCATTTGTAGGATGCCAAAGTTGCAAGTAATCCTATGGAGGTAAACCAAAAATTAAGTGTTCATGAAGGTGATGTTCTCGAGAACATTGGAGGTTATCAAAGCATAGTGGGAAGCTTGAACTATGCTACATTAACAAGGATTGATATTGCTTATGGAGTAAGTGTTCTAAGTCAGTTTATGCACAATCCTAGGGCACATCATTTGGAAGCTGCCAAAAGGATTTTGAAGTACCTTAAGGGCACTCAAAATCATGGACTGTATTTTCCTTATACATTAGACTTGGACATCAAGATATATTTAGATGTAGATCGGGCAAGATGCAAAGATGATAGAAGGAGTACCTCAGGATACCTATCCTTTGTTGGTGATAAACCTATATCATGGTCTTCAAAGAAGCAACCTGCTGTTGTTTTATCGTCTACAGAGGTTGAGTATAGAGGATTGGCCAATGCTACTAAAGAGGCCATATGGATCAGATTCTTATACACAGATTTGGGCTAACATACTACATCTCCAATGATTTTTGGAGATAATACAAGCTCATTACATCTTGCAGCAAATCCCATTTATCATGCTAGGACCAAGCATATAAAACCTCTAGACTTTCACAGCTTCACCTGTCCTTCCTTCATTCTACTCAGGATCAAGCAATGATGCAAGACTCGACTTGAATGCTTGAATATACTGCAATGATTTAAACACTTCTCTTTGATTGAAACTGTTTTCATATCAAATCTGCTTAAGAGAAGTGGCTCGTTTTTGTTTTTTGTTTCTGGTAAAAAATTGTGTAACCTTCTTACACTTTACAAACGCACTTTGGGCTCGTGAACAAAAGGATAAGATCTAGATCCTAATGCACGATTTTGAGCCCCAAAAGCCATCAAATGAAGATATACTTCCTTTTTGCTTGTGATGTACAAGCTTTTGCAGCATGTGTTACAAGGTATGATCAGATTCGAAATACAATGGATATTGTGAATGGAGGTGGGCTACTAGATAGCGCAGATGACCCTTCTATTCGATGTTGCAGGTTCAACTCTGGGATGAAATCACGTGAATATATTTTCTTTCTTTTGCTTCTGATCTAGAAGGTTCTGTAGCATGGGCTATGAAGTATGAATAAGATTTGCAGCACCTTTCTTTTCATGAAAGTGCATTGCTATCATGGATAAAAGGAAGATCACCACAAGGTTAGGTTGTGGGTTCAAGTCTTTGATGTTACCACTTCAAGAGCAAAATCATTCTTTTCTAATCTCTTCTATTAGAGCTTTGATTTGTGCCACCCAAATTCAATGACCATGGAGTTTCTCCACACCCACGAGAAGAAACGCCAATGCCAATCACAAGATGAGGAAGATGAAAGATACAATCACCTTGTTTTGATACCAATGCAATAGAGTTTCCACAATATCAGCTTACGAATGAATGACTTACTCACCTCATAGACGTATGCTTCTATATATAGATGCTTGAATCAACAAGGACTACAAATATAACTAAAGCTCACAAGTGCATGTGCAATTCCCTCCACTCCGATTCGATACCTTCCACTAAAGTCCACTAGTTGTTGGAGTGATCTTCTCCATTGCTTTAGTACCTCTCACTAGAGTCCACTAGTGGTGGTCGTACTAGCCACTCGAGTTAAGTCTCTCCCCATGCTCCCCATGGGGTTTGAACCCAAGACCTCCTCCTCCACAACCTTGAGACTTAACCACTAAGCTAAGTGGATTACTTGTTTATGAGAGCACATGAACTTATGCTTGATTCTATTCTTGAGATCTTTGGTCCTACACATGAGTGACAAAACAATGTCCGATTTTAGATCTATCTAAATTGGCGAGGCCCGTACATCATAGACTTACTTTATACACATATACCCCTTTTTCTTGTGTGGATCATTCAAGTCTTTTTTCTATTCATGGAGGTCTTTCTACCAAAATAACAACTTCTTCTTTGGTGGGTGTCATTTTCTACCTCTTAGGCATGGCTGCAAGATTTATGCAGAAGCTCCTCAAAAAAGAAGAAGGCTAGCATCCTATTACTGATACTAGTGCTCTTTTGAATTGGTGGCTGTAAAACAATCTATTTCCATACATTTATGTTTGGTTACATCTTTTGTCTTTTCTCTATAAGTGTTAGTGTTAAAAGCATTAATGCAATAACCTATCTATTTGAAGATTCACCAAATTTTTTAATCACCCTATTACTCAAGGTTGTGCAATAGTTCTTAGAGATGTCAGTGATGCTAGTGTCGAGCTATTGTCTATTATATTTCACACTCTAATCTTGTACTCTAAATCTGACTATAATACATTGCACTCCCATTGAAGTCTTATTTTCTCTTTATTATAGATTGCTAAAAAAATCTCTTCTTTATCTCTTTAATCTTTAAGTCTAAGGATTTCCCTTAGGCGATGACCAAGCAATGCCATCTCTTTCTATAATATCGCATTTTGAATTCCAATGTTATAGTTTGTTCTCGAACACCTTAACATTATCTCGATTAGGAATCATTGACCTCTAAGGCCACGTATAGAAGAGTTCTGCAAAACAACATCGATGCCATACAATTTTAGCTTTAGTTGTGCCAATTTAGAACACATCGTGTGATAGAAAGGGCTTAGTGATTATAATCACTTAGTGTAATTAACACTTCTATGACTAGAACCTACTCGTGTCACACCTTGATTAGTCCACTAAAAATGCCTAGTAGCATGATCACTCAATACTCTTCGCCACAAAAAGTTATAGAGCTAGGCTAGCAAATAGAAAAAGCACACTCCTCTCCACCGAAAGCAACATATATTAGATTTGGAAATGGCACAAGGAGACCTAACATCTCTTCTCTCCTACATCAATACTAATTGTACAAATTTTATGTGAGTGTCAACAATAGATTCCAATGATCATGGGAGATGCTTCCTTGCATTTTATAAAAGACATGGTGTAGAAGGAAAGACCGACACTTTCATGTCCTTATTCCCAGCAACATTGGATGAGGTCAGAAATGAATGTTTTAGTCACTTTGAGGAAGATCACTTTGTTATATGGCAAAGAATGAAGGCGGAACTCTCAATAGCTTTCAAGACAGGAAACGCAATAGAATAAGTAATGGACAAGATATAGAATGTCCATTCAAATAAAGATGAGTCATTTCTTGAGCTTATGACAAGGAAGAAAGCTCTTGTGATTAGATTGCCAAATGCACCTAGTGGTTTCTTCATCAATAAATGGCTAGAGAAGGTGCTTCCCCTCAGCACAAGGCACAAGCTGTATGAGTTGTTGACATCGAACTCCCTGATAAAAGAGTTCGTGGCCATGGAAATTGGAATTGAGCATGCCTGCATACATTTAAACAATGCTACCTCCCACCTCGAGTGGTGCGGCCACTCCCCAATACAAAAAAGGTTCCTAATTATTAATAAGGGAGAAATAGAGTTGTCAAGCTCAGAGCTTAGAGGGATTAGAGAAAGGGAAATTTCAAATTAAGCCAGCCTTTGTTGTACAATATGCCACCTACAAGGGCATCCACATAGAGAGTGCCCTAAGAAGATTATCTACGAGTTTTGTGGAAAGATGGGGCACGAGGATTGTGGATGTTATTATCTAAAGGGAATGGTAGAGCCAAAACCACATGAATGTTGGCCTCAATCAAGCTTGACTTTTCACAATTTGATTTCAATTATTCAAACCATGGCATAGAAAAAGGTCATGTTCTTGGTACTTTGGTGTACAATCATTTTATTCATCTTTTGCTGACCCCTACATGCAAAATGGTCTTGTTGATCCTTTAAAAGATTCTAAGATCCAAATTGGTGACCAATAAGATGTTACAGGTGTGGAGAATATGGGTATATTCAGATTAGATGGCTCCTATTCGAGAATGCACCAGCACGCAAGAAATCTTCAACACTATGTGAACTACACCAAAATACGCTACCAAGAGTAGGGTAAACAATTGAATTCAACTTTTGATAGATTCGCTTCCCAGTCAAAGCACATAGTAGTCGTCGCCTACTACCCATGTTCTCCAACTAAGAGAAATCTCTTTAATAAGAGTGCACACAAGAGCTAAGTAATTAGTATCTATGCTATTTTAAATGGAGTGTCCACATCAAAAAAATCCCAAAAAAAAGTAACATTTAGATGCATAGGTCCGATTTCTTTTTTTCTTTTAATATAAAGGAAGTTCGGCGTTAGCCTACTCTCCCAGACTTGAATTAAATAAAGAAAAGTACAAGAGAAGGGGACTAGTGCCCACGGGACCCCCTAAATCCCACAAAGCAGGGGAAGCTTTTACACAGCTTAGATGGCACTACAAAGAAGGCTAATCACTCTCTCATCACCCTCATGTGGGGCCCACTTGGGTTTAAGCTTGTTATTGATCAAAAGGAGTACTTGATGATGCCTGAAGGGGAGGGGGGGGGATTCTTACAATTAACAATCCTTTTACCAAGGAGGAACATCGATTTCTCAATTGACCACTCTTTGGGGGAGTCACCGAAGTTGAAAGCACATCTTTCTCACCAGATTTTCCATAGGACCTCCCCTCTGATGGCGTTCCAGAGAGTCGCGAAGCAACTGATCGCTTCTCCCAGCAGAGCTTGCTGCCAACTGATATGTTTCTGAAGTTTAATTTTCTTTCCAACCGTCTACTAGAGTCTCTTGGAGTTGGGGCAAGTAAAGAAGATGTGTGAAACATCTTCGATAGACCGGTAGCAGCGTTTGCACCAGGGAGGAATCCCACAAAATTTGCTAGCCTTAAGGTTGGTCCAGATTCCATGATGAAGAATTTGCCATAAGAGGACAGACTTTTTGATTTCTATGACGGGGTGCCAGATAGCCATGAACTTCATGTCCCACCGAAGCCGCATCCATGACAGACACCACTTCTTGTTGAGGTTAACTTGATAATCAATCATTTCTTTGATGTTCGGGATTTTTTATAGGCTATTCTCATTGTGCCATTTGAGACCAAGCGCGCTCGACGTGTCGTGTCCCATGAGAAGGCGAACTTTGTGTCGGTCCCAAGAAAGATATCTGCTTTGCAAAGTGTTCTATTCTTCATATGAAATGGTGACACAAGGGTCAATATCCTCAAAGTTGATCCAACGGTTGGTGTCTTGTTTCCAGAGATATTTCCATTTTTTTAAGCCTTTGTTCCATAACTTCTTGGCATTTTGAAAGTTCCAAGATTCCACACTCTGGATGCCATGGATCGAAAACCAGATAGAGTCATTTTCTCTGAGAAGGCGAACTTTTGATAGGCTATTCTCATTGTGCCATTTGAGACCAAGCGCACTCGACGTGTGGTGTCCCATGAGAAAGCAAACTTTGTGTCGGTCAGAGGCGAGATATCTGCTTTGCAAAGTGTTCCATTCTTCATACGAAATGTTGACACAAGGGTCAATATCCTCGAAGTTGATCCAACGGTTGGTGTCTTGTTTCGAGAGATGTTTCCATTTTTTTAAGCCTTTGTTCCATAACTTCTTGGCATTTTGAATGTTCCAAGATTCCACACTCCAGATGCCATGGATCTAAAACCAGATAGAGTCATTTTGTCTGATACCGGCCGCCCACTTCCAGTCTTCAGTTATTCTTATGTAGCTTTTGACTTTATTCCAACTCTTCCATAGGGAGATCACGAGATTAGAGCCTTTCGAGAAGACGGGGATCGGGGAAAACAGCAAGGTCAAGATGTCAAGATTCTTCCAATTTGGGAAACCCATGAGAGCCAACTCATTCTTGTTTCTAAAGATCAACTTGGCCCACAAGGCCTCCCTGTTGCACCAACCCTTAATCATCCATTTGGCCGCTAGTCTGTTAGCCATGCACCCAATGTCCAGGATACCAAGTCCCCCACTATCTCTATGGCTGGTGCAGATGGACCATTTGATTTTAGGCACCCCCCTCCTATTGTGGTCGCTCGTCCAAAGCAAGTTTCTACAAATACTATCTAGTTTGCACAGATCTTGCTCTTTCGGTCTCCAACAAGAAAGGAAATAAATGGTAGATGATAAGAGGAACGTGTTGATAACCATAACACGACCAACAAGATTGATTTGCATACCTCTCCAATAGTTAAGCTTGTTTTCGAGTTTGGCTAGCACCCAGTTCCACCGTTGTTCCATAGAGATGCCAAACCCCAAGGGAATCACAAGAAGCCGAAAAATTTGGCCCTGCGGAATGATTTGACAGCCATGATCAATGAGAAGGTCGGGCTGTGACCCAACAATAGCTCTAAAGGCGGTCTTAGAGTGGTTGACTGTGGATCCAGAGGCATCACAAAAAGTAGCCAGACACCTCCAGAACATCTCCAGGCTGGTACTATCATTGTGAACAAACACATTCATATCATCGGCGAAAAGTCTCACGGTGATCTGACTCTAGTCATGAGGCAAATGGATGCCTCTGATATTACCAGCTTCCACCTGATGCTCCACCAGCCTGCTAATCCCTTCCATGGAAATGGCAAAGAGAAGGGGAGCCAATGGGCACCCTTGTCTGATAGATCTTCTAAGTTTGATCACCTTCGAAAGTTTGCCATTAATGTTAATTTGGGTCGATGCGTTTCCGAGAAGGGTCGCTATCATCTTGGTGAATTTCTGACTAAATCCAAGATCTTGGAGTGATTGCAGAATATAGTCCCATTCCAGCCTATCGTAGGCTTTATCAAAGTGGATCTTGAGGAAGACCACGTCTTGTTTAGAATCATTTTGCAAATTCAAGACCTTCCTAGATATCTATAATGGTTTCCAAAATTAACCTGCCTTTGATGAAACCTTTTTGGTGGTCTCTTAACCACGCTCTCAACCGGCAAGAGATTTTTTTGGCAATGACTTTGGCAATGATTTTGTATCCTGTTTGGAGCATCGTAATAGGACGCTAGTTCTCTATTCTGTTCTTTTCCCCTTTTTTGTGTATTAACTTGATAATGCCATTGTTGAGACAAGATGGAAGTGCGCCAAACTTGAGTACCTCTTGCCAAACCAGATGAAGAGGGGTGGCAACCACCAACTTGAAGGATTTAAAGAACTCATTAGTGAGCCCGTTGGGTCCCGGGCTTTTACCAGAAGGGAGGGCATCGATGACCTCAATGATTTCTACTTCAGAGATAGGGGCATGTAACAGGGAGTGAAGGTTGAGTGGTATCCTGTGGGGGGAAACCCTAGATATGGCTGCCATAGAGTCCCTTCTATGGTGGAAGAGGGGGTTTGAGGTCCCCAGGAGTCTCGTGAAGTGCCCTTCAATGATCCCAAAGTTATCCTCTTCTGTATTGCATACATTGCCATTTAAGTCTAACAGTAAGGGGATCAATTCTCTATTATGTTTCCTTTTAAGGATATGGCATATCCCTTTGGTGGGTTTGTCGGCTTTTCCAGCCCACCAATCCTTGAAGAAAATTTGCAAATTCTTCCTTTGTATTTCTTCCTCGTATCTCATTAGTACTCTGATTTTTCGAAGACCTTTGTGGGCTTGAGATTTTCCTTTGATCACTTCCTCCTCGAGCCTCTAGAGTCTATGATATAGAGCTTCTCTACGAGCCTCCCACACAGTCTCGAGCATCTTCCTGGATCTAATCATGATCTGTCGTGACTTATCGACCGCACTTCTCCAACACTTGGCTGGGGACGAGCCAGAGGCGAACACCTCCTTCCACACATCAGCAATTTCTTGATGGACAGAGGGGAGAGAGAAGGAGGGCGCACTGGCGTGGAACCAAGGATCCTTACAGATCTTGGTGGGAGGTTGGAAAGTGATAACGATCGGGTAGTGATCAGAGATGGTGAGGTTCGTGCATTGCGAGATGGAAGGGTGGCCCCACTGATGAGTAAAACTCTGAGAAATGTAGCATCTATCAAGTCTAGCTTTCCTCAGGTCCTCGCTTTCTTGAAGATTTGACCAAGAAAAGCCATTCAAATCTTTGAATTCGACCAAATCCAAGTGTAGTTTGGTTTTGTCCCACGTTTCTTTCTCTCAACTATGCATGACCCTACCCTTGCCCATCCATCTGTCCATAGGATTCTCCACCATGTTGAAGTCACAACAAATAAGCACGTTGTGAGGGAGCGAGTCCAAGGAGGCCCAAGTGTTCAGTCTCTCTAACTCCCCATTAGGGGCATACAAAGAAACTAAAGTAAAACAAAAAGGAGCACCAAAAGAAACAGCAATCCATCAATGGCATTCATCTTCAATGGAGTTCTCAAGCTGTTCAAACCAACATTGATTAATACCGATTACCGTTCCACCAGACCCCCGCTGGTGCGCCATTGAAATCCAAACATGGGTCGAGGAGAAATGTCTAAGCCGTTTCTAGAGGTCTTCTCTGTCAATTTTAATCTCTTGAATACATATAAAATCAAGGTTTAGGCTAATGTCATGAAGCCATTGACCAATGATGGTCGCTCTTGAGGGGTCGATTAGCCCTCTAGCATTAACGAGATGATGATCATTCTCATAGTGAGCCCTCTTTGCGGGAGGGAGCTTTGTCCTTTCTTTTCTTGGATTCATCTTTCTTTTTCGTTGGGATCGGATCCTGGATCAGCAATAGGTTCTTGTGGGGCCTTTTCCAAGGTAACTCCATAGGTTGTTTTCCTTTGCGGGATGCCTCATGTTGGGAAGAACTAGGCACCGTTTACGACAACGTTTCTAGAATAGTCGATCTGATGATGGAAATTTCACTATCCATGTTATCTTTGTTACTAGTAGTAAAGCCGTCTTCTTTGCTTGTAGTATAACCCTCCTGAGAGGTTTCTTTATTGTTAGGGATCTCTAGGGCTTTGTCGTTGGTCTCCACCTCAAGTTGGTTCCTACCTCGGTAGTCAAACTCATTGATCTCCTTTTCTAGATTGCAATAAAAGTTGCTGGAGGGGGTAGCTGATGTGTTGTTTCGCTTAGAAGTAGCTTCTTTTCCTTCTTCTTCTGACTTCGATGAAGCCATCTACATCAGCTTCTGGATTAAGGGGTCCCTTGACTTCCTCTTCCTTCGTCGATTGATTCAATACCCCTTTGTTGTCTTGAGCGTTTCTGGGGGCTTCTTGATTTCGCTTGCTTTTTTGTCTCAAAGGGCAATCTTTAATCCTGTGACCTTGTTGGCCACAACGAAAACATGCATTGGAGGGTTTTTGTAATTGATGTCTTGCTCCCATACATCCCCTTCGCCCAATGCCACTTTGATCTTTGATGGAAGCGGCATGCTGAGGTCAGCCTCGACACAGATTTGAGGGTGCCACCGAGTGTTGAACGAGTGTCTTGCACCTTCATAAATGAGACCACCAATGTCCTCAAGTGAGGCCAACGGCTTGCCAATAGGAGAAAAAATGTCCCACACGAAGTTGTACAAGAAGTATCGCAGGTTAGGGAGCTCAACCCAGAGAGGGTACCGAAGCGATCTCAATTTGTCGAGAGTAAAATCAGGGGACCATCTGGATAGGCACAGGGTCGCCCGGCTGAGTTGCCAGGTTCCGACACTTAGGGCTCGAAACACCATATCTTCATTTTCAAAGACTAGCAACATGTGGCTTGCCGGTAAGAACTGACACTTACAAACAATTAGCCCACGGGGGAACCACTCTTTGCGAAGCCATTGTCGCACGGTTTCGGGCGGGGGTCTAGGGCCAAACATTTGGCCGACGAGGCAAACTTTCTTGAGCTCCTCCTGAGTTGGCAGAATTGTGGATCTACTGAGGGAGACCAAGGGGGGTTCAACACTCTTGGAGGCCCCAAGGGCGGCACAAGAACCCCCCTCCAAAAGAGAGGCCAGGTTACCGATCTCCCCCGAAGGAGGGGCCAGATTACTTCTCACAAATGAGGGGGTCGCCAAATCCATGACTATAGATTTTGAAATGAGCTTAACTTTTAACTCTCAACTAAATAGAGATCTTTCATTCCTATTTACAAAATCGCTAAGATAGAAGACCTCATCAAAAGAAACTCCTTCGCCCAAACTCGATGCAACTTAAAAAATGCTAGCAGAGAAGGGACTCTCAAATCGAGTACTCAAGACCTGATGGAGAGCAGAAGACAACGGGCTTACGAATAGGGAGTCACAAAAAAAAGCACACAAAGCGAAGACCATTCCCAATGCAAACAAAACTCGCATGGAGCAGAAGGACCGAAGAAGCTCCGCTTTGTTTCTCTCAGCATGAGCGCGACGGATAGAGCACCAGGGGCGCGATGGACAAGCTGCCAGCTCAGCACGATGGTGACCTTGTCAATCGCGAAGCTCAGTCAGTCGTGAGACGCTCATTCACGATGGACACCGAAGAAACTGGTCAGTCGCCGCGCTCATTCACGATCGACACAGACTGGTCAGTCGCGGCGCTCAGTCATGACAGACACTGAAGAAAGTGGTTAGTCGCTGCACTCAATCGCGATCGACACAAACCGCTTTGCCGGTGGTACCTTTTCTGTCGTCAGCAACTTATAGGTCCGATTTTTTTTTTTTTTTTTTTAAATGGAGGTTCGGCCGAGCCCTACTCCCCCGGACTTTAACTTTGAAATTGCAACTATACAAGGAAGGGCATAGTACCCATGGGACCCCCCTTATCCCACAAGAACAGAGGTTTACAAGAGTGGGTTAAACGGCGGTCAACACTACCGCAGGGATAGACAAACGGCGGCACTCAGCCACAATGCAACATCATTCCAGATTACATGTCCCTTACATGTTGCTGCCAGGGATTGAACCCTGGCCCCTGCCTCAAGAGATGAGAGGCCCAACCATTAGGCCAGCGAACTGGGACAAGGTCCGATTTCTTTATAGAGCAATCAGATCTGTGCATTTAGTGACTTTTGAGATTCCTTTGCCTTGTTAGGGTTACTTCTAGCGTCTCTTATAACTTAAGACTATAATTTTTTTGCATTTCCGATTTAAACTTCTTTTCTGCATATCAACGGTTTCCATAGGGGCTTAGCAATCGCAGAGTGTTCTTATGCTGCACTTATAATAAAACTGCTCTAAGGCCTCTTCGAATGTATTCCTTATGGTTTGACAAAGGCGAGAGCCGAAAATCAAACTGTTCAAACACCCGATATCTCTGCAAGAGAAATCAGAGTAGTGGAATTAAGTCCTTTGTTTATTATTTTTCGTTATTCATCTTGTTCTCGTTTACCTGTGCTGTTTGCACTTGATCTTGAGTGAAATAAATTCTTTTTTCTTGATCTTGAAATAGGGAGATAGCCCTGGCACTCGGACAATCAGATGTTTGTATCCACGATTTTTAGCACTTGGAATTTTCAAATCGTTCGTCACATCACTGATGAGGACTTACAACAGATGTGTAAAACAAATGTAATCCTCGGTCCCCACCCTGCAATCAAATCATTGCCGTACGCGTCTACTCCCAAAATTCAAATGTCAACACTTTTCAATTAACTTTCCATCCATTTTATTTTATTCCATTCCATTCTATTTTCAATTAACTTTCCCACTCCTTTGATGGTCAAAACCCTGCTTCTCTCTTCTTATTGCAAAGGATCGATGGTCCTGTGCTTTAAATGAATGATATAGCAATCCAGAGTTCCAAATTATTCAAGCTTCAGCCACAATTTTTCTTTTTGGAGAGTACAATGGTTTTGGAAAGACACACACACCCGACCTCATAAGGTAGAGGAAACCATCTTGGGGAACTTTGAAGCATCCAACCCTGGGCGGGACGTGAACCTTGTCCATCTCCCTAGGAGTACAAGGCACATCCGCTAAACCACGCCCGCTGCATAATCAGCCACAATTTCAGAATGGCCCATCGATAGATTTGTTCTCCCTGCTGTTCCTCACTGAATCCCAAAATATGCCGGCTTGATTTCTCTGTGGTGAACATCTGTTTCTCTATTACCCCATAGACTTCCAATCCCTATAACATTATCTAATTTGTATCTAGCTCCGTCAAATGTCATTATGGTACTTGAGTTAGCAAAAAGCGTGCAATCACCCCTTTTGACGATTGTGTAATTGCCTTGTTCACAACCATGTGTGCTCCTCTTGAGTTCTTCGTAATCCTCAATATCACCCTCAACTATTTCTTTCCTCAATAGGCCATCAAATCAATATCGAAGTTCTTCTCTTGCATAGTTAAAGTGCAAAATGGCCTCAACAAATCGAGTCCACTGTCTCACATCCATTGAAATGGAATCTCTCTCATTTGACTATACTTATCATACATTTGTGTTTTCATTTCCTTTATTTTTGCGTCTCCTTCAAAAGGAATATATGCTAAACTGTAAACCTAAGTAAGACAAGAAGAGAGGTGGTCCAAAACGTGAGGAATTAGTTGATATAATAGGCATATGTGACTTTCTTGACTAGTACTCAAGATCTTTTATAACAAGATTTTGAAATACGATTTTTACATCCATATCTCCTCGAGTTCATGGGTAAGATCCATCATGAAGACGTTGTCTCACCATTCCCTCCAAAATAGGAGCATATCCATGAAAGATTCCTAGCTTACATGAATGAAAGAATAGAAGTGGAGGGATACTTGGTTTGCATGCTAAAGAGAAGTGATGCTGAAAGCTTCAGAAGAAAGCACATACGAGAAACCAATCGAGAATATCAACATCATCTACTTAGAGGCCACCTAAATACATTTTTAAAATTCAATAAGGTACCGCCTCTGTATAGTATCATCCATCCTTTTCTCCTTTTTTCACAAAGTCATACTTGGCCTCAGTATTATCTTATGCGGATGCAACAATGCATTGAAGTATATATGGGCAACACCAATAGATAATACCCTTACTTTCGAATACATGTATACAAATATTTCTTTTCGGCAAGATCACGTAGGATTATTACCAGATCCAGTATGCAATATGTCAGTAAAGATCCGGATCCCATGCCAGATATCAAACTACTCGTCATTTGTTATCCAATTACTTTTTTATTTTAAGAAAATACTTCCCCTCAAATTCCTTATAACGTATTATAATAGGATTCATTTTTCAGTTAGACAACACATGGAAACCATCAAAGAAGTATTCCACAAAAAAACAATTGAAGTACTTCTGTAAAATATTGCATAGTCATTGTAGTATATTTTATGCCATCCAATTGGGCACCACCATAGCCAACCTGATATCAATGCAATGGGCCAAATGATCTTTTTTTTGTTGTTGTAGTCTAGGAGAAGGACTTATAGTCTAGGAGAAGAAAGACAGAGGAACCTGGCGAGAAGGTTGAGAGGGATCTCTCCGCTTTGTGAATGTAAAATGGCTTTCATATGTAAAAGTCTAGTGCAACTGCTCTTTTACGCGCAGAATTGGCCCTGTAGAATTCATGCTTGTTTTCATAATTCGTCCTGGCCGAGAAACAAAATCACCCTCTATATGTGATCCGTTCGCAATTCGTCTTCTTGCGAATTGGATTATTCGCCTCCATTTTTCACATTAGAATTTGTCCTTCACCAAAGGGAAATCGTTGGCATTTATAAGTTCGTCCTCACTACGGCAGCAAGATAAGTCGTTGGTGAAGTCGTTGGCATCCATCAGTTCGTCCTCACTATAGCAGCAAGATAAGTTGAATTGACCATGAGCTTCAGTTCGTTCTCACTACAAAAGCGCCAGATGAACTCGAATTTGCCTCAACTGAATTCGTCTATAAGAATTCGGCCGGAGGAAAGATCCGCCAGATTCATTCGTCTAATTAAAGCTGAGAAATTCGTCTAAGTAGGCTCGAAAATTTCTCTAAATGAAGCTGGAAAATTCATTAATTCTTCTCTTTATTGGCGCACCGCCGAAATTCGCCCAAATAAGCTCGGAAATTCGGCTAAACAAAGCTGATAAATTCGCCACTTCTTCCCTTTGAGGCTGTGCCATAATTTGCCACCTATGGAGCCATTAAACTGAGCTTCGTCCGCCAAATTTGACTTGAGGGTCACATATAGCAACCGTGGGATTTGACCCCGGTTAGGAGATGCAGAGTCTCCCACGCTATACACCACAGCGGCTCACCTAGTCGTGCGCTCTACCCAGCACCTTATATATACACATAAAAAATAGAGAGCAGTCCTTCAGTGTTGAGTTATAACTTGAATGCGGAAAATCGTCTTATGAATTCGTTCGCCAAGCCAATGAATTCGTCGCAACAAATCACCTTATGACTTCGTCAGCCAAAAATTTGCGAATTCTTGTTATGAATTCCTCAGCCAAACTTTATCCAAGGAATTCGTCAAAACTCACCATTTGCTAGGATATCATGCGAAAGGTGTAGGCGCGGGGAATTAACTACGGTGGGGTGCATGAGAGTCCTCCACTCTATCTCAAAAGAACCTCATAGTTCTAATTTGAGATAAGCATTTTGAATTATTAGTGGCTTGGAGTAGCACGTGAGTTCTTGTCTTCTTTGAACAAGTTCACCTTTTTCGGATAGAATTTCCCGTACAAATTCACTAAGAAAATTCGCCCTGATAATTTGTACTCCAAATACTACTCGAAGGATTCACCCCCAATCGTGCCAATTTTGGCAATTCGCCCAAGAAATTTTCCCAAAAATGTATATGAGTAAAATCATGATGCGAAGGAGAAAATTTATCTTGCATCTCCAAATTTCGCCATTGGAGCACTGGAACATTCACCTCTCCAGTATCATTCAAATGACAAATTCGCCCCTTCCTTCGTAGCAATCCTCACCAGAATCATGTAACACGTGGCCTAGAATTCATCACCTCACCAAAATCTCTCCAATAGGTTCAGATCATGAAATTCGACTATCCACTATGAATAAGACTCAAAAGAGAGAGAGTTGATTCATAATGAAGATAAAATTACTCACATTGAAAGTTAATCAGTACTAAGCTAAAATTAGTCGACTTGCCATCAGCATTAGAATTGGTCGTGCTCCAAAAGGTTGGTTGTCAGTACAAGAATTGGCCATGCTCCAAAATTAGTCCACACTTTCAACACTTTTGTTAGCAATGAGTGGCATGCCTATAGTAAGCCATGAAGGTGTAGTAAATGATATGATTCAGCGGACATCACTCTCTTGGCCAGGAGATCTATATAAGAAGTAGTTTTCTCTTGTTTTCAAAAACTAGTCAATCAATCTGAGAGGGATATTCAGAGATTTATGAAGTGGAGCGATACGCACATAGTCTTCTGGACTCCATTCTAGCTTCCATCATTTTTGTTCTTTTTGAGTTGCTATGGATCTTGAGCATTTCTTTAGCTTCTTCTTCATAGTGTTACTCCCTATTTACTCTCTAATCAGTGGTGCTACTTTTTCCGCTAAGAAAGAAGCCCCTTAATGGTGGATATAGAGTAAGAGCTTCATTGTTGGATGGCACTCGGCATGTCAACAAGATTGGGGGTTCTAGGATAGTTCATACAGAATTCATATCTTGTTTCTATACCTTCTTTGTGTCTAGTAGTCAAAGATCATTCTCTAAAGTGACTCTCTAGAGAAAATAGACCTTTGTACTATTATCAAGTGTATCTCCTGACATATTGGCACAATTTTGAATCTTAGTGAATTTGACTTTTCATCGTCCCTCTAACCCCTGCTCTTTCTTGATGTCTCAGTTTATCTTCTCAAGTGGCAAGTGGTACATGCACATAGTCATGTTACAAGATATACTTTGTTGAGGAGAACCCTCCTTGAGCAGAAGGAGTACTAGAATCATAGACGCCGTTACCCCCTCTATAGTTGCAGAATCATCTAATGAACTTGGCCACGTAGTAGTAAAGAAGATATTTTGAAAACAAAGAAAATGTCAACATATTATCGAGCCCACAAAGTTTTACCACAAAAGTGTTGAGGATGAGAAGGTCTAGGAGGGTGATAATTGTTGAAAGAAGCAATGAATTACCAAAATTTTCAAATGGGCCATCAATCATGTGAAAAATCTCTTCGAACCATGGGGTAAAAATGAAGACTTCAAGAGGGCAATGAGTGTGGATAAAAGAGGGAACGAATAGCATACATGCCTACAATCTAAGCACTTTACGTTTTTTCTAATCATATGTAAAAGGATATTTGTAAAAACACTCTTCTTTTGTAAAGGTCAATTAGTACTTGAAGCTCAACTTGAAGCTCAAGAGTTGTAACCCAAACTCGAAAGTTGGGGCTCGTATTTTTGAGCCCCAAAATCAATTATTAATGAAGACACAGGGACTAGTTTCTAAGTGATTTAGTCAAATAATGCATGTGGAAAGTGTTAAAACTTTTAGTATAAAGTTTAAAAACCCTAACTTTGTAAAGAAACTTGATTGAATAGAATTTTACTAGGTACATATTTCTTCTTAGGTTTTTCTCTTCTATTTTCTTCTTTATCTGGAGCTTTGATAGTTTGCTTAAGGTATCCTTATCCCATGCCCATCCAAGGTAAGTGTCTCTATGTGTTTAATGTGTATTTGTTGCTTCTAGGTGCACGTATATGGATAGATCTTCTTCTTGACCATGTGTGTACACTAGATTGTGCCCTCAACTAGACAAGATTCCAACACTACACTTCTAATTACAAGATAACCCACATTCAAAAATAATACAAGAATATGCAACAGAGATGAATTAGATACAATCAATAACTTGGAAAGGTCTCGTACTATGAGAATACATGAGGACAAGACTAGTATGTCTCAAAGCTAGACTAGTCAACACGATAATAAGGTTGACAAAAACTACTTCATTGATGTGTGTGTTACCCTCCTCCCATCCATATATACTTTCTTGTACTCTAAGAATAGCAATGTACTGGAATACACTAGTGTGAACATGTCGCCATCATGCAACACTTATCCCATTACTACTAAGTACCTTAGGGTATTCCCCGAGCTTGGGACCTTTGGTAGCTGGCCCTTTTCCCTCACACACATGGATTGATCACTATGGGCCCAATTCATGATCCCTAGATCAATTTCTGACACAATGATCCATGAACAATGAGCAAAAGTACTTGTGAGCCAGAGCTTCTGATTCCCAAGTAGAGTTAGTAAGTGGTAATCCTCTCCAGGCCACTAGTTACTCTTCCATGAGATGATTCCTCAATCGCCTCTATCTACGATCTACTATCCTATCTAGAGAATGATCTGTGCTATTTCTTTCCTGTAAAGAAATAATACCTATTAGATTATCCTCCCTTTATATGTACTTCTGAAGTTTACTAACATGAAACACTAGATGAACACTTCAATCAAGGTCAAACTTTAATTGGTATGTAACTTCACTTAGGTTTGTAACTATCTTCCAAGGTCTACAGAATCTTGCTGAAAGCTTACTACACTTCCCTGTGGTGAGTGAAGTAGATCTAGGTGGTACCTAAAGAAAGACTCTATCTCCCTCCTCAAAGGATCCCAGAGATCTCTTCCTATCAACATACTCTTTAGCCCTATTAGTGGCTTGCTTCATCTTGGCTTTAGCTATTTCTAAATTTGCTTGGATGTTTGCTAACAACTCTGAAGCACTAGGACATTTCTTTGGCATGCCTGTGGTAGTGGGAGCATTGGGATGCATGCAATAGTTCATCTCAAAAAAGAACATACCTATCACCTTCTTAGGCCTATTGTTATAAGCAAACTCAACTCGTGGCAAATAACTATCCCAATCTATCTATCTCTCAAACACATATGCCCTCAATATGTCTTCCAGAATCTTATTGACCCTCTCGGTTTGACCATCTCTCTAAGGATGATCACCACTGCTCATCTGTAATGGCACATTTAGTTTATCAAATAAAAACTTCCATAAGTGTCCTGTGAATTTGACATCCCTATCTAAAACTATGGATAGTGGTAACCCATGCAATTTGAAGACATGGTGGATAAACAACTTTGCTACTTGTGGAGCTTCTATCCTCCTCTCCCTGGGTATGAAATGAGCCATCTTACTCATATTGTCTACCACAACTAGTATAGAATCCTACTTCCTTTGGGTCCACGGTAAGCGGACTATGAAGTCCATGGATACACTATCCCAACAATGATTAAGAATCTATAAAGAATGCAAAAGACCTGGTCTCTTTACCCTTTTTTCTTTGTTGGCTTGACACATAAAGCATTGTTGAATATAATTGTGGACATCAGGAGCTTCTGAGATAGCTTGTTTTAGAGTATCACATCTCTCTTGCTACTCTTGCTTCCATGCAAATGGAACTTTTCCTTGAAATGACCATAATTGCCCCTCATCGTGAGGAGTAGGCCAAGATAATATAACTGAAACCTTCTTGGGATCCATGTGAACCCCATTCGCCGATATCATATGCCCTAGATACTCTATCCTCTAAAGAAACAATTGAGTTTTCTATAGATTCACATATAGTTCATTTTGTTTTAACACATTCAATACTAATCACAGATGATTTTCATGCTCATGTACATTCCTACTATATACTAACAAATCATCAAAAAAATGAACAACACATTTGCCAATGAATGGTCATAAAATATCATTCCTTAATATCATAGATGTAGCTGGTGCATTAGTCAAACCAAATGGCATTACCAAATACTCATAATGTCGAAAATGTGTTCTAAAAGTTGTCTTATGTACATCATGATCTCTTACTCTAATATGATTGTAGCCACTGTTTAAATCTATTTTACTAAATACAATGGCTCCTTCTAGAGCATCTAAAAGATTATCAATCCTGGGCATGGGATAATCTTGTCTGATAATGATCTTATTGAGTGCTTGATGGTCAAAGCACATCCTATAAGATTAGTCTTTCTTCATCACTAGAAGAACTGGTGCTGCAAAGGGTGAATAGCTGGGTCTAATAAGCATTTCTGTAGGTACTCCTCCATGACCTTGAAGACTTCATTTTCCTCTTGCAAACTCATTCAAAATGGTTATAGAGCAGCCTGACTCACTCGAGGTACCAATTCAATTCTATGATCTATGTTCACTCAATCTTGAGCAACTTCATAGCAATTACCAATCACGTCTCTCAAAGATCTAGTTCTCCACGAGTTATTAGTCACCTCCCTTCATGCTCAAACTAATAAACATGGGAAGCAAAGTCAATGATGAGTCTCTTCCTCCCATGCCACTTCTTACTAATGAAGACATCAAAACGTGCTAGTCTTGCGATCTCAAAATCCAATCTGTCCTCATAGGACTTGATTTGAATAGGTACATCAACAACTCCTTGATCCCATGTCTCTATTCCCTTCCCATCGGCTTACTCTACTGTGTAGACATATGTTGATAGCACAGTCTCGAGATATAACCTCTTGAATAGTCGCGAACTAATGAGATTATGTGTAGACCTACTGTCAAAGACTACCTTGAGAGGATGTCCTATCATGAATGATGAATAACATATTTTTTGATAATTGATCTTTTTTGTTGTTTTATTTTGTGATATTCTATCTTATACTAACATTGCTGGTGTTTACAAAAACATCTTCGTTAAGATTTCTATTTCCTATTCAAAAGAAAATTATATCAAAATCTTGAAAAATATTTTTTGTTGAAAAATATTTTTTTCTTGAAAAAAATAACTTGAATATTTGGGACATAGTTCATTTTGACCAACAAAATATAAACATTACTCAAGATTTGCCGATATTGGTGAAGTATGATGTTCTAGATCATTGAGTTTTATCATAAATTTATTAAAAAATGATGATTATTATATTTGAAATTAAAAAATTTATATTTGCCTGGGGTCCACAAGGAGGGATATTATTTCAAACACAAAAACATTCTTAGAAAACTTTAAATGTTATATTTTTCATAAAAGAAATCAGTTTCGTATGGGGGTGTCAACAAGGGAGATAACTTGAAAGACTACAACATGCTCATGTTTATAGTCAAACAATAAATCATTCTTTGTAGTATAAACAAATGCTAGTGTGGCATAGTGCATTTCTAATACAAAATCTTCATCTTATTTCATTTAAAGGTAAGTCTCCACAAAATACTTATAGTATTTATGATAACGGAAGTTTGGCTATTGTATATGCATGAAAATTTAAAAGCATTATGTTGTGGTTTCTTAAATTTTATTAAAAAAATCAGCAGTCAATATAATGTTTACGTAGTCCTGGTGAAGAGACGCTCATAGAATGCATCTTTTTGCTTAGTTGCTATTAATTGGCAATCCGTCCCTATTGGATGAGATTCGCCCATCCATACTTCACTCTCATCATGCTCCTTGCAAGGATTTGTCTCATAGGAGTTCATATAGGGTAATGTAATGAAAAGGAAACAAGCACCCCGGGCTCGCTCGATGACTCACACCGGCCCATCGGTAGGGTGACCTGCTTGAGAGTTTGTTCCTTTGCTAGAAAGCAGAAAATCACTTGTTGAATGAAAGACTTGCTTGCACTAGAAAGAAAATATTTACAGAAATAACAGTCGTAGCCGGCCCGCATTGAGCATAGCGGACAAACACGTTACAGTGAGCCGGCCCATGCTAAGCATTGCAGGCAAACATGTACAATAGCCCCTCGATGGCACAATGGCCCTTTCAAGAGGTACGTGTGGAGGGTACTAGCACAAGGGCTACCACACGTTGATCGCAAGGGTCGCTTGAAGACCACTAGAATTATTGGTCTCGGAGGCTCACCATGTCCCCCTATAAGTACTTGCAATTTGGCACCGGATGGCAAACTGCCCAAGCACCAAAAGGGGCTGGATAGAAATACAAGGGGGGGGGGTCTTGCCCACAAGTTGTCACATATTCTCCCCCGCTTCGAAGAGCTTTGCATCCTCATAAAGCTATGGTATCCTAGCTTGGGATGTCGAAGGATGAGTCCTTTGAAATGCCTCAATGAGGGGTTCGGCTGTCGGAGGCATGCTGTTTTTACTTATCCATGTGGCTTCTTTGAGCAGTCTTCTGCACCACTTGACTAGAAATTGAGTGATGTTCTCTTTAAGTATCAACTCTGCTTGTCTCTGCTCAATTGTATCTTCCACTAAAGTGACTTGACGTCTGAAACGAGTATTTGGACAGAAGCGTTTTAATAAACTGACATGAAAAGAGTTGTGTATATGAATCTTGGGTGGAAGATCAAGTTGATAAGTAACTTGATTAAAACGGTGACTAATCCTATACAGCCCATAGTATCTGTGATTGAACTTGGGTGTAAAATTCCTGGGCAAAATGATATTCTTGGCATTCACGAGAACTAAGTAACCCACTTGGTAATCTGGAGCTTCTGTACGGTTCTGATTGGCATTTTTTTCCATCCTTTCTTTGCTCTTGATGAGAGCTTCCTTTGCTTGACGAAGCTTGGACTGCCATTCTCTAAGGAAATTTCCGCACTCGTGGTGTGTTGCCACTAGCACCTTATCTGACATGAGTGCCATGGCGTGATCACTGCCTTGCCAGTGGCCACCTCGAAGGGCAACATCGATGTACTGGAATGGATGGAGTTGTTATAATGGAATTCCAAAATGTCTAAGTGCTTGGCCCAGTCCTTTTGGTCCGCTTGCACATAACTTCGCAAATAGTTCTCCATTGTTTGATTGATGTGTTGTTTTTGCCCATGTGTCTCAGGGTGATAGGCTGAGGAGAATCTAAGTTGAGTCCCTAAGATTGAGAATAATTCTCGCCATAGATCACTCATAAACGTGTATCATGATCTGAAATGATAGGCAAGGGTAGCCTATGATATTTGAACACTTTTTGGAAGAAGGTCTATGCCACTATCTTCTCCGACATAGGTGGTTTCATTGGAATGAAATGTGCTTGCTTTGAAAAAAAATCTACGATTGCAAAAATTGCATTGTGTCCCTATAAGGTAGGAAAATCCATTATGAAATCCATACTTACCATGTCCCATGGTCTATTCGGGATGCGCATTGGCTAAAGTAGTCCTACCGATTTGATCTTCTATTGTCTTACCAATTGACAAGTTGCACATGTTTGCACATACTCAATCACATCCGCGTTCATATTTGGCCAAAAAACATGTTCTTTTAAGTGCTCATAACTTCGTCGTTGTCCTCCGTGTCCCGCTAATTGACAATCATGTGCTTCCCATAAGAGCATCCTCTATAGCTCTGCATTGTCTGGTATGTATATTTTCCCTTTCCTGTATAACATGTTGTTCATGATCACATACTTCCCTTTCTGGTCTAATCCTGAGTGCACATCTTTGATAATCCGCTGTGCTTTCGGATCCGTTTGTTGGAGTCTACGAACTTGATCCTTTGTCTTGCTTTTGGCCATGGAAATGGCCACCAACATTGGTCTTCTACTCAATGCATCGGGCATCACATTTTGCTTCCCTGGTTTATGGATGATGTCTATATCAAAATCTGCCAAAAAGTCTTGCCATCATGCTTGCTTGGGAGACAACTTCGGTTGAGTGCAAAAGTATTTCAATGATATGTTATCCGTGTGTATTTTGGTGTGTTTGTCTTGAACGTAGTGACGCCACTTCCTTAGACAGTGGACCACCGTGAGCATCTCCTTCTCATGAGTGCTCCATCTTAGTTCGATACTTGAAAATTTGTATGACTCATAAGCCATAGGGCATCCCTCTTGCATGAGGACCCCTCCACGCTAACCTTGATGCATCTGTATGACTTTCAAACTCTAGAAACTTCAACACAAGAGCTTCACACATCACTTGTATGAGTTGCTCAAAGGGATCCTATTCTTTAGGCCCCACACAAAGCACCCTTTTCCTTTGGTTAACTCTGTGAGTGGAGCCGCTACTTTGCTGAAATCCTTTATGAACTTCCGTGGAAACTAACAAAAACCTATGAATTCTCTTACTTCTCTTACTGTTTGAGGGGGAGCCCAGCCGTCTTTCTTCTTGACAATTAAGACAGGAGCACCGTAGGGTGTACTACTAGGTCGAATGAATCCCTGTTGTTCAAGTTGCACTAGTTGCCGCTTTAACTCTTTTAGATCTGTCTCATTCATTCTATATGGCGCCTTGCCTAGTGGAGCTTGGCCTGGTATCACTTCAATTTTGTGTTGGATTTGCCTTAGTGGAGGCAACCCGCTTGGGAGATGGTTTGGCAGAACATCTTTGAACTCTTTCAATACTTCATGTATTCCTTGATTGCCCACTTTTATCTTGTCATTTTTCCTTTTCCTCCACGTCAATCGAATTGCATCTTACTAAGCACAAATGGGCTTCGACCCCTTGCTTCATTGCTTTCTCTACTTGTTTGGCCATCAACGGCCCTTGTGTGTTTTGTCTTCCCTCGGCTCTTGTCGCTGCACCCACTGACTTCATCTTTCCTGCTTGTAGGTTCATTGCCTTATTCCCTTTTTCTTGACTACTTGATGGCACACTATCTTGATGCATAGGTGCCTTCCCTTTCCTTTTCCTATCGTATTCCTCCTTCGAAGTGGAAGAAGGAGTGGGATTTTTGTTATTCTCTTGCCGTGCTGATCGTGGTCTCTTTACCTTATCTGAATTGCCTTGAGTGTCTTCACTTCCATCCCGGGTTCTCTACGGAACTCTATGACACTCCACCACTACAATGTTCCTCTCCATGTCAAGCAGGAGTTTGTCTATCCCCTTGCCTAACATGCTCACCATGTAGCGATCAATGAATGATAGCCCGACTATGACATCAAATGACTCTAGCAAACTACCAAGAAATCTAACTTTGCAAACCACTCTCATCCGTACATTGAGAGCAATCTTTACGTTATCATCCCGGCCTTGAGCGAAAGTGATTGACATTTGTGGAGGCTTACTCAAAGCCAATTGCAAACTTACTACGCATTGTAGTGACATAAAGTTGTGTGTGGTGCTCGAATGCATGAGCACTACTTTGCGTTTGTTCCCAAAAGTCCCCCAAAAGTACATATTTTGTATCATTCGGAGTGTCATTGGCAAGCATCTCTGTGTTGCTGCCATGGTCCTGACATGAGGAGCACCGTTGCTTGCTTGCATTTCTTCCTCATTGTCATCCAATTCTATAAGAACCACATTTGTATTACGTCTTTGCGGCTCCTCCTCTAGCTAAGCCGTTTGCACTCGAGTCTGATTATTATTGCGTGTACACTAGTGCATCTAGTGATTCCCATGGCATACTCTATAGAAAGGCCGGGGATCGTTTTGTTGCCACTAGGGCACTGGCAATGACCTCTGTTGATTATTCCCATAAAGGCCTATTCAGGAAATTTGGGAATTATTCAAGTCCCATTTATGTTACTTACTATGTTAACTTCTTAACTTTCAGCCCAAACTTGATACCTCACTAATAATACAATTATCCTTAATATTAAAGTATTAATTTAATATACCCCAATCAAGAGATAATAACATGTTGTAGTGTGTGAATGAGTGAAAACATAAAACATTGGGACGAAAAGAACTGTCTCAAAATCCTGTGTAATTCCCATTTTTCCTGAATAGGCCTTCATAGGTGTTTGGGTTTCTTTGGGCTTGTTGGTTGCCTGTATTCTGAGTAGGTGCAGGGTGGTTGTTAGTGTTGGCGTTTCCCGCACCCTGCTCGTCCCTCCTTGGCGATACATTTTCAATCTTCTGTAGGTTTTGAGCACGATGGTTGCTCTTGCATATGTATTCAGACAGTGGGCCTTCTTGCTGAGGCCTCTCCATTCATCTCTCAACTTAAAGGATTCATTCTGAGGAATGAAGTACTCCTCAAATGCCGCTTCGAAAACCATCCATGAACTAAACTCCTCCCTTGCAAACTCTGCCAGATACCATGCATCGGTGTCATCGGCAAGGAAGGATGTGGCTATCTTCACCCAATGTCGTTTTCCCACTCGTTGTAACTCGAGGTATTGCTCCATATCTCGCAGCCATTTTGAGATGGCGAGAGAGTTGCCTTTACCTCGTATTTTTTCCGATGGGCATGGAAATAGAACAGTTGTGGACCACATAGGATATAGGTAGGCAGGTTTGGTGTACTATATGAAATAGTAGTGGAGACTTCAATATAAACTATCCTAACAAGGTAAGCTGTGACTTTTGTGGCAAGGGTGGCCATGAGGCAAGGGACTGCTACTACCTCAAGGGAGCACAACATAGAGTTAACACTCAAGTTCTTGATTCATAGTATGCTAGTACTTCCAATGTGCATAACAGAGAGGGAAATCCTCTAATGTGACCAAGGTATAACAGACCATAAATATACTATCACTATGGGGAATTCAAGCACATTTAGAACAAGGTGCTCTTTATGAGAGGGCACACCTCCATGTCAACATTTCCTAGATGCTAGAGATCATTATGCAAGAGACTACCCAAGAAGTCACCCTACTCCAATCCACATGGTTGCAATCTCTCTACAAACAAAAGGTATCACTACCCAATCATATGTTGTCTCATCATCTGCAACACCCATGATGAATATAGCTAGGAAAATGTCCATAACCTACATGGAGGAACAACATGGACTCAAGGAAAGAGAAGAAGAAATGAAGGCTGATATGAAGGATCGAGTGGCCATTGAAGAGGCCTATGATAAGGTGAAGACTTCACTAAATGAAAAACTTTCCAGATCTCAAGAAGACACATAGGTGATAAATATTCAAGAAATCTTGAAGGGGATTCACCACAAGGTTACTCTCTTTCAAAGGTGTGACATTACTTATTGAAGGTCATATAGTCTACCTACCTAAGTTCACTGCCAAGGATAGATGGCTTTATGGAAGATTTTCCTCCTACAGTGCTGGCAAACTATCAAAGTTCAAGGCTATCTCTTTCCACAAAGAATGATTTGTGATGGGTTTTATTGTAGATGGAGGCTCTCAAATCTGTCTTATACCTGATTCTACAATGAAGAATTTGAGATTGGACCTCACCAAGGTGGAATTCTTTACTATCACATTAGCGGATCAATATCTCATTACACCATTGAGAATCGGCAAGAAGGTACAAATGATAGAGCAAGGTTGTAGGTTTCTCTTATATTTTCTTGTGATCGCCCTATGAGAGAAAACCTCTTATCCTCTACTTTTGGGAAGCCTTGGATGAGGCAAGAAAAATTACTATAGGATTGGGGAAGGAAGGAGCTGTGAATTTCGACAATGACTCATAGCCACTTACAAATACATTTAGAGAATGGATGCGACAATGTCAAGGAAACTAGATATAGAGTAGATATTGAGGTAATGCCCTCTCTACCCTTGAGATTTCTTTAAGTTTTCTTTAGCTATCTTTAACTTACAGTTCATGTCTTGAAGGAACTCTTGAGCTACTTGTACTCGTTCATTTTGAAGTCCCACCACATACGCAGACCTAGGTTGGAACCCATACACCAACATGAATGGACTAAATTCACTTGATGAATTCTTGGCAATCTTATAGGCAAACTTAGCCAAAGGAAGGTAGTCTTTGCAATTAGTCTATTTGGAAGTGAGATAAGCTTTGAGTATGTCTTCCAAGATTTGATTGACTTTCTTTGTCTTTCCATCCATCTAGGGATGTTCAACTATACATAAACTTAGTTTAGTTTCAAGTGTACTTAATATTGCTCGACAAAAATGACTTGTAAATCGAGCATGCTGATTAGAAACTATGTCTACTACAAGACCATGGAGTCTGTAAAGCTGATTTAGAACTATCTTTGCAAGTTCTAGAGTCTTATATGTAGTCTTGACTCGAATAAAGTGCAAGTTTAGTCAATCGATCAACTACAACCCAGATGGAATCAAAGCCATGCTCAGTGCAGGGTAACCCTAAATGAAATCCATGGAGATACTACTTACCAATTAACCTTTGGGAATCTCCAAAGGATGCAACAATCTTGTAACTTTAAGTAATTGAGACTTATTGACTTGACATTTATGGCACTTGGATTCATAGTTTTGCACATCTAGATGTAAACTAGGAAACTAAAAATGTCATTTAGCTAACTCACAAGTTCATTTAATACTAGGATGTCCAACACTTCAAGCATCATGGCATTCAAAAAGTACTTGATTTCATATGTCCCAAATACTTGGGACACAAACCTTACCTTTTAAAAGCAATATTCATCCGAGAGAGAATATTGTCTAAAGTTTCCTCAAAAGTATGTGCTCCATTTGTTTGAGGTTGTTCAAATGCCTTCCATGCTTAACTGTAGCTTGGATATTCTTTATATATTTCATTCAAACTTGAAATAAATTGACTTTGAATTTGTACAAAACCTAGATTGTTCAGCATAGGCATCTAACTGAAGGTGTCTGCCACCGCATTGAACTTTGCTTTGCTATACCTTAGTTCATAATCAAACTCTTGTAACTGTTTGGCCCATCTAGATTTTCTACCTCTCAAGTCTCATTAAATTGCATACCACTTGATGCTCTCTTGATCAAAGACTATGGTTAACTTTGATCCATATAGGTAATGGCACCATTTCTTGAGCATGTTTTATAGCAAACATCTCTCTCTCATATGTAGAATAGTTTTTTTGAGCAAGACCTAGCTTTCTACTTGCAAAAGCTATTGTTTGACCTTCTTGGCTTAGTACTACTCCTACTGTAGATGAGTTTGCATCTTTTTGTCATTCGAAAAGTTTATTGGGGTCTATGATTTGTAGAATCAAGGCTGAAGCTAAAGCAAGTTTAAAGTTGTGAAAACTCTTTGCTTTTTCTTCTCTCCAATTAATCTTCTGATGCTTCTCTTTTAGTTTTTCTATCAAAGGTACTGCTTATTTTGCATACCCCACCAAAAAAATTTTATAATACCCATCCAATCTGGGAAAACTTTGTAATTCTTGAACTCTCTTGGGCTCATGCTGTTAAAGAATCACTTGGAGCTTCTCCGGTTCTACTTTGATTCCTTTCGTGGAAAGAATATGGCCTAAATACTTTACTTCTTGGATAAAGAAATCACATTTTGACTCTTTATCATAAAGTTGATTATCACAAAGAATTTCAAAAAAGAATTTTCACATGTTCTTAATGACTTTCATGATTTGTATTGTAGATCAATATTTCATCTAAAAAATCTAGCAAAAACTTTCCTAAGTATGGTTGTAAGGCTTGATTCATCTAGCTCATAAATTTTACAGGTGCATTTGTTAATCGGAATGACAATAGCGAAAACTCATAATGACCATACTTTGTACGAAAGGTTTTTTTAGGAATATTATCATCTCTGATTCTAACCTGATGATATCCTTTGCGTAAATCAATATTTGAAAAGATTTTAGCTCCCTTAGGCTGTTGAAGAGATCTTCAACCAGCACCCTGAGTTACTTATTGTTTAGAGTAAAATTATTTCATGCCATATAGTCCACACACATTCTCATAGTACCATCTTTCCTTTGTACAAGAAGGATGGGTGCATCCCAAGGTGACTGCCTTGGCCTAATATATGCTTTGTCCAAACAATCCTTGATCTCTTTCTCAACTTCTAGATTCTGGACAAAGGGGAGTCCGTAGGGGTTTCGAGATTTTGGCTTGGTTCTTGAAAGAAAATCTATTCTCTGGTCAAAGCTTCCACGAGAGGGTGGTAAGCTATGCGGGAGTCCCTTAGGGAACATATCTTTAAATTCGTTCATTACTTCATTAAGTTTAACATACAATCAATGAGGAATAAATGAGGAGGCATACTAAACTTGTTTTGCATTATCAGAATCAATTACATTAGTGCTAAGGACCAGAAAAGCTTCACTACTTACAAGTTTCTTCAATTCTGTGTGTGAAATCAAAGGGATGCTTGGAACATTGTTTTCACCCTTGATCTTATACAACACTCTCTCATGTTGGAATTCTTTTTGTACAATAATATCTGGACAATGAATGCCAAGACTCCAAAGCCACTCTCTCCCTAGAACCAAATCTACTCAGTCCATGTTCATAATTTAGAGGTCCAGTTTGTCTTTATAATCTTGGATTTTGAGTTCCAAATTTGAAATCATGGTATCTCAAACATTAGTGTCCTGCCCATGTATCATAGACACAACATATCTATGAGGAGAGGGACTCTGAGGAAGAGCTATTTTTTTCACAAGTGCATAATTTGTCAAATTATGCATGGCCGAATCATCCACCATGATCTGGATAATCTGACCTTTTCCTGACCCGTGGAACTTGACCATATCATGTGGGCCAAATTCTTGAGGTTTCCACATGTGTTTGGAGACTTTGCATTTATGGGTACTATAGCAATGCATGATCTGAACCTTTTTTGCACTTGAATTTTCATCCAAGTTCAAAGTTTGGATCAAATGAATCTGTTGTTTCCGCTTATCTTTGTCCATCAAAGATGCCTTATTTTCTCTTCCAATTGGACAGGTCCTACGACGATGTCCTAGCTTGATGCATTTCAAACACAAATTTTTCTTCTCGTGTGTAACAAGATCTTCTTGAGAAAGACCATGTCTAATAAATACGAGGGTTTTTAGATGTGCATTTAGATGATCTTGGCCCTTTTCCCTTGTGTTTAGTGTTTTTTTTTTGGAAGAACCACTATCTTGTGGGACATCCAAAATGGGAATTATCCTCATAAATTTGCACAACCTTAATCGCCTCATCAAGCGATATAGGCTTGTGTATCTTAATCTCATTATGGATTTGCTAGTTAAGTCCTTGGAAAAATCCACAAAGCTGATGGAAGTCATCAAGGTTTTTCAATTTCAGAATAACGTCTTGATTTTTTGAAATGTAAACCGATAATGGTCTTTCTTTTCATTGAATTCGATCCCATGCCTCACAGTTATGTTGCTCCTTATTCTCGAGGAGAAGCTCTTTTTTAAAGAGATAGGTGAACTCAACCCAAGCTCAAGGTTTTTTTTGGATCTCTGAGAGACTCATCCACCACATGTAAGCCTTAGGGACTAGTGATAAACTAGCCTCTACCACTTGCACATGCTTGGGGATGTTCTTGAGCTGGTGGATATCGTGCCACTTCTTTAAGGACATGAAAACAACATCAATATTCCTATCTTTATCCTTGCTTGAGAAGTAAGGAGGACACAGATCTTTTCCTAAGGAAAGATTTATTGGATGACTTTTAGCTACTACTTGCCTTGACATATTAGCAAAAATTGGAGCCGTAGGAGTCATGAATGTGAGAACACTGAAGGTACCAGTTAGGGGAAATAAGTGTGCTTGGGAAATGGATATATCTCGATCCTTCTCGAGCAAAACAGACATTGGCAAGGTTGTTATCGTATCAATATGGCTACTAAGAGTAGCCCTACCTACATCCTTTGGCTTTTGAAGTAAGTCCAAAATAGCCCTAAGGTGACTTTGAACTCCATCAAAAGATTGACTAAGTTCTATAAATTTTGCCAAGACATTGGACAAATATCCAAGGCCCTCCTCTACTCTCAACAACCTACCTTCAAATTCATTCCTCTCGTTTAAGGTGGTGTTGATATCCCCTTGCAATGTGGTACCCTCAATGTCTAAGGTTAATGCCATTGTATTTACGTTTGATGCATCAGACACATGACTATGAATTGAAATCATTCTTGCATATGTATGCAATGCATGTGATACTATAGGTTGACTAGTCATGAATGAAGATGCAGCTAAAGTGGAAACTGAAACATACATCAAAGCACTAGTACTACTTGTCAGCACGGTGTGGCTTGAAGTTCCTTCCATCGCACACAATCCATTAATAAACTTACTTAGATTCCCTAACATAAGTGGTGGGTGTGATAAAATGAAAGGTAGGATGCAGAAGATTCACAAGAAAACTTCCCTGATTAATTTTTGCTTTGAGGTGGACTTGATCGTAATTGAGAGTGCTAGAATAACGATGTAGCAAAAACCTCTAGACTTTCACAGTTTCACTTGTCCTTCATTCTTCTCAAGATCAAGCATTGAGGCAAAGCTCGGCTCGATTGCTCACTACTATAATGGGTTAAACACTTCTCTTTGATTGAAAAAATCTCGGGATCAAATCCGCATGTGAGAATTACCTCCTTTTTGTTTTTGGTTTCTCGTCAAAAATTATGTGACCTTCTTCTATTGTATGAATGCACTTTTTGTGCTCATGCATATAAGGATAAGCTCTAGATCGTGATGGGTGATTTCAAGGCACAAACACCATCGAATGAATATATACTTCCTTATTGCTTATGACATACAAGTTCTTGGAGCATCTTGTACAACATATGATTAGATTCAAAATACAATGAATATTACGAACGTAGGTGGGCTAGTGGATAGTGCAGATGACCTTTCTATTTGGTGTCATGAGTTCAACTCTTGGATGGAATCAGGTGAAGATATTTTCTCTCTTTTGCTCATGATCTAGAAGCTTGTGTAGTGTGGGCTATGAAGTATGAATAAGATTTGCAGCACCTTCCTCGTCATGAAAGCATGTTGCTATCCTAAATAAAAGGAAGATCAAAACAGGGTTGGGTCGCAGATTCAAAGCGTCAATGTCACTACTTCAGGAAAAGAGAGATTCTTTTGTAGTTTCTTCCATTACAGCTTTGATTTGCGCCACCAAAGTAATGATGATGGATTTTCTCCACACATGCGAGAAGAAACACCAATGCCAAGCATAAGATGAGGAAGATGAAAGATACAATCGCCTTGCTCTAATATGAATGCAGGAGAGTTTCCACATTACCAATTTACGAATGAATGACTTACTCACCTCCTAGCGGTATGCCTCTATATATAGCTGCTTGAATCAACAAGCCTCACAAATGTACCTAAAATCCACAAGTGAATGTGCAATCTCCTCCAATTCTTTGATATCTTCCACGAGAGTCCACTAGTCATTGGAGTGATCTTCTCCATTGCTTTAGTACCTTCCACTAGAGTCCACTAGTGGTGCTTTTTCTCATCACTCGAGGTATGTCTCCCCCCATGTTGCCCATGGGGTTTGAACCCAAGACCTCCTCCTTCACAACCTTAATACTTAAGCACTAGACTAAGTGGATTACTTGTTCATGAGAGCACATGAACTTATGCTTGATTCTATTCTTGACATCTTTTGTCCTACACATGAGTGACCAAACAATGTCCAACTTTAGATCTATCTTGAGTGGTCGGACCCTTAGATTGTAGACTTACTTTATACACCTCTAACCCTTTTTCTTGTGTGGATTATTTGATTCTTTTGTCTGGTCATCAAAGTCTTTCTACCAAAATAACATCTTCTTCCTTGGTTTGTGTCATTTTCTACCTCTTAGGCATGGGTGCAAGATTTATTCAGAAGTTCCTTAGAAAAAGGAAAAGGCTAGCATGCTGTTACTGATACTAGTGTTCATTTGAATTGGTGGTTGTAAAACAATCTATTTCCATACATTTACATTTGGTTACATCTTTTGTCTTTTTCTATAACTGTTAGTGTTAAAAGCATTCATGCAATATCCTCTCTACTTGAAGATCCACCAACTGTTTTCATCGTCCTATTACTCAAAGTTGTGCAATAGTTCTGGGAGATGTCAGCAACGCCAGTGTGCAATTGTTGTCTATTATATTTCACACTCTAATCTTGTACTGAAAATCTAACTATAATACATTGCACTCCCATCCAATTCTTATCTGCTCCTTATTATAGATTGCTAAAGAAGTCTCTCCTTTATCTCTTTACTCCTTAAGTCTAAGGATTTCCATTAGGCAATGACCATACAATGCCATGCCTTTCTATAATATCTCATTTTAAACTCTAGTATTATAGTTTGTTCGTGAACGCCTAAACCATCTCTCAATTAGGAACCACTGACCTCTGCGGCCAAGTATATAAGGACTCTACAAAACAACATCGATTCCATACAATTTTAGCTTGAGTTGTACCAATTTAGAATGCATGGTCCGATAGAAAGGGCTTAGTGATTCTAATCACTTAGTGTAATTAACACTTCTATGACTAGAGGCTACTCATGTCACACCTTGATTAGTCCACTAAAAATGCCTAATAGTGCCACTAGTCAATACTCTTCGCCACAAAAAGTCCTAAACCTAAGCTAGCAAAGAGAAAAGGCACACTCCTGTCCATCCAAGCAACCTATATTAGATTTGGAAATGGCACAAGGAGACCTAACATCTGTTCTCTCCTACATTAATATTAATTTTACATATTTTAAGTGAGTGTCAACAAAAGATCTCAATGATTATGGGAGATGCTTCCTCACATTTTATAAAAGACATGGTGTAGAAGGAAAGACCAATAGTTTTATGTCTTTATTCCTAGCAACATTGGGCAAGGTCGCAGATAAATGGTTAGTCACTTTGAGGAAGATCATTCTGTTATATGGCAAACAATGAAGGAGGAGTTCTCTATAGCTTCCAGGACAGGAAAATCAAGAGAATAAGTACTAGACAAGCTATAGAACGTCCATTTAAATATAGATGAGTCACTTTTTGAGCTTATGACAAGCACTAAAGCTTTTGTGATTAAATTTCTAAATGCACCTAGTCATTCCCTCATCAAGAAATGGCAAGAGAAGGTGCTTCCCCTCAACATAAGCTTTATGATTTGTTGGCATCGAACTCCATGCTAAAGGAGTTTGTGGCCATGGAAATGAGAATGGAGCATGCTCACATACATTTAAACAATGATACCTCCCACCTCGAGCGGTGGGACCACTCCCCGATGCAAAAAAAGGTTTGTAATTAGTGAGAAAGAAATAGAGTTGCCAAGCTCAGAGCTTAGAGGGATTAGGGAAAGGGAAATGTCAAATTAGGCCAGCCTTTAGTGTAAAGTATGACACCTACAAGGGAATCCACATAGAGAGTGCCCTAAGAAGATTATTTGCGAGTTCTATGGAAAGATGGGTCACGAGGCTTGTGGATGTTATTATCTAAAGCGAATGGTAGAGCCTCAACCGCCTTAGTATTGGCATCAATCAGCCTTGACTTCTCACAATTTGGTTTCAATTATTCAAACCATGGCGTTAGAAAAAGGTCATGTTCTTGTTAATGATCCTAGTGTAAAATCATTTTATTCATTTTTGTTAAAAAAGATAGTGGATAGTCTTCAGAGATGAAGTGGTGTTGCTTGAACCTGCTTCACATCTGCCAATAATAGTTGCTAGAGAGTGTAGTGGGCCTCATTAGCTAGCTAATGAAAAATACATAATCATATATGATGTTTGAAAGATGATCCACTAATCAAAGTATTAAAACAAATGGGTAGGAATTGATCTAAGACCAAAAAACTTGCTATTCTTGTCTCTACACTTGTTCAATGTTTTGAAAAGTTCTCTTAGCAAAGTAGCAATTGGCTTAATTCCTTTTGGGAAATCTAATTAGCTAATATCTACCAATCATGAGTGATTTCATAAAAAATGATGGACTGCACACTTAGAATAATGTTTAACAAACCACAAAACATTCCCGACATTTTTGGGGTGCATTAGTCAACAAAATAGAGAGCAATGTCATGCTAATATCTCATGATTTAGATTAGTAATGACAATGATATTTTGTACCAATATAGTAGATAATATAATGAACATATCAAGCTTTAAATCATTGCAAATGATCAATCATGCGCTGAGAACAAGCCCTTTGAAGATCAGTGTTCTAATGTATTCATTATAGAGAAGTGAAGTGAGGATATGATAAAATGTATGTATTAGAACATGTATAAATACAATGTCATTGCCAATGATCAACTGCACAATGTGAGAAGTGTGAATGAGCTATAGAGTGGGCTCTTCAAAATCACAATATTTCTTCTCTAATGATCCCATAGAATCGAGATAGCATGCGAATGTTATGATCCTCTTTTTAAAGCTAAGTTTGGAGCCAAAGTTTTGAATTCAAATTCAAAAGTTACCCTAAAGTGAATCCTATAGTATAGGATATATTCTCTCATTACTCAACTACCAAATACTTCGAGATTTGATGCTTCCTAACTTCCTCGTGGTTGTAAGACACTTTTACAAAGATAAATGTGAAGGACTTTACAAGAGCTTGATCATATAGAGTCCTATAAGAGTTATGCTAATTAACCAAGTATGTGGGCTTGGTTTCTATTGCAGCAACACATCCCTCTCAAGCCAAACATTCTTGGTCTTTATTCGTCCTTGATGTTCTGAAAACCAATTATCAATTTGAATCTCTTCATCTAGGTTCCATCCAAGGACTTTGTGAGTATATCTGCACATTGTGAATGATTTGATACGTAGGATAGTTGAATATCCTGCTAAGTAGTTTCTCCCTTGCATAATGATATTGCACTTCAATGTGCTTGGTCCTTGCATGATATACATGATTAGCAGCCAAATGAATTGAACTAGTGTTGTCTCCAAAGATTATTGGAGTGTAAGAGTGTAACGCCAAATTCGTGTAGACTTTCTTGAGCCACATAGCTTCTTGAGTTGCATTTGCCAAACCTCTGTATTCTGCGTCTGTGGATGATAAGCCCATAGTTCGTTGCTTCTTAGATCACTGTGATATAAGCTTTGAACCTGCAAAAGATAGGTCCCTCTCTCCTCTATCATCCTTGGAGCCAGCCTAATCTACATCACAATCATCTTTATGTCTAATTCAGAAGTGAAGGGATAAAACAACCCTTGGTTTACAATACCCTTTAGATACTTTAGCACCCTTTTGGCAGCTTCCATGTGAAGCTTCCTTGGTGCATGCATAAACTAACTTAATGCACTTACTCCATAGGCAATGTCTACTCTTGTAAGTGTAGCATAGTTGAGGTGCCCTACAAGTTGTTGATAACCTATGACATCCTCAAGGAGTTCTCCTTCACGAGAATTAAGCTTATGGTTGAGTTCCATAGGAGTATCTGCAATTTTGGTGTTCTCCATCATAAATTTTACCAACATATCATATTGAATATACTCTCTTTGAGTAATAAATATATCAGAATGTGTATACACAAGCTCTAAACGAAGAAAGTATGTTAAGAAACCAAGATCATTGATTTTAAATTCCTACAATAATTGATCTTTAGCTTGCTTGATTTCATTAGCATCATTCCATTTTAATGATAATGTCAACCACGTAGACACATAAGTAAGTACCATTGAGTTGGTATTCCTTATAAATAAAGAAGAATTTTCCTTGCTAGCCATAAAACCTTGGTCCTGCAAATATGTAACAAGTCTATGGTTCCAAAATCTACGAGCTTGATTTAGACCATCAAGTGCCTTTCTTAGCTTGCATACATAACTTGATATATCTTTATCTTCAAAGCCTAGTGGTTGTGCCATATACACTTCTTCTGATATCGAACCATTTAAGAATGCATTCTTGACACCTAATTGATATAGATTCCAATTCTTGGAGGCAGCAACACTTACCAAAACCCTAATTGTTGGCATCTTTGCCACACGTGAAAATGTTTCTTCATAGACCACTCCATGGGTTCGAGCAAACCCTTTTGTCACTAGCCTTGCCTTGTACCTATTTATAGAACCATCTAAATTCTTCTTGATTTTATAAATCCACCTGGCTTGGCTTCTTGGGAACTAAGTCCCAAGTATGGTTTTCGTGAAGTGCTTCTACTTCTTCCTGGTGATATCCACAAAATGCTTGGTGATTAATGATGTATCATAGACATACCTTATGGGCTTTTTACTCTCCCTTTTAGATCTCTTGAGTGCTTGATTGGAGGACTCTTGAATTTCTTCGAATTGCCATTATTCCCTTTATTTTTGGGGTGCATCAATCAACTGACTATAGAGCAATGGCATGCTAATATCATACGATTGAGCTGAGTAATGACAAAGAGATTTTGTAACAATATAGTAGACAACATAGTGAACATATCATGATTTAAATCAATTCAAATGATCAATCATGCACTGAGACCAAGATCTGTGAAGATCACTATTCTAATGTAGTCATGACAGAGAAGTGAAGTGAAGATATGATAAAATGTATGTATTAAAAAATGTACAAATACAATGTCATTGGAAATGATCATTTGCACAATGTGAGAAGTGTGAATTAGCTATAGAGTGAGATCTTCAAAATCACAATATTTCTTCTCTAACGATCTCATAGAATGGAGATAGCACGCAAGTGTTTTGATCCTCCTTTTAAAGCTTAGTTTGGAGCCAAACTTTTGAATTCAAATTCGAAAGTTCACCTAAAAGTGAATCCTATAGTATAGGATATATTCTCACATTACTCAACTACCAAATACTTGAAGATTTGATGCTTCCTAACTTCCTCGTGGTTGTAGGAAACTTTTACAAAGATAAATGTGAAGGACTTTTACAAAAGGTTGATCATATAGAGTCCCATAAGACTTATGCTAATTAACCAAGTATGTGGGCTTGGTTTTTATTGCATGGAAAATGGTCTTCCCAATCCTCTAAAAGATTCTAAAATCAAAATTGGTGACCAATAATATGTTATAGGTGTGGAAAATATGGGCATATTCAGACTAGATGGATCCTATTGGAGAATGTGCCACCTCACAAGAACTCTCTAGAAGTATGTGACCTACACCAAAATAGGCTACCAAGAGTAAGGTAAAGAATTCAATTCATCTTCTCATAGATTCAATTCCCATTCAAAGCACAAAGTTTTCATCGCCTATTGCCCATGTTCTACAACTCAGAGAAATCTCTCCAATAGGAGTGTGCACAGGAGCTTAATATGAATTGAAGGAAGAACATAGGGCAAGGAAAATAAGGGTAGTATGTCATTGTGGAAGTATGCTTGGAGTGAGCCGTCTAGCACAGATCAAGAAGATCTAGTACACTAGCAAGAAAGAAAGGAGTCAGATCACCATGAGGGATCTAGAAATAGAGTAAGAAACTCCGAGATTAGAATGGAAGCAACCTGATGTCCCTAGTGTAGGAGTCCAACAATAAGAAATCTGGATCTTTGATGAGATTATCGATTCAAAGGAGAAGCAAAAAAAAAAAAGAGCAAGGCTATGAGAGAACAAGAGAGGATGTCTTTAGAATGGCCCATTGAGACATGGAGGACATGGCCGGAAATCTAGCAATGATTATACCTACAACTCCTATCTCCGTAAGCCACATATGGAAGAGTACGTAATATTATATATGACAATACTTTTTCCTTTCACACAAACAATCCCCAAACCTTTCTTTAGTATCTATGATGTTCTAAATGGAGTTTCCATATAAAAAAAAGTTGACCCTCTCATTTTGACCATCTATTTGACGATGATCACCACTGCTCATCTTTAATGATACCTTGAGTTTATCAAATACAAACTTCCAAAAGTGTCCTCTGAATTTGACATCCCTAGCTGAAACTATGGATGTCGGTAACCCATGCAATCTGAACACATGGTGGATAAACAACTTTGATACTTGTGGAGCTTCTATCCTCTCCTACCTGGGTATGAAATGAGCCACCTTACTCATTCTGTCTACCACAACTAGGATAGTATCCTACTTCCTTTGGGTCCAATGGTAACCGGACTATGAAGTCCATGGATACACTATCCTAGCAATGATTTGGAATCTGTAAATGATGCAAAAGACCTGGTGTCTTTACCCTTTTTTTTTTTACTTGACACATAAAGCATTGTTGAACATAGTTTTGGACATCTCACACTAATCTAGGCCACCAAAATGTTCTTCTAACGAGTTCTACTATCTTGTCAACAGATGTCCTCTACAAGGCATCATGGTTATCATGCATGACTTTTCTTCTCAAATCCCAAGAATCTGGTATGCAAACCTTTACTTTCCATTTAAGTATTCATTCTCTTATGGGAAATTTGAATATTGAATGGACTTGTTTGCTTTGCTATGGGAAGAAACAATTGGAAGTGTCCCATCTCCTAAAATAGATTCATCATCGATCGCTCTAATAACTTGAAACAAATGTGGACCTTCCCCATGTGCTTCCTTTATCTCTTGAAAGAATGAGGTTTTTATAATTATAAACCTCATTTGATACATTATCTGTGTTAATGCATCAACAACTTATATATTCTCTTTGCCTCTTCTATACAATATTTCCATGTGAAACTCTTGCATGAGCTCAGCTCAATGAGCATATCTACCTCGAAGATCTAGCTGACTACAAAAATACTTAAGTGTATGGTCATTTGTGTATACCTTAAAGTCTACACCATAAAGACAATGTCTCCAAGCTTTAAGTGCATGCACCATTATGTACAACTCTTCTTCATGCACTGGACAATTGCATTGTGCACTAGTTAGATTCTTGCTCTCAAAAGCTATTGGCCTTCCATGTTGGCTCAAAACTGCCCCTAAGGCTATGCCATTAGCATTACTCTCTAACCGAAAGGGTTTCGGTGGATCTACAACTTTGAGTATGGGAGATTCTGAAATAGTTTGTTTCAGAGTATCACATCTCTCTTGCTGCTCTTACTTCCATGCAAATGGATCTTTTGCTTGAAGCTAGTTTGTCATCGATGCTACTACGGATGAATAAGAAGAGATGAATTTGTGATACAAATAAAAAAGTCCTAGAAATGACCAAAATTGCCCCTCATCCTAAGGAGTAGGCCAAGATAATATAACAAAAATCTTCTTGGGATCCATCAGAACGCCATTGTCCAATATCATATGCCCTAGGTACTCTATCCTTAGAAGAAACAATTGAGTCTTCTCTTGATTCACATAAAGCTGATTTTGTTTTAACACATTCAATACTAATCACAAATGCTTTTCATGCTCATGTACATTCCTACTATATACTAACAAATTATCAACAAATTCAACAACACATTTGCTAATGAATGGTCGTAACATATCATTCATTAACATCATAAATGTAGCTAGTGCATTAGTCAAACCAAATGGCATTACCAAATAGACATAATTTCAAAAATCTGTTCTAAAAGTTATCTTATATACATCATGATCTCTTACTCTAATATTATGGTAGCCACTTTTTAAATCTATTTTACTTAATACAACGGCTCCACATAGAGCCTCTAAAAGATCATCAATCTTGGGGATGGGATATCTGTGTCTTGTAGTGATCTTATTGAGTGCTTGGTAGTCAATGCACATCCTATAAGACTAGTCTTTATTCATCACTAGAACTGGTGCTACAAAGGGTGAATAGCTAGGTCTAATAAGCCAATTCTGTAGGTACTCCTCCAGGACCTTGCGGACTTCATTTTCCTCTTGCAAACTCATTCAAAATGGTGACAGAGCAGCCATAGTCGCTCCTGGTACCAACTCAACTCTATGCTCTATGTTCACTCAATCTTGAGAAGCTTCATAGAAATTACCAATCATGTCTCTCAGAGATCTAGTTCTCCTCGGGTTAGTAGTCACCTCCCTTGATGCTCAAATTCATAAACAATGGGAAGCAAAGTCATTGACCGGTCACTTCCTCACATGTCAGTTCTTACTAATGATGACATCAAAACATGCTAGTCTTGCTATCTCAAAATCCAATCTGTCCTCATAGGACTTGATCTGAATCGATACATCATCAAATCCTTGATCCCATGTCTCTATCCCTTCCCATCAGCTAACTCTGTTGTGTAGGCATACTCTAACAGCACAGTCTGTAGATTATGTGTAGACCCAGTGTCAAAGACTACCTTGAGAGGTTGCCCTACCATGACTCCCCTCATGACAATGAGTTTTGTTTCAGGAAAGTGATATCATATTTGTGCCATTGGTGAAAGCACAACATCTTGCACTGTCAAGACCTTCTTTATAACTATCATGGCCATAATGTGAGATGATAATGGTGATGCGAGATCTCTGAATTCCTCATCATCATCACTCCCTTCATAAGTAGGATTTTTCACTATGTTGGTGGCTATCTTCTTTTTCTTAGGACATTGCTTGAACAGGTGTTGCCCTAGACATCCATACCATAATCCTTCTTTCATTGCCTTCTCTTTTTGTTGAGGGGTAAGTATGGACTTATTATAATTTCTCTCATATAGAGCAGACACTTTCCTCTTACCTCCTATGATTGTCATGATCATATGCACCTACTTAGCCTCTCTCGAAGGTTGTGCACTGATCGAACCATGAGTAGATGAGTGGAGGGATCGACTTAACTTAGGCCATGAGGATCTCTAACCCCAAAAGCTTGTGCCCCTATGGCCATCCTCATAGAATAAAGCCATCACCAGTGGCTTGTGCCAAGGATTGACATCTCTCCTTTCACACCAATGTTCTAATAGTTTCCATAAGTCCTAAGATGAGCTTGTGGACTTGGAGAAACTTTGGGATAGTATCAAGCACTTTGAGACGTAGCTCTCTATACCTATCTGCATAATACTAAACTGTCTGATTCTTTTGATTGATGAAGAACCAAATGTCTAGTTCTCTAGAACTCTCATAAGGTGGTATAAAATTATTGTAAAATAGGATATTGAACTCATTTCAAGTCTTGATCAAATTGAGTATCTAAAGATTTAATAGTTGTATTAAATTTAGATATTACTTTAGTCAAGAGTGAGAGAAAGGAATTTAATGACTCAAATTTGGAAGTTTTCTACATTAGATTTCATTTTCGTGTATATATGTGCAAACAATGAAAATACAAGTATAAATGCCTAGAATTTCTTCCCGTTGGATGAACCTGAGTTGCAACACGGAGTCTTCAACACTGATTCTCATGTCAAATCAAGGTCCTCAGTAAAAACTCCATCAGATTCGAGCGCTTCATCTCAGTGAGTATAAATTAGATCAAATCATAGTTTTGGACACAACAATTGGCTGTAGACAAAGTTTAACGCAGATCAGAACCTCGTTCTTTAGAGAGCATTGATGGCACATCTGTTGTAGGATGTAGCAATAGTTGTTGGTTAAATCACAGAATCCATGGATTATAAATATGAAGCATAGCAGAACATCACTGATGTTGATATGTCTCATATCATGAGGTTCATGTCAGAAATTGTATGGGAATTTGATGTTGAGTGTGCAGTCATTTCAGAGATTTGGCAAAGATGAAATTGAGCATTGTCGGATGTTAACAGAGATCGTAATCAAAAAAATCGATCTTCATGTTGATTATCACAAAGACAGCTAGAGAGGCCATCCGAGAAAGTGCTAGGCTTAACTTCCGTCACACAGAGGTATCAGAAAAACATCGAGCCGTTCTGTCAGAGAATCCGACCTCCCGTTCTCCATGCACGCGTCCATCTCATTGTATGATTTTCATCCCAAATTCTCCATTATGCATGCATAGCAATAGACCGCATGCATAGCAATAGACCCAAATTCTCCATTATGCTTGTGTAAAAGTCTAAAAGATTTGGATAAAAAATAAAGACGATCGCTTTTTTTATTCCTATACTCTCGACCATACACAACCTTTCTACCTTTTTTATTTTCTTCTAAAAGAATGGACATAACAACTTGAAACCGATTTATTAAAATATCTACATAGAAACGGCTATCAATCTCGATAACTTCATGGTTTGAGCGTATAGCTTCATGGTTTTAGCGCATGGTGCCCACATTGGAGCATCGTCTTACGCCTTTTGTTTTTGGCATCAAGCATGATTTCAAACTACTAGCAATCCTATCTTCTAAGTAATGCAAAACTCATCGCTTTGTTTTGTTTGAATCATGTACATATCTATAATCACAATTCTTATTATATATGACCCTCATGTTCTCCAGCAGAGTTCAGGAATCGGTGAAGTGCTTTCCAACAGCCTTTATCTGTATCATATAAAAGACCTTTGTAGCCACAACTAACTTGAGATCATGAGCAAACCAAAAAATTAATAATCCTTTTCGTTTACTCTGGGTGTGCATTTTGGGTGTTAACTCTACTTGCTTGTAGTAATCAATGCTCCAAATGTGGATGATGTCCATTAGTATTTCTTTCTCATTTAGTTTTCATTGAGATTTTGGTCAAGACATAAGAGTAGAGATGCATATCTCTATGATAGCACGACCAGTGAGATTGATTTGCATACCTCTTCAATAGTTTAACTTGATTTCGAGTCTGGCCACGACTGAGTTCCACCACTACTCCATCGAGATATCGAATCCCAAGGGAATCCCAAGAAGCCGAAAAATTTGGCCCTGACGAATGATCTGAGAACCATGATCAAAGACAAGGTCAAGCTAGATCCTGACAATAGCTCTTAAAGCGGTCTTAGAGTTGTTTATTTTGGATCCAGAGGCTTCGCAGAAAGAATCGAGGCACCTCCAAAACATCTCCAAGCTGGTATTATCGTTGTGGACAAATGTGTTCATATCATGGGCAAAACGTCTCATGGTGATTTGACCATGGTCACGGGGCAATCCGAGGCCTTTGATATTACCTACTTCCACCTCATGTTGCACCAGCCAGCTAAGCCCTTCCTTGGCAATGGCAAAGAGAAGGGGAGCTAGCAGGCATGCTTTTCTAATCGATCTTCTTAGTTTTATCACCTTTGAAAGTTGGCCATTAACATTAATTTGAGTCAACGCATTCCATAGAAGGGTCGAGATCGTCCCAATGAATTTCTCACTGCATCAGAGATCTTTAAGTGAGTACAAAATATAGTCCCATTCGACCCTGTCGTAAGCTTTTGCAAAGTCGATCTCGAGGAAAACCACATCTTTTCTTGACTCATTTGTGAAGTCAACACCTTCCCAAATATCTATAGTGGCTTCAATTATTGACCTGCCTTTGATGAAACCTTTTTGGTCCTTGTTCAACCACGCTCTCAGACGGTTGGAAATTTCGTTGGCTATGACTTTGCCAATGATCTTATATCCCATTTCGAACATCGTAATCAGAGGCCACTTATGAGTTTTGTTCTTTTCCCCGTTTTATGTATTAACTTGATAATGCCATTGTTGAGACAAGTGGGAAGCACGTCAAACTCGAGCACCTCTTTCCACACCAAACGAAGAGGGGTGGTGGCCACCAACTTGAAGGACTTAAAAGCACTCATTAGTGCGCCCATCCGGACCCAGGCTTTTAGCACTAGGGAGGGCATCAATGACATCAATGATTTCTTCTTTTAAGATATGTGCATCAAGCAAGGAAGGAAGGTTGTGTGGGATCCTTTGTGAGGATAACCAAGATATGGCTTCCATGAAGTCCCCTACGGTGAGAGAGGGGGTTCGAGATCCCTAGGAGTCGCATAAAGTGCTCTTCAATGATTCCAAAATTTTCTTCTTTCGTATTGCATACATCCCCATTTGAGTCTAGTGATAAGGGGATTGATTCTCTATTTTGTTTCCTTTTAAGGATGCGGCACATCTCTTTGGTAGGTTTGTCGCCCTTGCGAGCCCACCATTGCTTAAAGAATATTTGCAAATTTTTCCATTGTATTTCTTCTTCGTATCTCAGCAACGCTCTGATTTTTAGAAGACCTTGCTAGGATCGAGCTTTTCCTTTGATTACTTCCTCCTCCAGTCTCTAGAGTCTATGATATAGAGCTTCTCTATGTGCCAGCCAAACAATCTCGAGCATCTTCCTAGTTATTATCGTGATCTACTGGGATTTTTCGATCACACATCTCTAGCTCTTGGTTGGAGATGAGCAGGAGATGAACACCTCCTTCCACACTTCAAAAATTTCCTGATTGATGGAGAGGAGAGAGAAGGAATTCTAACAGGCATGAAACCAAGGAGGCTTAGAGATTTTGGTGAGAGGTTGGAAGTCGATAATGATTGGATAGTGATAAAAGATGGCAAGGTTAGTGCGTTGTGAGAGGGAAGGGCGGCCCCACTCATGAATAATAGTCTAAAAAATGTAGCTTCTATCCATTCTAGGTTTCCTCAAGTCCTCCCTTGCTTGGAGATTCAACCACGAAAAGCCTTTCAAGTCTTTGAGTTTGACTAGATCCAAGTGCAGCTTGGTTTTGTCCCAAGTTTCTTTTTCATGCATGTCGATGACCTGGCCCTTGTTGTTCCATATGTCTGCAGGGTCCTCCACCATGTTCAAGTCATCACAAATTAGTACATTGTAGGGGAGTGAGTCCAAGGAGGCCCAGGTGTCTAGTCTCTCTAGCTCCCCGTTTGGGGCATACATAGAAACTAATGTGAATCCAAAGAGGGCACCAAAGGAAGCGGCAATCCATCGATGGCTCTGATCTTCGGTGGAGTTCTCAAGCTTTTCAAACCAGAATTGGTTTAAACTAATTATCAACCCATGGGACCCCGGGGATGCGATGTCGAAATCTAAATATGGGTTGAGGAGACTTGTCTAAGATGTTTCTAGAGGTCCACCCTATCAATTTTAATCTAGTAAATACAGATAAACTCAGGGTTTAGGATAATGTCATGAAGCCATTGACCAATGATAGTCACTCTTGAGGGGTCTGTCAACCGCCTAGCATTTAACGAGATGATTTACCCTCTTTGTGGGAATTATTCTCCTCTTGGGTTTTTCATTCTTTTTTTGCTGGGAGGGGGTCTTGACTTAGTAACTTGTGTTTCTAAGATATCTCAATAGGTTGTGTCCCCTTGCAAGAGGTCTCTTGTTGAAATGAACATGAGACCATATCTGGAATAGTCCATCCAATGATGGAACTTTCACTATCCATGTTGTCTTTATTACTAGTGGTAAATTGGTCTTCTTTGCTTGTAGTGTAGCCCTCGTGACTGGACTCTTTGTTGTTAAGGAACTCTAAGGCTTTTTTGTTGCTGTCCACCTCAAACTGGTTGTTATCTCGGTAATGAAGCTCATTAATCTCCTTTCTAGATTGCAATACAAGTTCTTTGGGGAGGGGGGGCCTCTAAAATATGGTTTCTCTTAGAAGTCATCCTAGGACTTGTTTTCCTTCTTCTTCTGACTTCTGTGAACCCATCTGAGTCGGTTTCTGGGTTTGGGAGCCCTTAACTTCCTCTTGAGTTTTTCTTTATGCTTCTTGCATTTGTTTGTGTTTTTGTCTCAATGGGCAATCTTTAATCCTGTGGCCTTGTTGGCCACAATATAAACACGCGTTAGATAGGTTTTCATAATTAACGTCTTGTTCCCAAACATCCCCTTTGCCCAGGTCCACTTTGATCTTTGATGGAAGCAGCTTGCTAATGTGAGTCTCAACACAAATTTGAGGGTGCCATCAAGCATAGAAAGAGTGTCTCACACTTTCATAAATGAGGCCAGCAACATCCTCCCGTGATGCCAACGACTTGCCGATTGGGGATAGGATGTCCAACATGAAGTTGTACAAGAAGAATGGTAGGTTAGTGAGCTTGACCCCGAGAGGGTAGCAAAGTGATTTCGATTTGTCGGAAATAAACTTGAGGGACCAGCTAAACAGACACTTCCACCTGAGTTGTCAGATTCTGACATTGAGGGCTTGGAATGCAATATCTTCATTCTCAAAGAGTAGCAACATATGACTCGCCGGTAAGAACTAACATTCGCTGACAATCCATCCGTGGGGGAACCACTCTTTTCAAAGACATTGGCACACAATTTTGAGTGGAGGCCCAGGGCGGAACTCTTGACCAACAAGACATACTTTATTGAGCTCTTCTTTCTTTGAAAAAATTGCATCTCTACTAAGAGAGACCATGGGAGGCTCAACATCCTTGGAGGCCCCAGGAGCGACACAAGATTCCTTCTTCAAAATAGGGGCTAGGTTACCAATCACCCCTTGGGTCGGGGCCAAGTTGCTCTTCACGAGGGAGGGGCCCACCGAAACCGTGAGAGGTACCCCTGATCGCGTATTGGAGATAAACTTCAAGAAGGGACGCCCAAGGGCTAGACTGCCATGGAGAGTCAGAAAAGGTACCTTTGTCTCTCAAGTCAATGTTCCTTTGTTTCCACAAAATGAAACTCATTTGATACAAATGGTTAGTCTAGGAAGCAGACCTTTGCAAGCACTAAACCATCTTATGTTCTCCTATCGAACGAGAACAAACATAGAAAGCCTTCGCACAGAAGAACGGAAACTCATTAAAGCTTAGCTTCACATGAGTTTTTTTTTTTCAATAAAAGGAAGTTCGGCCTTTGCCTATTCTCCCGGACTTTAATTAAAGTAAAGAAGAAAAGTTACAATTGAGTGGGACTAGTGCCCCTGGGACCCCCCAAATCCCACAATGCAGGGAACGAGTGTGGCAAGCTAGAGGGCATTACAAATGAGGTGGATAAATCTATCATCACCCTCATGTGGGACACATTTGGGTTTCAACTTGTTGTTTTCGAGGAGATAAATACAGTGATGTCTAAATGGTGGTGATCTCTTATCTTGGGAGATTCTTTTACCTAGAAGAAACAATGATTTCTCGATCGACCATTCCTTAGGAGTTTGGTCAAAATTGACAGCACATCGCTCCCTCCAAATCTTCCAAAGAGTCTCACCCTTGATGGCATTCCACAGCCTCGAAGAACAACCGACCGCCTCACCCAACAGCACTTGTTGCCAATTGATTTGGTGTGTGAGTCTCAAAACCCGTGTCACGTGATGCCAGATAATACGAGACTTAGGGCAATCGAAGAACAGGTGAGCTAAATCTTCGATGCATCGATGGCAACGTTTGCACCATGGTGGCACACCACATATTTTATTCGCCCTTGAATTGGACCAAATTCCCTTATGCAAGATCTGCGACATGAGAACAAACTTTTTGGTCTCAATTAGGGGGTGCCAAATAGACATGAACTTTAGTTCTCATCGAAGCTTGGTCCAAGAAAGACACCACCTCTTGTTGAGGGTGTGATGAACATCTAAGTTCTCTTTGAAGTTGGGTATTCTGGATATTCTCTTACCATTGCTCCATTTGAGGCCCTCAAGGCAAGGAAGATCCTATCCGGAGAGAAGGCGAAAAGTTGAGCGGTCCCATGCCAAACATCTGCCTTGAAGAAGAATCCATTCCTCGAGGGTAACTCTATGTCTTGGGTCTAAGTCTTCGAACCTAATCCACTGGTTGGTCTCTTGTTTCTAGAGCTGTTTCCACTGTTTGAACCCCTTGTTCCATAACCGCTTTGCAGTTTGGAGGTTCCAAGGCTCCACTCCTCTAATGCCACTGATCGGGAACCAGATAGAGTCATTTTGTCTTATCCCACCGCCCACTTCCACTCATCACTGATTCTGATGAATTGTATGGCCTTGTTCCAACTCTTCCAAAAAGAACACACGAGGCTAGAGCCTTTAGGGGACACCGGAAGGGGGGAGAACAAAAGTGTGAAAATATCAAGTCTTTCCAGCCAGGATGGCCAACAAAGGTAAGGTCTTTCAAGTTTCTGAATATCAATTTAGCCCAAGAGGACTCACTATTGCTCCAGGCCTTGATAAGCCACTTAACTGCCAGCTTGTCAGCCAAAGCCACGATATCCAGAATACCTAAGCCCCCTGAGTCTTTTGAGCTAGTGCAAGTTTCCCAATTGATTTTGGGGATCCCCCTCTTGTTGGGGTCCCCACTCAAGAGGAAGTTTCTGCAGATTCTTTCCACTTTGGCCAACTCTTTCTCCTTCGGTCTCCAACACGAGATAAAGTAAATAGTCGTTGAAAGCATAAATGTGTTAACAACCATAGCACGCCCTGCCAAGTTGACTTGCATACCTTTCCAATAATTTAGTTTGCTATCGAGCTTGGCCAGCACCTAGTTCCATCGTTGGTCCATTGTGATGTCGAATCCCATCGGGATGCCGAGGAGACGGAAGACTTGACCTCTGGGGATAACTTGACACCCCTGATCTAACAACAATTGGGGTGGGGGTCTGTGGATTGCTCTGAAAGCAGATTTAGCACGGTTGATTTTTGAGCTTGATGCCACACAAAAGGTGTCAAGGCAACTCCAGAACACCTCAATGTTGTTCATATCGTTATGCACAAAGGCATTCATATCATCGGCAAAGAGTCTAGCAATCATTTGGCCATGATTTAGAGGTAGGGAAAGACCCATGAGATTGCCAGAGTCGATGTGATGCTTTAATAGGCGACTGAGGCCGTTCGAGGCAATAGCAAAGAGTAGAGGAGCCAGAGGGCAGCCTTGCTTGATAAATCTTTTTAAACGTATGGGCTCAGAGAGCTTACCATTTATATTTATTCTAGTTGAAGCGTTTCCGAGAAGAGTAGAAACCATTTTTGTGAACTTTTGGCTGCATCCAAGGTCTTTCAATGATTGGAGAATAAAGTCCCATTCCAATCTGTCATATGCTTTGTCGAAGTCGATCTTAATGAATACCAGATCTTGTGCAGATTCCTCAGCAAATGTAAGGCCTTTCCAAATGTCGACAATTGATTCAAGTATAGATCTACCTTTGACAAAACCTTTTTGGTCCTCACAAAGCCATGACTTTAAATGACAAGAGATTTTGTTGGCAATAACTTTGACAATTATCTTGTATCCAATTTGGAGCATGGTAATCGGCCGCTAGTTTTCAATTTTGTTCTTATCTCCCCTTTTGTGAATTAACTTGATGACGCCATTATTAAGACACTCGCAATGACTTTGACAATTATCTTGTATCCAATTTGGAGCATGGTAATCGGCCGCTAGTTTTCAATTTTGTTCTTATCTCCCCTTTTGTGAATTAACTTGATGACGCCATTATTAAGACACTCAGGAAGGGCACCGAAGGACAGAGCCTCGAGCCACACCAAACGTAGTGGGGTGGCCAACACATGCTTGAAGGACTTGAAAAACTCATTGGTGAGGCCATCAGGACCTGGAATTCTTCCATTTGGAAGGGCATCCATAACCTTGATAATTTCGTTCTCAGAAATGTTAGCTTCTAGAAGAGAACTCATGTTGTGAGGGATTCTAGAATGAGCTACCCTTGAGATGGTAGCCATGCAGTCCCGCCTGTGTGGGGAAAGAGGAGTCGAGATCCCAAGGAGATGGGTAAAGTGCTCGATGATGATAGATCTGTTCTCGACTTCCGTGCTACATTCGATCCCATTGTTATCAACCAAGAAGGGGATGGATTCCCTAACTTGTTTCTTTTTGAGGATGTTACACATCTCTTTCGAAGGTTTGTCGGCCTTCCCCGCCTACCAGTCTTTGAAGAATATCTGAAGATTTTTCCTTTGAATCTCCTCCTCGAATCTTAGTCTTCCCCTAATTTTCAGAAGACCTTGCTAGCATTGCAAGTTACCTTTGTTCACTTCTTCTTCAAGTCGTGAGAGTCTCCGGTATACCTTTTCTCTTCTTTTTTTTCGGATATCTCTTATGGCCTTATGAGTTCTGATCAGAATTTGTCGAGTCCTTTCCACTGCGCTTCTCCAGCACTTAGCCGGTTCATTATAGTAGGCAAAGGCCTGTGTCCAAACAGCGGAAATTTCTCGGTGGACAGAGGGGAGGGAAAATGACGTCTGACAAGCGTGGAACCAAGGAGCTTTCCGGAGCGTGGAAATCGGTTTGAAAGAAAGAGTAATCGGGTAGTGGTCCGAGATAGTCAGGTCCATGTGTTGGGAAATCGAAGGAATACCCCACTAGAGGATGGTGTTTTGGTCGATGTAACATCTATCAAGTCTTGCTTTCCTCAGAGAGTCCCCCAGTTGGAGGTTAGACCATGAGAACCCCTTCATATCTTTTACCTCGACCAAGTCGAGATGAAGCTTGATTTTATCCCGTATCTCTTTCTCCTGACCGTCAATAATTTTCCCCTTGTTGTTCCAACGGTCCTCAGGAAATTCAACCATGTTGAAGTCCCCACAGAGCAAAACATTGTGTGAGAGGGAGTCGAGCGAAGTCCAAGTGTTTATTCTATCCGTCTCACCATTAGGGGCATAAAGTGAGACCACGGTGAATTGTTTAGGGAGCTCGAAAGAGGCAGCAATCCAACAATGATTTCGTCTTCACAAGTCGATGTCAACCTGCTGGACCAGGAGTGACTAATACCAATTGCAGCGCCGCCCGCGCCCCTAGGGTGCGAAGTGGAGAGCCAAAGGTGGTTTGGAGAAATGCGTTTAAGTCGTTTCTGGAGATCCTCTGCGTCGATTTTAATCTCTTGTAAGCAGATAAAGTCGGGGTTGAGGCACTTGTCTTTGAACCATTGGCCAAGAATCACCGTTCTTGAGGGGTCAGACAACCCCCTGACGTTAAGCGAGGTGATTTTCATTATTGATGGTTTCCCTCTTTGAGGGGAGGGACCCGATCTTTTTTTTTTCTTTTGATCTTCTTTTTTACCCCCAACTTCTTTACTCAGGATCCTACTCTTGAGGGGGCTCTTCCAAGGCATGCCTGACGGTTGTTTCCCTTTAAGCTTTGACTTTTGTTGCGGTAGGCTTGGCAGGCATACTGGAGGAGTAGGTCCGAGGAAGGAGCTTTCACTGTCTTGATTGTCTTTGTTGCTAGTGGTGAATCCATCCTCTTTACTGGTGGTGTAACCTTCTTGGTTGTCTTCTTTGTTGGTAGAGCATCCAAGGGAATTGTCAGTAGGGTCTTCTTCGTAAAGGTTGTCCCCTGTGAGGTCGAACTCATTAATCTCCTTTTCCAGATTGCAGTACATGTTATTCGAAGGGGCAATGGTCAAAACATTCCTTGCCTTATGTACGTAGAGAAAAAGTTAAAGCTATAATGGACCACTCCTCGCAATTAGATCGCGATCGCCAGGTGAAAAGGAGAGACTCTCATAAGCCTAGCAATGAATAGTGCAATGGTACAAACGTGAAGCAATAAAGACTAAACCGTCGCGATTCGCGATGTTCAAAGATGTCCGGTCGCGATGCCCACTGAAGCCCATCACGATTCACAGAAAACCCCGAGAAGTCCCACTGTCCCACCCTCTGCACCGAAGCCCGAGCGTCGCGGTGTGCACAACACGACAAGAATCCCGATACACTGACCCAAAAGGAATAGGCAATGTCCTCACTGGAGCACTCGATGATGATCAAAGACCGTCGTGATGCCAGCATGCAAACACCATCGCGATGAGCCGGCAAGTTGCAACACCATCGCGAATCGCGATGATGAAAAGAGACCGTTGCAGCAAGTAATGCGCCGTCACGATGAACAAAAACACTTACTTCATGTCCCTTCAATGCACGTATGGGTCGAAGTTGTTATGACATTGCTTGCAGACCATTCAGCTTGGCGAAGCTTTCCTCCATAGCGCTTTACTCACTGAAGACTTTGGCAAGGAAAACGAATACTCGGTGGACGCCAATGTTGTATTTTGACGGTGTACCAAGGTCATTTTTTTTTTTTTTTTTTTTGAGAAAAACAGGAAAATATAAATTAACAGGGTAAAATGTACATGTGCAGGGGGCAGGAGCACCAGACCACCCTAGATTACAAGGATTCCACCATAGCAAACCTGCATGGGGAATACAACTGACTCAAAATCGATTTCCATCTAGTGTATCGCTGGGTAGCTAAGATACAATGAATATCATGATCGGGAAGAGAAGGTTTGGTGATTTTCTTGATACAGTTATCAGAGACTCTTTTCAGAGAGTACTGTAGGGGAATGATAAAATTTTTTTCCCCTTTGCCAAAAGTTTTATTATTTCTACTAAGCCAAATAGCCCACAAGATGTGGCCACGCCAGGAGTTCCATAGGAGAATATCCATATTTTTACATCCACCAATCAAAGCATCCATCCTTTGAAGCTTGGGAGCTTTCTTTAAATTAAGAAAGTTATCAACACAGCTCCAGAAAGGCTTAGCATGAGAACACATCATACCTGTATTCTTCATTTTTAATGTAATTTCTGATGGTATAATTAAATTCATGGTTTTATTTTACGGTCTAAAATGGTCAAAACGGGCAATACAGCCATCAAAAATCAACACTGGACACCATTGATTACGAAGCTTTCGACAACAGACTTTTCACGCATAGCTGTGATGGTGCAAGGAAAGTGAATACTCAGTGGACACCATTGATTACAGAACTTCTGACAATAGACTTTTCACGTTTTTCTCTTGGGGAAGAAGTTCCTTGAAGCCCTAGGAGAGTCATAAATATATTTGGAAGGGACATTATGGAGATACACCTTTTTTTTGAGCAAAAACAGAAAGTATAATATTGATGCAAGAAAAAAGAGAAGTTACAACAATTCACTCCAAAGAAAAAGGGAGCAGATATCAAGGGCAAGGAGCCATAGGGGAAAAAATAAAGTCCACAAACAGCCTGGACTTTACTTCAATAGGTATGTCCATCTTATTGGCTTCTCCAATAAGCAGTTCTCTGTACCCAGGGGTTTTAAGACCAGCAGTCTTGTAGTATAGATAAATGATTTTCCAAAATCCCATGGAGGCCTTGCATTTAAAGAACAGATGATCTAGTTCCTCCACCTTGCCACAAGCTTTGCAAAGACCTGCATCAATATTATACTTCTTGGCTTTGCTACCAGTCCATACACCTTTATGAAGGATCAGCCACATCAGGCAAGGGGCCCAAATGGTATGAAACCTGTATCTCCATTGCTGATGAGACCACGAGAGTCCCCACTTGTTGTTCAAAATTCCACTAATGACTCTGATGCTGCTCTAGGAGTTTTTGAAGCAAGCATAAATATCCTGGGCCACCTTTGAAAGGCACACATACTTTTCCCAAAGGTTATTTTCTCTCATCCTCATCAGCTACAACTTCCTCTCTTTGACTATCTATTTAGAGGACAAGGACAAATTATTAGTACTCATAATGTGCATATCCTCAATCACCTACCCATTCCTTAAAAATTCTTCCCAGTGAGCAAAGCCTCTTTTTTTGCACTTATGCCATCTAATGGGGAGAGGGGAATTATTAAAGTTGGCAAACCACCCAACCCATACGGAATCCTGCAGTATAAAGGAAAAGCTTTTTGATAACCAGATAGGAAGCTTGTAGCATTCTTTGAAAACCATCCAAGCTCTCCAAAAGTTACAAACAAGTTGGCTCCCTTTGGGGATAAAAATGGAAGGGGAAGACACAACATCCCATAAGGAAAAGTCAGACCAGCTCTAATTATTACTCAAGCAAAATTTGCTAGTATTTCTTTTAATTAAACAAGCCTAAAAATCATTAGAGGAAACAACTCTGAGAATCCACTTGGCAGCCATCTGGGTAGCCATCGTGGTAGGGCATATCAAGCCAAGTCCACCCTCAGATTTCTTCATGCAGTTGATCTTCCATGCAACTTTAGGGATTTTTTAACTTCCCCATAAGAATCTCCTGGACAGAGCTATAGCTTGACCCACGTGCTTCTTGGAGGGCTGCCAACATGGAAAAAAATAAGTCAGCAAAGGAAGAATATAATGCTTCAACACAAAACTTCTTTGAGAGATGTTATATTGCATATCCATCCATTTGAAAACCTTTACTCTAAATAAATCAAGAACCTAGTTCCATCTTTGTTCATTGGAAATGTCAAAGCCCATAGGAATACTTAGCAGCCTGAAGACTGTACCTTTTTGCCTCCTTGACACACTCAGGAATAGCAACATTAGTAGCAAAAAAACCAGTTTTATAATGGTTAACAACTGAACCACTAGTTGTGCAGAAGGTATTAAGACAATTAAAAAAATAAATAGCAGACAAAGCATCAACTCTCATCACAAGGTTAGTATCATCTGCAAACATTTGAAGAAAAATTTGGGATTGAGCTTGGGGGATCTCGATACCTATTATTGAACCTTGATTGATACAATCCTTAACAAGCCAGCTAAGAGCATCACTAGTGATGGCAAAAAGGAGAGGAGCCGAGGGACATCCTTGTCTTATGGATCTGCAAAGTTTAAAAGGAGGGAAAGATGACGATTCATAGCTATTTTGGAGTGGGCATTGCCAAAAAGAGTATTCGTGAATTTAATAAAGTTTCTGCGAGCACCCATATCATGAAGAAGAAAGTATCAATGTTCTTCTCTTTAGCAAAGTCCATACCTTCCCAAATAGAAATAATAGCATCAAGAATAAATCGACCCTTAATAAATCCTTTTTGCTCAGGAAGGATAATGCTATCCATTAGGGGACTCAACCTTCTAGTAAGGGAAGAGGCATATATTTTATATAAAGAAGTCAAACAAGAGACAGGTCTCCAATTGTTAAGGTCATCCTTAGATCCTCTTTTGTGTATCAGCCTGATAACCCTAGTATTATTTGAAAATAGAAAGAGACCATCTACTTTTGGCTTCTTGCCACATCCAGAGAATAATGGGCATCAGAACCTCTTTAAACTCTTGAAAAAACTCATTAGGAATACCATCATGGCCAGGGGACTTACATGGTTTCAGTTTACTTATGGTTTCCCTAACCTCACCAGTAAAAAAAGTAGACAGAGGGAGATCAAGGAGGGAGACCAAGCCATGAGGAATCATTTTCTTCCTTTTAAGGGCAATGGTAGCTCTTACACTCCAAATAAGGTCCCCTCTCTTGGGAGGCATAGAGAAAACATTGGTAAAGAAGCTGACAGCCTCTTGCAAGCTCTCCTTAATACAAGAGGTAACCTCACCATTACTTTTTTTCTAATAAGGGGATAAAATATTTAGCTTTTTTTTTCCTCATGATCTCATACATGTGCTTATTAAGTTTATCAACTTTCCTAGCCCAAAACTCTCTAGACGTGGCAAGGGCACCACAAGCCAGAAGGTAATCTAAAAAACCTCACTTTTTCATGAAGCTCTAGGATCTTCTGTCCCTTAACATTGTCACTTAAGTTAGAACAATCAATTTTGTCTATCTCTTTGATATGCATCATTCTTCTCTTGTATCTTATCAACCTAGCTTTTTTCTTAAAGAGGGTAAGAGTGTGCTGAACATCCTTAATAGCCTCCTCCCAAGCCTTAAAGGGAGAACAACCATTGACAAAATGAGTTTTAATAATATTAGTGATCTCTTCTTTAACCACGGGCACCTTAATCAAGATCATATCAAGATGCGGCCAGCCAGCTCTATAGTTCGGATTATTACTAAACAATTTAAGAATGAGGGGGGCATGATTAGAAAGTTGAAGGGAAGGGTCAGTAACACCATTGCTATTCCAAAGATCCTAGAATCTAGAAGAATTCATATAGAATCTGTCCAGCCTAGGAGATAATCTATTGTGGACACTTCTATTGTTCCGGGTATGCCCAGTTTAGTGGAAATGTCAAAAAGATTATGAGTATTAATGAGACTGAAACAATGATTTTTTTCAATACTAGAAATCACATTATTACAATTACCAAATCTATCTGCAGAGTTAGTGACCATGTTAAAATCACCTGATAAAATGATATCACAATCAAGCTTACCAATCTCCTCCCAGCATTTACATCTATCCAAGGAGTTGTTTTCAGCATACACACAAACAATAGTGAAATTAAACGGCTCCTTACACTTCAATCCAATCCACTGATTGGACTCACTAATCAAAGCTTTTTCAACAAACTGATTAAATCTAACATTAATACCAATAGCAGCACCACCTTTGCCATTGTGGTTGGTATGGTGCCAAGTGGAGCTGCTAGAAACAATCTTCAGATTGGCCAAGAGATGAAAACCTCCAATTTTAAGTTCCTCCAAACAAAGAAAGTCAAGTGCCAAAGAAGCATCTTTTATCCACTCACTAATAATTTTGCCTCTAACCGGGTTAGAGAGGCCTTTCGTGTTAAGAGAGGTAATATTGAGGAAATCCATCACAAACCAATACCAAGAGAAGTGTTGGAGTTAGACGTCTGTGGAAGCACATGAACAACACAAGGAAGAAGAAGAAGCTTGGAGCACAACACACAATATTGAATGTATTACTACAGAATGTAAAAAGATAAGTAACCCATTAGGGCCATAGGCGTATATACAAGCCAGGGGAAAAAAAACTCCTAAAGAGGGAAAAAGTGCCTCGACGGTCCTAGTGTGTTCAGACAGATCACTACCCAAATATATCAACAAATTCGACCCTGGGAGTGATGCAGTGAACAAGGAGTCATGTATAAGGAAGTTCTAAGCTACATGGAAATCACTCCACAAAGGGAAGTAAGCCCAAAGCTTTGCGGAAAGCTTCAAACTTCTCCCTAGGCAGAGCCTTCGTGAAAAGGTCTGCAATGTTCTCATGCCTGGGCTTAGTGCAAGCATGGAACATAGGGTTCCTCGCAACTGCCAATGCGCTCTGAGTGTCAGTGAAGATGGTGCTAGAAGAAGTCTAACCAACACTCAAATCAGCCATAAGGCGTCTGAGCCACACACACTCAACAGTCCCTGTGAAAGCTACCCTATACTCAGCCTCACAACTGGAAGTGGCCATACTAGGCTGCTTCTTGCTCAACCAAGATATACATGAGCTACCAAGCATGAAGCAAAAGCCATTAGTGGACACACGAGTGTCATAACAACTAGCCCAATCAGAGTCAGAAAAAGCATGCAAATCTGGCGATAGTGATCCCCCCTTGGGATAAAACATCCGAAGTAGCCGAGTACCACTCAAGTAGCGAAAGATGCGCTTAACCGCCTACCAATGCTTGACTTGTGGGAAATGCATAAACCTGCTCATCTATGAGACAACAAACTCAATATCTAGCTGAGTAATGCATAAGTAAATCAAGCATCCAACAGCCTGCTGATAGAGAACAACATCAAATGCATCTCCAGCATCATGAAGACTCAATCCTAAACCTGTCTCCATAGGAGTGGCAATAGGCTTAGTCTTCAAGGACAAAACGCTGCAATAATGTGTCAATATATTTCGTTTGACACAAAGCCATTCCACCATCAACTTGCATAAATTGAATGCCCACATAGTGATGCAAATGCTCTAAATCAAACATCTCGAATGAGGCATGCAAATCAGCCTTAAAATCAGCAATATGCTTCTCAATAGGACTAGTGAGCAGCATGTCATCAACATAGACAACAATGATCAGAAGCACATCATTAGCACACTTAACATATAAGGTGCTTTCAGTTGGAATGTTCTCAAAACCATGTGCAATCTGATAGGAATGTATCTTCTCATACCAAGAAAGTGGTGCTTGCTTTAAACCATATAATGCCTTCTTTAACCTACACACCTAGTTTTCATGCCCTTTTTGCACAAAGCCATGGGGTTGAAAAACATACACTTCTCCATGCAAGTCACCATTCAAAAATGTTGTTTTAATTTCCAACTGATGTACATTCCAACCATGATGAGCTACAAGTGCGCAAATGCTCCACACAGTAGTCATACGGCATGTAGGTGCAAAGGTCTCATCAAAATCAATGCCTCTTTCTTGTGCATAATCCTTTGCAACAAGCCTAGCCCTATACTTATCAACTGTACCATCCGGTTTACACTTCAGCTTGTATACCCACTTAGTGCCAATGGCCTTCTTGCCTAGAGACAAGTCACATAAAGACCAAGTACCATTCTTCATTATAGCATTATATTCAGATTGCATAGCTGCCATCCAATTTTCTGAATTTTATGCTTCATCAAACGAAACAGGCTCATTCTCATCACAGAGACTAGATGCAGCCATAACATAGAAATCTGATGCAAAATAGGCACTATGAGAGCCTGAACGAGTATGATATGATAGAGGTGCATCTAATTTAATGTCACGCAAAGTCTATACCAGCCATGTTGGCATAGTTTTTGCCTGCTCAATATCAGCTCTCTCATCAACTAGTGCATCATGTAAATTTGCATCACAAATGGAATGATCTGCATCATAACATGAAACTTGCAAAGGCTGAGAAGTTGCCTCATTCAGACCAGCACTAGAGTGTCCACCTATAAAAACAGGCAGCAAAGTATCATACATGTCTTTGGAGCTAAAAGATGTCCCCTTAGTACATGAAAGCAATGGCTGAATAGCATCTTCCACAAAAACAACATCACGGCTAACTAGAATGCGTTTAGTCTATGGATGATACAGACGATAGCCTTTACTTTCAGAACTATATCCAACAAAAATACATTTTACTGCTTTGTCATCCAATTTTCTACGATGTTGTTCAGGCACTAATGCATAGGCCAAACAACCAAAAACACAAAGACGAGCATCAGATGGCTTGCGATCATGCCAAGCCTCATATGGAGTGATAGACTATAGCATTTTAGTGGGACACATGTTCAGTACATATGCTACACACATGATAGCCTCAACCCAGAAACTATGTGGTAAAGCCTGAGTCTTGACCATACACCTCACCATCTCCATGAGTGACCTGTTCTTTTTTTCAGCAACTCCATTCTGTTGAGGTGTATATGGCACTATACACTGGTGTTTTATCCCACGTTCAGCCATAAATGCATTAAAATCAGAAGACATATATTCCCCCCTCGATTTGAACAGAGGGTGCCCATTTCACATGCTAACAAATTTTCAGCCAAAACCAAAAACTGTTTGAAGCACATGAACACTTCAGACTTTGCCTTCAATGGATATACCCATGCATGCCTGGAAAATTATCAATAAAAGTCAAGAAGTAAAGATAATTTCCAAAAGAAGGTGTTTGCATAGGACCACATACATCACTATGTACAAGCTACAATTTTTGAGTAGCCCGAACTGAACCATCTTTTGGAAATGAGGAATGTTGCATTTTGCCTAAAATACAACCTTCACAAACATGTTTTCCAGGTGCCTCAAATTTGGGCAAAGATGACACCATTTCAGATTTCTGCAGGCATAGCAAACTATTAAAATTCAGATGACCAAAGCGTGCATGCCAAAGCTTTGTATCTGAGATAGCCTGAGAATCATGTAGTGCACATGCCGAATCATTCACAGATCTTTCATAGTCTATGATGAGCTTATACAGCCCACGACATAAAATGCCAGAAGCAATAATCACATCCCCATTTGAAAAATTATGAACTGTACACCTGTCATCAACAAATTTCACAACCAATCCAATCTTGGCTAATGCAGAAACTGATAATAGGTTCTTCTTGATCCCTGGCACAAATAAAGCATCTGACAAAGTGAAAGAACTGCCATCAGCAGTAGTCAAAATGATCTTACCAACTCCCATAACATGATAAGAGGAGTTCTTGGTGCATGTAACAGTATTCCCTGTAGGGGCAGGCTGGAGTGAAGAGAAGAAAGTACACTACAAGGTAATATGTTTGGTCACCCCACTGTCAAAGTACCAAACATCTGAGTCTACTGCAGACATGCACTGCTCATGAGAAGATGGGTCAAAACTGCAAACAGTAGTAAATGCCCATTCTTCTTCTTGCACAAGATTAGCAGACTCCGTGTCTCGAAGTCTACTACAGGTGTAGTGGAATTCGTGTGGACAATTCTGCTCAACTTTTTGAGATACAATCAATTTTTTGCATCAAGGTATTTTAGTCACTAGCCATGGTTGAAAGCAGTGATGTATTCCGTATGTTGGTTGTTGAGGATAAGTGAGATTGTACCAACTACCCATTATGGGCTTATATGATGCGACATGTGTTGGTTGCAAGAGGACTATGGAACATTGTGCAGGATGTCGAAAAATGTCCTATCACACCTGCAACGGTTACACCTGCAGGTACTGAAGCTGATGTAGAAGGTGTCGAAGATGATGGTATTCTACTTATTCCTGTTTATGCTGCAGTTTCTAGTGCACCTACTGTAGAGCAGATTCGTTGGGATGGCAGAGATGTCCATGCACATGCATTGATAGCTTTGTCTGTCAAACGTGCCATTGTTCCTCATATTCGCTCTTGCACAACAGCTAAGGATGCTTGGGATACACTTACCACATTGTACCAAGCTAGGAATGAGGCTCGTGTTGCTTACCTCCGAAAAAAGCTGGAGAGTGAGCACATGAATGAAGGTGATTCTATGGACAATTTTCTAACAAAGATCAAAGACTTGAAGGAATATTTGATTTCTGCTGATCTGGTTATACCAGATAGCTCACTTGTGCAGACCGTTCTGAATGGTCTTCTTGATTCATATCAGAGTTTTGCTTCTACTCTTTGGTTGATGATGAAAGGCAATCTAAATGCCTTGTCATTTGAGGAGTTAGTCTCTCTTCTGTTGCACGAAGATCAGTCCAAGTAGAACAGGTCCATTATGCAGATCAAGCTTTCCTAGCTAGTCAGAAGGGCAAAGGAAAATGGAGCTCTTCTACTAGTAAGCAGAAATCTGCAAATGCTGCATAGTCGAAGAACCAAGACAGATGAGAAAAAATCAGAAAAGCAAAAATTGTTTTGTAAGTACCCTAAAGGGAATGAGGATATCATTAAGAACTGTCCAAAACTCGCTGCAAAAGAGGCAAAGAAGAAAGAGGCTAGAATGGTTGTTGCAGAAGCCTCTACACCAATAACGGAGTCTGCTAATCTTGTGCAGGAAGAAGAATGGGCAGTTACTACTGTTTGCAGTTTTGACCCATCTTCTCATGAGGAGTGCATGTCTGTAGTAGACTTAGATGTTTGGTACTCTGATAGTGGGATGACCAAACATATTACCTCGCAACACAGTTTCTTCTCTTCACTCGAGCCTGCCCCTACAAGGAATACTCTTACATGCGCTAAAAACTTCTCTTATCTTCTTATGGGAGTTGGTAAGATCATTTTGACTATTGGTGATGGTAGTTCTTGAAAGAACTTTGGAGAAGCTTGTCGAAGGTAGAAAAGTGCGTTTCGAAGCAATAAAGTTTGGTCAAGCCAACCAGCACAAGACCAGCCCTTGAGCTTTTGGAGACTCAAATAGACCTTATAGGCATGCTATAAGTGCAAAGAAACACACTATGTACCTTGGAGCATCAAGGAGAATGAGTCGATACAAAACAGATAGGTTCGCGGGTCGACTAGCTCAAAAAACTTACTATCTATGGAAGAGACAATGAACTTCAAATGCCCATAGCCACCAGCATGATTACAATTAGAAAACATCCTTTTTTATGGGAGTGATACACATAGGGTTGCGTGTATGGAATGCACAAACGTATAAGGAATAAGCAAAATATTCTATAGGAATGAATGCGACATTCACCGGTGGTACTTCCTATTTTTCAGGAATACGTAGAGATTGACCCCGAGGCAGAAAAACTGCGATTTCTCCAGATCTGCTGAACCAAATGCTTTGACAATTTACAGGCATAAACTAGACACTAAGACCTTTCCAATGAGTCCTCTTGCACTCAATTTGGAGCTTTGAGGAGAGAGCGGCAGCCTCTGCAAGATTACTGATGGCGAAGAAGATGATGCGGAGAATTGAAGGAGGAAGACAATGATGGTCACAAGTGTATGTATATTGCTTCCATGTATAATACAAGTGATTTCAAATCTTTATATAGCCTCTAGGAGTGTTCCACGACTTTTACAACTTGAATTTGAATTCAAATGAAGGTGGGAATGGTTGTTGGAGGGAATCAGTTCACTTTCCTACAATCTAGGAAAAGTGAAGATCTTGATTGATCTACTTTTAGGTGATTGATTGCTTGATTGAATGCAACTTCAACCACCAAAAATTCGTAGGATTTGGGCTCTATATTTTTACCTTTACATGTGTAAAGCTCAAGGCTTTTACAACGGTAAATGAGCCATCAAAAATTTCTCAAAGAAATACAATAAATGAGCATATGAAAAAGAACTCTCCAACGGATATTCTTTGGACGCGATTGCCTTTGATGTAGATCAAATCCACCTCAAGCATAGTGTAAGCTTGATGTTCCAACAGCTCCCCCTCAAGCTAAAGTATGCTTGAGTCTTCATTCTCTGATAGGTTGAATACCTGCCATAGCTTTGAATCTACAAAGCTTTATTCCATCAAGTGCTTTCGTCATCATATCTACTACTTGCTTTTCAGTCAGAACAAAAGAAATGTCAATCTCCTTTGCCATGAGCTTCTCCCTGATGAAGTGATAATGGACTTCTATGTGCTTGGTTCTCGCATGGAAAATAGGATTTGCCGCTAGATGCATGGAACTTACATTATCTCCAAATATGTGAGGTTTGGAACTCACAAGTCCCAAATCTGTATACAATGCTTTTAACCATATTGCCTCTTGAGTTGCTATGGTCAAGCCTCTGTAATCTGCTTCAGTTGAAGATAAAGCAACTGTTGGTTGCTTCTTGGAACTCCATGACACTAGCTTTGAACCTGCAAATGCTAAATAACGAGATGTACTTTTTCTATCATCCTTAGCTCGTGCCCAATCTGCATCTGAGTAGATTTTGATATCCAAATCTGAAGAGTAAGGATAGAATATACCTTCGTTGATTGTACCTTTGAGATACTTAAGTACTCTCTTAGCCGCATCCATGTGTGGTCTTCTCGGTGAGTGCATGAACTGACTAAGCACTCCCACACTATATGAGATATCTGCCCTTGTATGAGTAGCATATATCAAGCTACCTACCAAGCTTTGATACTCTTTAATGTCTTCAATTTTCTCACCTTCATAAACACTAAGTTTATGATTCATCTCCAAAGGTGTACCTATAGGTTTAGTGTTCTCCATTTTGAACTTGAGAAGAAGATCCTGAATGTATCTTCTTTGAGTCAAATACATTCCTTCATCTGTGTATATCACCTGCATACCTAGGAAATATGTGAGCTCACCTAGGTCACTGATTTTGAACTCCTCTTGCATGTGTCTCTTGATCCTTTGAATGCCATTTAGATCATCACCTGTCACAATAATATCATCTACATATACACATAGATAGATAACCTCATTGTGATCTCTTTGATGAATAGAGAAGGATCTGAGCTGCTAGCTTTGAACCCTTGATCTTGAAGATATGTAATCAACCTGTAATTCCAAGCTCTTGGAGCTTGTTTCAATCCATACAATGCTTTCTTAAGTCTCCAAACATAAGATGGATGATTAGGGTTTTCAAAACCTGGTGGTTGTGAAATGTATACCTCTTCACTTATCCAACCATTTAAGAATGCATTTTTCACATCAAGTTGGAGGAGTCTCCAATTCCTTGCAGCAACTACACTTATCAATGTCCTGATTGTAGTCATCTTTGCAATTGGTGAGAATGTTTCCTCATAGTCTATACGATGAGTTTGTGAGCATCCTTTGGCAACTAATCTTGCCTTGTACCTGCAAACTGATCCATCTGAATTTCTTTTAACTTTATATACCCATCTACAACCAATTACCTTTTGATTCTGCGACATTGGAACCAAATCCCAAGTGTCTATTTCCTTCAATGCATCTATCTCTTCGTTCATGGCCTTGTTTCCCTTTGCCTCTTCATAGGTTGAGGGTTCCTCTGAAATAGAGTCTTTTGCCAAGTAGATTGAATGCTTTGTAACAAATGTGGAATCATATCCATACCTTTCTGGTTGTTTCTTCTCTCTTGCTGATCTTCTAGGTGCTTGTTTGGAGCATTCTCCAACCTCTTACATCTTTGCTTTGCCTCTTGACTTCCATAGCTTGTAATCCCTTTCTCTTTCATCTTGGTCATTGTCTCTATCACTTCTTGGATCCTGGACCTGTGTATCATGCTTGCTTCCTAATTGATGAGAGTCAGAATCAAGATCATATGGTAGTGTTACCTTTTGTTTATCTTCATCATACCAAGACCTATGTTCTTCAAACGCAACATCTCTACTTGTAGTGAATTGCTTGGTTGAAGGATTGAAGAACCTGTAACCCATCTGAGTTGAATCATATCCAATAAACACTGCCTTTGTTGCCCTTTCATCTAGCTTACCTCTTATTTGTGATGGTATATGAACATAAGCTAAACAACCAAAAACCTTGCAATGTCCAAGACTAGGTTTTCTTCCATGCCATGCTTCATAAGGAGTCATACCTTGAAGTGATTTGGATGGTAGTCGATTGACAAGGTACACTACAATTGAAATAGCTTCTGCCCATAGATAATGTGGCAACTTCTTCTCTTCAAGCATTGTTCGAGCTGATCCAACCAATGTCTTGTTTCTCCTCTCTGCAATTCCATTTAGTTGAGGAGAGTACCTAGTAGTCACTTCCCTTTTGATACCTTTGTCCTGCAAGAACTCATCAAACTCTTTGGAGAAGTATTCTCCCCCTCCATCAGATCTGAGCTTCTTTAGTGATCTACCTGTATGATTCTCCACATGTGCAAGATACTTCTTGAAGCAATCAAATACTTCATTCTTACTCTTGATAAAGTATAGAACAGTCCATCTACTATGGTCGTCAATAAATGAGACATAATACCTTGATCCTGCCAATGAAGGTTCTTGACTTGGTCCCCATACATCTGTATGTACTAAGTCCAATAAGTTGTTGTGGATGTGGCCTTTGTGATTGAATGGTTGTCTTTGTGCCTTCCCAACCTGACATGCATCACACCTGTTGATCATGTGTTGCTTTGATATGTTCGGCAGTCCTAGAACACTTTGATCCTTGCATATATCCTTCAAGGTTCTTTCATTCACATGAGCAAGTCTCTTATGCCACACTTCAAGCTCACTTAGGGTTTGAGACCCAAAGTTGAATAGAGCTATGTTCCTGGTATCTCCTACTTCAAAAGTAAAGAGCCTACCATGCTTCTCACATCGGGCTATCTTCTTGAAGCCTTGACATGGATCTTCTACAAAAGCTCCATGTTGGGTGAACCTAACTTGCAAGCCTTTTTCAACTATTTGGCCTACACTTATTAGGTTTTTAGTGATAGTGGGTACATAGAGAACCTTACTCAGAATGTTTGTCCTGCCATTGGAAGCTTTGACATTACCAATCTTCTCCACATTGTGCTTCGTGTCATCCCCTGTTTGCACTTCATGTCTATGCTTTGGACTTTCCAAATCAGATAGAAGAGCAATGTTGCCTGCAACATGATTCGAACATCCTGAATCTATGTAGAACAAATGATCATCTTCTTTACCTTCTTTGTGGCTTAGATTCATGAGAAGTAATGAGTCTTCATGTGGCTGATCTTCTCAATAATTGTTGTAGTCTCTTCTATTATAGCTTCTATTGTTATTGTTGAATTTGTGTCCACCTCTACCTCTATTGCTGCCATATCCACCTCTTCCACTTCCTTTCTGGGTTTTTCCATTGAACCAGCAATTTTGAGTGGTGTGGTTAGTCTTATCGCATATGGCACAAGGTTGAACATTCTGACCTTTGGCTTTGTCTTGCTTTGGTCCTTTCTTCTTCTTTTTCCACTTGCTCTTGCTTGCGAAGTTGGCTTGGGAAGTCTCTTCTTCGTCTTCTTCCTTCTTCTTGCCTTTCTGCTTCTTATTCTTCTTATCTGCATATAGAGCACTAGTTGAATTACCATGATAAGAGTTACCTTCCTTTATGCTATTGTTGGCTTCTTGATTGAAGAGTTGTCCAATGAAAGATTTGAAGTCTGGAGTTTGCACATCCATGATGAGATCGTAAGCCGTCGTGAAGGATTGCCATTGCTTATCACTTCGAATGCCATTGAGAATTTGCCTCATGGTGACCTCTTCTTCAATCAGCTCTCCAATGGATGCTAACTGATCCGCAACCTCTTTGACCTTGGTAACAAACTTTGTGATGGTTTGTTTAGGTGTCTTATTCATTTGGTTGAACTCGTTCCAAAGATGATTCTTTCTTGCTTTGGTACTAGCAGAAAAGAAAGTCTCAAGGGCATCCCAAGTCTCTTGAGATGTCTTGCATCCTCTAATATGTGGTAATAGAAAGTCAGAGATAGAGTTTAGTATGTACGACCTTGCTTGAGCATCCCTTGCGCACCAAAGTGTGAGCTTATCTGTCTCCTCTTGTGTAGGTCCCCCTTTGGATCTTGGAATAGGCATAGCTTCATCACCTGCTACAATTCCATAAAGATTTCTACCTTGCAAATAGGCCTCCATTCTGATTTGCCAAGCCGCGTAGTTGTGTCGATCAAGCTTCTCGATCATTGAGGGAAAGCCGTCACCCATCTTGATCTAGCTCTGATACCACTGAAAGAACTTTGGAGAAGCTTGTCGAAGGTAGACAAGTGTGTTTCGAAGCGATGAAGTTTGGTCAAGCCAACCGGCACAAGAGCAGCCCTTGAGCTTTTGGAGACTCAAAAAGACCTTATAGGCATGCTATAAGTGCAAAGAAACACACTATGTACCTTGGAGCATCAAGGAGAATGAGTCGATACAAAACAGATAGGTTCGCGGGTCGAGTAGCTCAAAAAACTTACTATCTATGGAAGAGACAATGAACTTCAAATGCCCATAGCGACCAGCGTGATTACAATTAGAAAAAATCATTTTAAGGGAGTGATACACATAGGGTTGAGTGTATGGAATGCACAAAAGTATAAGGAATAAGCAAAATATGCTATAGGAATGAATGCGACATTCACCGGTGGTACTTCCTATTTTTCAGGAATACACAGAGATTGACCCCGAGGATGAAAAACTGAGATTTCTCCACATCTGCTAAACCAAATGCTTTGAAAATTTACAGCCATAAACTAGACACTAATACCTTTCCAGTGCATCCTCTTGCACTCAATTTTGAGCTCTGAGGAGAGAGCAACAGCCTCTTCAAGATTACTACTAGCGAAGAAGATGATGCAGAGAATTGAAGGAGCAAAACAATGATGGTCACAAGTGTATGTATATTGCTTCCATGTATAATACAAGTGATTTCAACTCCGCATATAGCCTCTAGGAGTGCTCCATGACTTTTACAACTTGAATTTGAATTCAAATGAAGGTGGGAATGGTTGTTGGAGGGAATCAATTCACTTTCCTACAATCTAGGAAAAGTGAAGATCTTGATTGATCTACTTTTAGGTGATTGATTGCTTGATTGAATGCAACTTCAACCACCAAGAATTCGTGGGATTTGGGCTCTATATGTGTACCTTTACATGTGTAAAGCTCAAGGCTTTTACAACAGTAAATGAGCCATCAAAAATTTCTCAAAAAAATACAATAAATGAGCATATGAAAAAGAACTCTCCAACGGATATTCTTTTGACGCGATAGCCTTTGATGTAGATCAAATCCACCTCAAGCATAGTGTAAGCTTGATGTTCCTACAGTTCTTTCACTTTGTGAGATTCTTTATTTGTGCCAGGGATCAAGAAGAACCTGTTATCAGTTTTTGCATTAGCCAAGATTGGCTTGGTTGTGAAATTTGTTGATGACAGGTGTACAGTTCATGATTTGTCAAATGGCGATGTGATTATTGCTTCCGGCATTTTATGTCATGGGCTGTATAAGCTCATAGGCTATGAATGATCCGTGAATGATTCGGCATGTGCAGTACATGATTCTCAGGCTATCTCAGATACAAAGCTTTGGCATGCACACTTTGGTCATCTGAATTTTGCTAATTTGCTATGCCTATAGAAATCTGAAATGGTGTCCTCTTTGCCCAAACTTGAGGCACCTGGAAAACATATTTATGAAGTGTGTTGGGCAAAATGCAATGTTCCTCATTTCCAAAAGATGGTTCAACTCGGGCTACTTAGAAATTGTAGCTTATACATAGTGATGTCTGTGGTCCTATGCAGACACCTTCTTTTGGAAATTATCTTTAGTTCGTGACTTTCATTGCTGATTTTTCTAGGCATCCATGGGTATATCCATTGAAGGCAAAGTCTGAGGTGTTCATGTGCTTCAAACAGTTTTTGGTTTTGGCTGAAAATCTATCAACATGTAAAATGGGCACCCTCCATTCAGATCGAGGGGGGGAATATATGTCTTTTGATTTTAATGAATTTTTGGCTGAAGATGGGATAAAACACCAATGTAAAGTGCCGTATACACCTCAACAAAATGGAGCTGCTGAATTAAAGAATATGTCACTCATGGAGATGGCGAGGTGTATGGTCAAGGGTTAGGTTTTAGCACATAGTTTGTGGCTTGAGGCTGTCATGTGTCCAGCATATGTACTGAACATGTGTCCCACTAAAGTGCTGTCGTCTATCACTCCATATGAGGCTTGGCATGATCGCAAGCCATCTGTTGCTCATCCGCATGTTTTTGGTTGTTTGGCATATGCATTAGTGTCTAAACAACATCGTAGAAAATTGGATGAGAAAGTAGTAAAATGTATTTTTGTTGGGTAAATTTTTGAAAGTAAAGGCTATCCTCTGTATCATCCATAGATTGAACACATTCTGGTTAGACATGATGTTGTTTTTGTGGAAGATGCTATTCAGCCAATGCTTTCATGTACGAAGGGGACATCTGTTAGCTCCAAAGACATATATGATACTGTGCTGCCTCTTTTTACAGGTGGACAGTCTAGTGCTGGCCCCAATGAGGCAACTTCTCAACCTTTGTAGGTTTCATGTGATGATGCAGATCATTCCATTTCTGATGCAAATTTACATGATGCACTAGTTGATGAGAGAGCTAATATTGAGCAAGCAAAAACTATGCCAAAATGGCTAGTGCAGACTTTGCGTGATAGCAAATTAGATGCACCTCTGTCATATCGTACTCATTCACGCTCTCATAGTGCCTCTTTTGCATCAGATTGCTATGCTATGGCTGCATCCAGTCTCTGTGATGAGAATGAGCCTGTTTTGTTTGATGAAGCACAAAATTCAAAAAATTGGATGGCTGCTATGCAATCTGAATATGATGCTATAATGAACAATGGTACTTGGCCTTTATGTGACTTGCCTCTAGGCAAGAAGGCCATTGGCACTAAGTGGGTATACAAGCTGAAGCATAAACCAGATGGTACAGTTGATAGGTATAAGGCTAGGCTTATTGCAAAGGGTTATGCAGAAGAAAGAGGCATTGATTTTGATGAGTCCTTTGCACCTACATGCCGTATGACTACTGTTCGGAGCATTTGTGCACTTGCAGCTCATCATGGTTGGAATGTACATCAGTTGGACATTAAAACAACATTTCTGAATGGTGACTTGCATGAAGAAGTGTATGTTTTTCAGCCCCCTGGCTTTGTGTAGAAAGGGCATGAAAACTAGGCGTGCAAGTTAAAGAAGGAATTATATGGTTTAAAGCAAGCACCACGTGCTTGGTATGAGAAGATACATACCTATCTCATTGCACAATGTTTTGAGAACAATCCAACTAAAAGCCTTATATGTTAAGCGTGCAAATGATGTGCTTCTAATCATTGTTGTCTATGTTAACGACATGTTGCTCACAGGTCCTATTGAGAAGCATATTGCTGATTTTAAGGCTGATTTGCATTCCTCATTTGAGATGTCTGATTTGGACCATTTGCATCACTATTTGGGCATTCAATTTATGCAAGTCAATGGTGAAATGACTTTGTGTCAAACGAAATATATTGACACATTATTGCAGTGTTTTGGCCTTGAAGATTGTGAGCCTATTGCCAATCCTATGGAGACAAGTTTACGATTGAGTCTTCATGATGCTAGAGATGCATTTGGCTGTTCTCTATCAGTAGGCTCTTGGATGCTTGATTTACTTATGCATTACTCAACCAGATTTTCACGTTGTTGTCTCACAGATGAGCAGGTTTCTGCATTGCCTAGGAGTCAAGCATTGGCAGGCAGTTAAGCACATCTTTCGCTACTTGAGTGGTGCTCAACTACTTGGGTTGTTTTATCCCAAGCGGGGATCACTACCGCCAGATTTTCATGCTTTTCCTTACTCTGATTGGGCTTGTTGCTATGACACTCGTGTGTCCACTAGTGGATTTTGCTTCATGCTTGGTAGCTCATGTATATCTTGCTTGAGCAAGAAGCAGCCTACTTTGGCCACTTCTAGTTGTGAGGCTAAGTATAGGGCAGCTTTCATAGCGATTGTTGAGTGTGTGTGCCTCAAATGCCTTATGGTTGATTTGGGTGTTAGATAGACTTCTACCACCACCATCTTCACTGACAGTTAGAGCGCATTGGAAGTTGCGAGGAACCCTGTGTTCCATGCTCGCACTAAGCACATTGAGGTGCTATGTCAGGGAGAGGTTCTCTGCTCAGGAGATGAGCTTGGCATATGTGCCCACACATGAGAACATTGCAGACCTTTTCACAAAGGCTCTGCCTAGGGAGAAGTTTGAAGCTTTCCGCAAAGCTTTGGGCTTACTTCCTTTTGTGGAGTGATTTCCACGTAGCTTGGCACTTCCTTATACATGTGTGCCAGCTCCTTGTTCACTGCATCACTCCTAGGGGGATTTATTGATATATTTAGGTAGTGATGTGTGTGAACACACTAGGACCATTGGGTCACTTTTTCCCTCTTTAGGAGGTTTTTTCCCCCGGCTTGTATATAGAGCTTTTGCCCTAATGGGTTACTTATCTTTGTACATTCTCTAGTAATACATTCAGTATTGTGTGTTGTGCTCCAAGCTTCTTCTTCTTCCTTGATCTGTTCCCGTGCTTCCGTAGACGTCTAACTCCAACAAACTGACCAAAACATTATCATCGAATCTGCCACTCACAATCCACTCACTAATAATTTTTCCTCTACCTGCGTTAGGGAGGCCTTTCGTTTAAGAGAGATAATATTGAGGAAATCCATCACAAACCAATACCAGGAGAAGATTAGAGCCACATTACTTTTTATGATTCTTTATAGGCTTAACAGCCGAGATAGAAGCTCTGACCACATCTTTCCTTTTAGCTTTAACCTTGTCCTTAGCAACACGGCTACCTGTCCTATCTATAGCCATATTGTCAATATTTCCATCCAAAAAACCAGATTGAACCATACCTTCCTCATCACTTTTGTTTAATTGTTCAACAAATACCACATCAGTAGCCTGTATGTTATTAACATTTTCATCTTCTAAAGTGAGAGGATCAAAGGAGATACCTGTTTTGGGGGATTGAGCTTTAGAACTACCTTTCTTACCAACAAAGGTTCAGCCTTCCCCCTTTTCTTGATTAACACTTTCATGGTTTCATGTAAATGAATCACTATTCACCGGTTGTGTATCTAGAGTTTCGGATGCAACAAAATTAGTCTCTTCAAGCACCTAGAAGGGATTGCTTATCACCTTCTCCAGCATTTCTGCTTTCAGACCCATCTGGTAGGGTCTTCTTTAAGCCTTACTAGGAGCCTTTTTGCTCCACTAGTCTTCCCTGAAATGTTCTTCTTTCTTAAGGTCAGGCACCTGTTTCTCTAAGCTCACACCTTTTTAAAATGTCCTCAGTAGGTTGCGGACCATGACAAAGGCCTATCACTAATTTCTTGGTCAAGTTATTATTCTAGTTTTCCATAATCAAACTCTCAATAACTAGAGTGCAGTCGTCTCTATCTTCTCCTTCAGGGTCAAGATTAATACTGTGTTCAGGACAAGCTGTAGGGTTAACTCTAGCCCCCTCTCTACACATTTCCATTTTCTCCTTGTCTTTATAGTCTCTGCCTATAGAGGGAGAAAATGGCATACCTTGCAGGCCTTGCATGTTGAACATGGAAAATCGAGCTTGATGTTGAGTTTGAACAACGCTGGCATAAGACATAGTACTTGAGCCTTGTAGTAAGCATTATTAGGGTTAGATAATACCTGGTACTCCAAATGATTCCGATGGTCCGAGCTATCCCTTATCCCTCATGCACTAACTCCTCTTGAGTTGAATACTCACCATCGAGTTGATTCCATTCAGGTTTTCATGCAGGACAAATGGGCCAGCCGTCCCGTCTCTGAGAGCGTCATGCACTGACATTGCTAACCATAGTGGACGACACCGAACGGAGAATACCCCCCTCCTAGGGGGCACGAACAAAAACGAAGGAGATATAGAGATGGTTCGTAGAAATGAGAAAACCCTAGTCCCTCGCCCATTTGCATGTCATTCTCCTACAAATACACTTTTGATCATTGCTTGGTGTCATAATAATTCTTTACTACTTATTCCTCAAACTTAGTCATCTTTTTGAATTTTATTCTTTCTTCATAGATCTCCAAGTTGAGTGAATGAGCACTCATTAATCAAGTATTATGGTCTGGTTTATCTTTATGAATGTTTAATTCATTTGGTTCAATAGATTTAGAGAAATTGCAAGTTGAAGGTCTTAGGGTCATGTCCTGCGTAGTCCTCAAAAGTCAGGGATAACCCAATCAATGTTTAACTTAATTCTCATTCCTTTGTCAGTATAAATTGGGGCTTTATGCATTATATCAATTCAACTCTATGTATGGGATTTTCCTAAAAGTATATTTTCCAATTGTAACTCTGTTGTCTTCTCTTAGTGCAACACTATCTTTTTTGCATCAACTTGTTCTTATTGATGTTCCAAATTACCCATTCAATTTTATTGCATTAATCACAAGCCCACAAGGTCTATTTCACATATGAAAAGGTCTAGGTTAGGTGCTGTGTGGTTTCATTGTACCATCTTCACCATCTCACAACCCAACCTTTCAAGCTTCTCCAAATCTCTCGAAATTCTTTCAGTGGTATGAGTGAAACTTTAAGATGGGAGATGGGTTTCCATCAATGATTGAGAAGTTAGATAGACATAAATGTGGTACATGGCATATCAGATTGGTAGCCTATTTGCAAGGAGAAAATGTATATGGGATTGTATGAGGTCATGAAGCAATGTCTATTTCAACATCGAAAGGAAGACATACACAAGAAAAATCATATAAGCTCACACTTTGGTTTGCAAAGGATGCTTAAGAAAGCTCATACATATTAGATTCTATTTTTTATTTTTTACTACCACATATTAGAGGATTAAAGACATCTCAAGAGACTTGGGATGCTCTTGAGACTTTCTTTTCTGCTAGTATCAGAGGAATAAAGAATCATGTTTGGAATGACTTCAACCAAATGAAGAAGGCTCCAAAACAAAGCATCACAAATTTTGTTACCAAGGTCAAGGAGGTTTGAGATAAATTGACATTTAGAGGTGATTGAAGAAGGGGCCATCATCGGGCACATTCTGAATGGAATTTGAAGTCACAAGCAATGGCAATCCTTCAGCACGGCCTATAACCTAATCATGGATGTCAAAATTCTAGATTTCAACTTTTCTCTTGGACAACTCTGCAATCAAGAGGCCAAGAAAAGCCTAAAGGAAAATAACTCCTATCAAGGTACTTGAACCAGTGCACTTTATGTATATAACAAAGAAAAAAAAAATGAATGGCAAGAAGAAGGAAGAGAATGAAGAAGAGACTTCCCAAACCAACTTGGCAAGCAAGAGCAAGTTAAAAGGAAAGAAGAAAGGATCAAAGCATGAAAATTTTCAACGTGAAAATGTTCAAAGCATGAAAAGTCCCAACAATAGAATGTTCAAGGTTGTACCACTTTTTATCAGACCACCCATACCATTTGGAATTACTATTTTAATGGAAAGACCCAAAAAAGAGGTGGAAGAGGTGGATCCGGAAACAATACAGGTAGAGGTGGACACTATTTGGAAAACAACAATAGAAGCCATAATAGAAGAGATTATTATGGCTAGGCACTATGCTTACATGAAGAGGGTTATTGAAAAATCCATAGCTTTGAAGAAGCAAACACATACAAGGAAAGGAAAGAAGCTATGTAGGAGGAGATCAAGGCCTCTGACAACAATGATACTTGGAATCTTGTGCCAAGCAAGAAGGATATTAAGGTAATTGGAAATTAGTGGGTTTATAAGGTAAACAAGCATTCATATGGTAGTGTTTGTAGGTACAAAGCTAGATTTGTAGCCCAAGGATTTGCTCAAACATATGGCATAGAATATGAGAAGAGATTTGAGCCTAATGCTAAGATGACTACCATTATAGCTATCGTTGCCATCGCAACAAGAAAAAATTGGAAGATTTTTCTAACTTGATCGCAAAATTGTATTTCTCGATGGAGAGATAGAGGAAGTTATGTACATGGGCCAAACATTAGGGTTTGAAGACAAAGGCAAGGATGGTTATGTTAGGAGGTCGAAGAAAGCTTTATATGGTCTCAAGAAAGCTTCAAGCGCATGGAATCAAAGGCATATGGACAATTTTATTAGTTGTGGATACAATCAAAGCAAGGTAGATCCATCATTATTCTACAAGAACAAATGCGAATTATCTATCTACTCATATTTATATTGTAATAGGTCTTTCAATAATGAAATAATTCATTTTGAACTTTTTGAATTACATTGTGGGGATAATGTTTAGAATGAATATTTAGGTCATTTTATGCATGTAGACAAAGTTTAGGGATGATATGTGTTATATTCTCTCAGTAAACCTTATTCGGATCATGTTCTTTGGTTAAAAATTGAATATCAAGATGAAATAATTAAGAGAAATGTTGTATGAGAGAAAGATAGAGCATGTGTAGGAGAATAGAAGTGTGAATTTGAATCATGTTTTAAGTATCGCATTTAAGGCTCTGCATTAAGTTCACTATAACTAAATATCAAGATTTTATTCTCTCTCCAAAATTTCTCAAATTGGAGAGCCCAAAACTGATACTTGTAGGTGTATTTGGACCTAGGTCATCTCTAGTAGTACTGTGTAGATCTAAGAGTTGAAAACTTTTGCGTCTCACAAGCTTATGCTAATTCCTCGCTCTTTTTGAGTTTCAATGCTTGGAGGAATACCATTTAGGTACTTAAAAAAAAGTGGGCTTCTCTGTTTCTATTTAGATCCGTGATTTTGGACACATATCGTGAAAGAAAGCACTTGATTGCTACAAACACATGCTTTTTCAAACATTTTGCATGCAACATGGGAAGAGACAACTTTTTCTATACTTGGTGGATCATGTACTTCCTTGGGGGATGATAAACTCTATTTTGAAGGAGATGTGTTGCATTAAGTAGAGAGAGGCCAAAAATATGAGAATTATCTTTTGATTGAGAGTGAGAGTGAGAGTGATAGTGTGATTGAGAGTGGGAGTGTGAATGAGATTGTGGTAGTTGGGGGTGGTCAGATGATAGAGGCTTCCTCAAGAAGCTATTTTCCAAAGCTATTGCATCAATTGATTCAAATCTATAATACTAAAGTTTCTCTTTCTTTGAGTGATATCTTGTCTACTTTTTCCTATCGGATTTTCTCTTATCATGTGCAAGTTCTACGTTTTTTTGTCTTTCTTCTTCTATTCTTGAGTAATCAAAAGCTTCTGATTGAGGATATCTTGTGATTAAGGAAATGGTACAAGTGGTATCAGAGTAGAACTGATCTTATGGAATGCTCTAATGTTTGACACAAAAGATCCGTTAGCAGGATCTTATTCAAATGCTTCTTCAAGAATTACACAAAGAATGAGGCAAAAAGAAACCTCAAGGTGCAACAAATTTTTTCATAGAGTTGAATGATGAATTGGATGAAGGTGCAGGAACATCTAGTATGCCTAGAGCAAGAAAGAAATGCAATTATAAAGATATGGAGACGAGTGACTTTGCCCTTAATCAAGTGTTCAAGAAGGAAAAATTCAATGAATTTGATGTCGAAAACAAGAGCAGTGAAGATCAAGAGGCATGGATTTAAGAGTTAGAAAATTTCTTTGATCTTCAACAATTCAGTGAGGATTTCAAGGCAAAGTTTTAGATCTTGCACTTGTTTGGCATCACAAAGTTATGGTGGAAGTCCTATATGCAGACCTTGGTGCCTTCTAGTCTGGTTTGATCGAAGGAGTATAGAGAACAAGCACAAAAACATTATTGTTCTCCACACTACCATATGGAGAAGAAAATGAAGTTCTACACGTTTTTGACAACACGAGTGACAAGTATAGCTTTTCTTTAGATGAGTACAAAGAAATGTTCCTACGCTTCATAAATATGCATTCGAGGTAAGTGGTGATGCTTTGAACAGAAATTTTGTAGGGCTTTGTGAGGAGCTTTGCTATCAACTGAAGCAATTTAGATGTGTTGATTTTCTCGATGTTGTTGCGATGGTTGAGAATTTTGAGAAGATGGAGAATTTCAATTTGTAAAAGGAGAATAGAACGTGATTCATTACAATCAGGACATAGGCCATAGAGACATGCGACAACAAACAAGAAAACATCAAATTCTCATACTCAAGACAAGAATCTTGTTCATGTCAAAAACAAAAGGAGGTTTCAACCTATTGATTGGTGGCAAGACCTTGATTTTATAGAGAGAGAAAAATGACTCGGTTTGTCTTTGTTTTGAGAGGATCAAGGGCATCCGACATATGAATGCCCAAACAAGGAAATCTTTTGGCTTGCACAATCAAAGGCTGAATAGATGTCAAATGAATTCAATAGTTCTTTAAAATTAATGGAATCTGAAGATAATTTTGATGAAGGTACACATCAAAATAGAATGGCATTATTGAACACCGAAATAGACATATTATAGATATACCAAGAGCCTTGATGGCTGAGAAAAATATGTCTCATTTTTATTGGGTAGAAATTCTACACATTGTTGTATACATCATGACTAGAACTCTGAATCCTCTTGTGCATCAAGTTACAACTCAGGAGATGTTTGTAGTTAAAAAGAAAAACTTATCACATTTGAAAGTATTTGGTTGTATTGCATATGCACATGTTCCAGATGATTTGAGGATGAAATTTAACCCTAAAGGAGAAAAATGTATCTTCATTGGGTACTTCCTTGAGCAAAAGGGCTATAAATTTTACAACCCACTTAGACAAAAGGTCAAGGTAAGCATAGATGTGGTATTTGATGAAATGTCAAACTTCTGTGTAGATGACAAAGAAATATTTAATCTTGAATGTAATAACAAAGTAAATGCTAAAAATGTAGGTACAAAATCTAAAGTTCTAAGTGGACCTGAAGTCTCACCAAGCAATAGTACCAAATCAAATGAAATCCACGGAGTGCAAGTTCATCGACTATGTCCAAGAAAGGTAAAGATGTTTTTTTCTTGTAATAAAACATATATAGCTTTTGAAGACAATGATGGAGATTCAAGTGGTCTAGAAAATATCCTTGGTGAGGAACTTGGATTGTTCTATGGAAAGACTCCCAGAGTAAGAAAGGATATCCAAAAGATAAAAGCTTCTTGGAGAATTACACAAAGAACGAGGATAAAATCAATCTGAAGGGGCAGAAAATTTGTTTGTGGAGTTGAATAATGAATTGGATGAAGGTGTATGAAAATCTAGTGTGCCTAAGGCAAGAAAGAAATGAAAATATGAAGAAATTAAGGTGAGTGAATTTGCCTACAACCAAGTGTTCAAGAAGGAAAAATTCAATGACTTGGATGCAAAGAAGAGGAGCAACAAAGATAAGGAGGCATGAATTGAAGAGCTAGATGATTTGTTTAATCTTCGACAACTAAGTGAGGAGTTCATGGAAAAGGTTTGGATCTTGCACATCTTTGGCATCACAAAGTTATGGTGGAAGTCCTATATGCAAACCCAGACGTGTCTATTCAGATTCTTTGGAAGGATTTTGAAGAGCAAGCACAAAAATTTTATTGTTCTCCACACTACCATATGTAGGAGAAGAAGAAGAAGAAGTTCTACAATTCTTTGACAACACTTAAACGATGAGCATAGCTTTTCTATTAATGAATTCAAAGAAAATTTCCTACATCTTCATAAATATGCATTTGAGGTACATGATGATGCTTTGAAGAGAAATTTTGTTGCAGGGCTTCGTGAGGATCTTTGCTCTCAAGTGAAGAGATCTTGATGTGTTGATTTTCTAGATGTTGTTGTGATGATTGATGATATTAAGAAGATGGAGAAGTTCAATTTTGACAAGGTGAGTAGAACAAAATTTATTGCAACCGGGGCACATGAGAACTTGCCACAAAAAACATGAACAATTCAAAGAAAACATCAAATTTTCATGATCAAGGTAAGAATCCTATTCAGGTCAAAAACCAAAGGAGGTGTCAACTTATCCATTGGAAGCAAGACCGTGATTTTATTTACTGAGAAAAATGGTTCGATGTGTGTTTTTGTTGTGAGGAGCAAGTGCATGAAGCATATGAACGCTAGAACAAGACAATCTTTTGGCTTGCACAATCAAAGGCTGAATAGATGTCAAATGAGTCCAATAGTTATCTAAACAGTCATGGAATTGGAAAATAATTTTCATTCAGGTATACATCACAATAGAATGGCATTAGTGAACACCAAAATAGGCATATTATAGAAATACCAAGAGCCTTCATGGCCATAAAAAATATGCCTCCTTGTCATCGGGTAGAATCTCTACATGTTTTTGTATACATCATGATTAGAAATCTACCTCCTATTGCACATCAAGCTACAACTAAAGTGAAGTTTGTAAGTAGAAAGAAAACTTATCACATTTGAAAGCATTTGGCTATATTGCATATGTACATGTTCCTGATGATTTAAGGACAAAACTTGACTCTAAAGCAAAAAAATGTATCCTCATTGGGTATTCCCTTGAGTGAAACGGATATAAATGGTACAACCCACTTAGACAAAAAGTGAAGGTAAGCACAAATGTGGTATCTGATGAAATGTCAAGATTCTATGTTGATGCCAAAGAAGGACTTAGTCTTGACTCTAATGACAAAAGAAACGCTGAAAATTAAAGTGTAGAATCTCAAGTTTGAAGTTGACCTAATATGTCACCAAGAAATAGTGCCAACTCAAATCCATGGAGTGGAAGATTGTTTGGAAATTTGGTCTAGCAAGTTCACGGACTACGCCCAAGAAAGATAAAGAAAAGTTTTTTTCTTGTTACAAAACATATATAGCTTTTGAAGACATTGATGAGGAGCTTGGATTGTCCTATGCGAGGACTCAAGGAGTAAGAAAGGCATATCGAGATGATACAACAAGAAGTAACCCAGGACCAAGATGATTAGGGAGGATACAAAATTCAGTAGAACAATTGACATATGATAGTTACATGGCTCATCATTGTGTCTACATGACCGATGTAATACAAGATACTAGAACTTCTTATTTTTAAGATGTAATTATAAATCTAGACTAGGAGAAAGCTATGGATGAGGATATGGTTCTACTTTATGGAAATGAAAAATGGAAGCTAGTTCCATTGTTAGGAGGAAAGAAACCCATAGGCTATAAGTGGGTTTAAAAGGTAAAGCACAATGTTTATGGTAGCATAAGTAGGTATAAAGAAAGATTTGTAGCAAAAGGGTATGCACAAACATATGACATTGTTTATGAGAAAACATTTAGTCCTCTAGCGAAAATGTGCATTGTCAAAGCACTTGTTGCATTACTTAGAGCAAAAAGGATGGATTTTTCATTAGATGGATATGAAGAATGCTTTTGTACATGGTGATTTAGTGGAAAAAGTATACATGGACTCACAAGGATTTGAGGAGTCAAAGCACCCAAAATATTTTTACAGGTTGCAAAAGGCTTAATTTGTATGTGCTTCAAAAAGTCCCCTGTGCCTAGCATGCAAGGATTGCATATTATTTAGCCACCATTGGACTTTCTATGTGTGATGTAGATCACTCATTATATGCAAGGAACAATGATGATGGCATCGGAAGCTTGGTATATCTCAAAATTGCTTACAAAGTCAATTTATGAAGCTTAATAGGAAACTTGATTTAGATGCTTTGATATTCACTCTATGTCATGTGAGTGCTACTTTGGATTACGTGTTGTTTTATGAAGTTGCTACATAATTGCATGTCCATGGATACACCCATTATATGTATAGAATTTGAGATAGAAGATCTACTTGTGGTTTTTTGTTCTCACTTAGGAGAAAAACTATTATCTCCAATAGTAAAAAGAAAGCCACTATTTCTTTCTCATGTACAAAGGTGTTTCTAAAGCATCATTGCTAGAGATGCCACTTGCAGATTTAGGTGTTGAAGTACAGAACCCTATCATCATATAATGTGATAACTTTAGTAGCATTCAGTTAGCATGAAATCCTATTATTCATCCTAGAACAAATGATGTCAAGGTAAAATATCACTTGATTATAGAAAATGTATTAGTAGGTGATATCAATCTTATTTATATGAGGATATTTTCACTAAAGCACTTAGAGCACAAAAGAAAAAAAAGTTTGAAAAGAAGCTTGGATTACACGATATGAAGTTGTGCTTGATGGGGAGTTTTGCGATATCAGGCTCAAAATGTGATGATCGAGAATGACACATACCACTTTCTTCTTCTCTCCGACAGGTAGTGGTTATGCCAATATACCTCAAGGCCAATTTCTAGTGAGATGTACTAGATTTATCTACTAAGAGTGATGACACATTTTTTTTCTAGCAAGTTCACTCATTTGCATACATGAGGGTTTTCTTTATGGACTATTCTTTATATATTGTAAATGGTTGCAAGAGAAGAGCAAGAAAGGCTAACTACATGGTGTGCAAAGGATATACAGATGAGACAAAGCTCAGCAAGAATGGAGACAACTCTAGAGGTAATCAATCTTCTACCCTTTACACAAATAGAAATAAAAGTAAACATAAAGGCAAGGGTAAAAAGAATGATGATGAGGAAAGTACCTCTCAAGTGAACTTCATAGGTAGAGGAAGAGGAACTAGAGGAAGGAGGAGACGAGGACAACAAGGTAGGTGGAGATCACAGAACTCTTCACCTTGCAATATATGTAGCTTGACCAATCACACCAGAGAGATGTGTTTGAAGAACACAAGGAATCAGAGAGGAAAAGGCTTCCTTAGAGGAGACTATGTCCAATCTAGAGGCAGGCTCAACAATGGATGAAGCAATTATCATCACAACTACAACCAAGGCTACAAAAACAAATATCAAGGAGGATTTAGAGGTAGAAGAGATTATAAAAACTACATAGAAGATCAAGAGGATTCTCTACTGATCATGAACATGACATCCAAGCAAGGTAAAGATGATGAGCATATTTTCTATATTGATTCTGGTTGTTCCAATCATGTGGCTGGAAATGTAGCAGTGCTATCTGATCTTGAAGAACCTAAAGGGAAGCATGAAGTGCAGATAGGTGATGACACTAGACACTTTGTTAAGAAGATTGGAAATGTCAAGGCTTATGATGGCAACATCAACCTTTTAAGTAAGGTATTATATGGGCCAACCATAATAGAAAACCTAATCAATGTTGGGAAGATTGTTGAGAAGAGCTTACAGGTTAAATTCACAAGGCATGGAGCATATGTGGAGGACTCTCAACAAGGATTCAAGAGGATTGCAAAAGGTGAGAAATCTGGCATAAGAGTTTAGGTCATATAGGTGAAAGAACACTAAAGCAAGTATGTAGGGATCAGAGTGTGCTTAGCATTCCAAATGTGTCCAAGCAACAGATGATTTACAAATGCGGAGCATGCCAATTTGGCAAATCTCATAACTCATGAGTCATGTTGCATGTGTATGCTTTTGTGAGTATTTGGGAACATGAGTATGCATGTATGTGCATGTGCAAGAGTCTGTGTGAAAGTTATTTATGTGCTAATAAGTGTCCACACATGTTTGTGGTTGTGTGTGTATATATAGAGATGAGATGTTATTACTCATCCTAATGCTTCCTTTGCAGGTACCTATGCAAGAGAGAGAGAGAGGGTTAGAGAGAGAGAGAGTCTTTTAGAGGTAGAGGTAGATCGATTCAAAGAGAGAGAGAGAGAGAGAGAGAGAGAGAGAGAGAGAGAGAGAGAGAGAAAGAGAGAGAGAGACAACGAGAGAGAGAGAGAGAGAGAGAGAGAGAGAGAGAGAGAGAGAGTTGTTGGTCTATTGCAAGCATTTAGGAACTTGTGACACCTTCACCATCTCTGAAGAGATTTCTTTCTTCTTGGCCAAAATTAAGTGAAAACAAAGGGATCATCAGATAATTGAGCCACCATGGAGATTAGAACTATTAGTTCACTCACATAGACTTTAGATACTTATACACACATATTGGTTCATATTACTTTTCATATTTTATTAGTTTCTTTTTCAAATTATACTTTGGGTTTTAATTGATATTTAGTGTTGTTTCTAACACATAAATCACATAATTTCAATATTCCACATACTTTACATTTAATCATAGAAGATAGGTTTAGTTGTATCCACATACATCATGAATCCACACATATATACTGATGCTTAGATAGAAAAAAACACACAAACACATAGTCATACATACACACACATATTAATTAAGTATACTTATACAAACATATACATATAGGCATAAAACTCACATTCACATGTAGGCACACACAAACTCATAGTTACATGAACAAATACATAATTAAGCGCAATCACATACATATAGATAAACACATACCTCTTTTAAGTACAGATTCACAAGCACATTCATTCACATATAGATGGACTCGCAAAAAACCACATATAGTTATACATATTAATGTACAACATCACAAACACATATATTAAAACATAATTACAACACATTACCTCATTCATGTGCACATTCACTGACTTTGCTCACACATTTACAAACACATGCACATGCAAACAAAAACATGCACACAACTACATAAGGTTAAACATACCCATGCATAGACACATGTACATATTCATACTTCATTTCACTACCACTCACACATAGATACCTTCATATGATCATGGTCACACATACTAACTCACATATTGTTCACATATGCATACACATATCCACATTAATCCTCATTCAAACATATGGCATACACACTCACACACACACACATACATACACACACACACACACACACACACACACACACACACACACACACACATATATATATATATATATATATATATATATATATATATATATATATATATATATATATATATATATATATATATATATATATATATATATATGTATATATATATATATATATATATGGTTATGTATGGATGATTCATATATCCCTCCAGATTATGTTCAGAGGACATCTTCATCTTTTTCAGCCTGCAAGTACTAAAGAAAGGTATCATTCAAATGAGAAAACTAGATAGAACATATTTCGAGGGGTTTAGAGATCACCACTTTTGAAGAAGATTTTAATTTTTTTGAATGTAAGTCAGTGTGGAGAGATCCTTTCAACACCACCATCTATGATGAATCCTATGATTTCCTATCCTACTATATTTACAATTACTCTTGGGCTAAAATAGTTTGTCAAAGGGGCTTGTATCACAAAATGTGTTGAGGCTGTTACTTATAGATGTTGGTGCTCCTAGTGATGCTATATTATTTTGTATTTCACTCCAAAATTCAGCATCCATCATGAACATGTCATACAAACTAACTTGCTAGTATGTATTCTTCAATATGTGGCGTATAGAGATATGACTCATTAGTGTAATAAATCCTAAATTTGGGGTTATATCCTCCATGTCGTACTAGGTAGTTCAAAAGAAATCTTGTATTCTTCTCTCACAACCTTGCTCTTTGTCCTACTCCTCCCTTGAATTCGTAGTCTTGTCCCAGATCAAGATCTCTTGTTGTGGACTCCTATGCTATGGACTTCTGGTTTCTTCCATTCCGATCTAGGAGTTTCTTACTCCCTTCTAGATCCATTGTTGTGACGTACATCCTTCCATTCTTGCTAACATACTAGATCTTTTTTATCTCTTCTAGATGCCTCATTGGAAGCACACTTGGGCTCTTAAGTACTACCCTTATTTTTCATTTCCATTTGCTATTCCTCCACTATTCGTTGAGCTCTCATCCACACTCTTATTGGATAAATTTCTCTTAGTTTCACAATGTGGGTAGTAGGCGACCATATTTGTGTGCTTCATGTGGGAAGCAACTGTATCAAAAGATGAAATGAATTGCTTATATCACTCTCGGTAGCCTACTTTTGGTAGTCCTTGGAAATGAATTGCTTACATCACTCTCGGTAGCCTACTAGAGTAAAAAGTGCCCATGTATAGGGAAAAGGTTCACATCAAAGCTACTCAAGGAACACATAAGTGTAACAAACCCCCCTCGAGTGAATAATGTGGTCAAGTAGTTGTGGAGATATCTTGGAAGGTGGTGCATTCTCTCATAAGAAGCTTCTAGTTTGAATATGCCCATATTCTCTACACTTGTAACAAATTATTGGTCTCTAAGGTGGATATGTGAATCTAGTAGTTTGATCACCAGGACCATTTTGCATGTGGGGGTTAGCAAGAGATGACTAAAATAGTTATAGACTAGGATCATTACCAGGAACATGAACTTTTTTTATCACCATGGGTTGAGTCATTAAGACCAAATTTTGAGAAGTCATGGTTGATTCTCACCAATATTCATGTGGCTATGGCTCTACAATTCCCTTTTGATAATAACATCCACAAGCCTTGTGGTCAATCTTTTCCTAGAACTAGTAAATAATCTAGTTAGGGCACTCTAATGATGCCCTTGTAGGTGGCATATTTTACACCAAAGGCTCGTGTTTGTTTCCATGTGGCTTTTACATAGTGCAAGGAAGCATTTAACATGATCATTGAGATCTTTTGTTGATACTACCTCAAAAATTGAAAAATTAATACTGATGTAGGATACAAGAGATGCTAGGTCTCCTTATGCCATTTCCGAATCTATTATAGGTCGCTTGGCTGTAAGGGACTGTTGCATTTTTACTTGGGTAGCCTAGGTTGGTGACTTTCTATGACTAAGAGTATTCAGACTGGTGGCTCTATTAGAAATTGGTAGTAGGCAGATCAAGGTGTGACACGAGTAGTTTCTTATCATAGAAGGGTTAAGTATGCTAAGTGATCAGAATCACTAAGCCATTTGTGTCCCACCATGCATGCTAAATTTGTATAACTCAAGGTACAATTGTAAAACGCTAATGTTGTTTTTCAGAGTTCTTGCATACTTTCCCTAAGAGGTTAGGGATTCTTGATCGAGAGAATGTTTAGGTGTGTCACAATAGACTATATCACCAGAGTTGAAAATGAGATATTCTAGAAAGGGATGGCATTGCACGGTCCTTGCTTAATGGAATGCCTAATGCTTAAGGATTAAAGAGATAAATGAGACACTTGTTTAACAATCTATTATACAAAGAATAGATGTGAGTGTGGTGTAGTACAATTAGATGTTGAGTACAAGATAAGATTGTGAAATAGGATAGATGACACTTGGACACACGTGTCATTGACATCTTCAAGAAGTCTTTTACCACTTTTAGTGACATGATGATTAAAATAGCTGGTTGATCTTCAAATAGAGATTATATCATTCTTATGCTTTTTACATAGAGAGTTATAGAGAAGAGACAAACTATGTGGCCAAACATAAGTATATCGAGATAGATGGTTTAACAACCCCTTATTCAGAAGAATGTTAGCACCGCTAACAACATGCTTCTTGGAGTTTGACATCTACGCATGCACGTGAAGATCATAAGGACAAAGAAGAAGATTGGAGTACAACACAAAATATTGAATGTATTACCAAGTGAATGTACAAACATGTGTAACCTCTTAGGGTTATAGGCATGTATACAAGCCGGGGCAAAAAACCTCCTAAAGAGGGAAAAAAGTATCCTCGTATTCTTAAGTGTTCTCACACAGATCACTAACAACATATATCAACAGATCCCCCCTATGATTGATGTTGTGAACAAGGAGCTGACACTCATGTATAAGGAACTGCCATTCTATGTGGAATCGATCTACAAAAGGAAGTGAGCCCAAAAGATTGTGAAAAGCTTCAAACTTCTCCCTAGGTAGAGCCTTTGTGAGAAATTATTTAATGTTCTCCTGTGTGGGCACATATGCCTATTTGATCTCTCCACTAGAGAACCTCTCCATGACATAATCATAGTGAAACTCAATGTGCTTACTGCGAGCATGGAACACATGGTCCTTGCAATTGCCAATGCATTCTGACTATCAAGGAAGATGGTGGTGGGTAAAGAGTGATGAACATCTAAATCAGCCAAAAAGGTGCTCGAGCCACACACGTTAAACAATCGCTATGAAAGCTGCCCTATACTGAGTGCCATAACTAGAAGTGGCCATAGTAGGCTACTTCTTTCTCAACCAAGATATGCATGAGCTACAAAGCATGAAGCAAAAACACCTATGGACACACAAGTGTCATAGCAAACAACCAAGTCAGAGTCAAAAAAAGGATATAAATCTGGCAGTAGTTATCCTTAGTTGGGATAAATAAATCCAAGTAGTTGGGTACCACTCAAGTAGGAAAAGATGTACTCAGCTACCTACCAATGTCTCAAACATGGGCAATGCATAAATTTTCTCATCTGAGAGACAACAAACTCAATATTAGGTGAGGTAATGCATAAGTAAATTAAGTATCCAATAGCGTGCTAATAGAGAACAACATCAAATGCATCTCCAACATCATAAAGTCTCAACCATAGACCTATTTCCATAGGAGTGTCAATAGGTTTGCAATCCGCAAGGCCAAAATAATGCTTTAATTATGTGTCCATATATTTTCTTTTGACAAAGAGTTACTCCAATGGAACAATTAATTAATTGACGAGACTTTAAAGAGGCCGTTTTCAAATAGTTTCTCATTGGTCAATATACAATAATTCTTAACAAAAGTCTAGGTTTTGTATATCTATAGGGATTATTGTATAGAATCAACCATTTCTTAAAGCTAATTGATGCGCGCAAGTGAATGTAATTTTCCACTAGCTAGGCCATTAGAAACAATAAAATATTTTTTTTTCCATTTAGGGCATGTATCTCGGAAGGCATGCACTTATTTTCTATTCAGACCTACTTCATCGGTACCTGCACGTTTTTGTTTAGGTTAATATTTAATTCTTTGTGTTAATTATGGGATAATTTGTTTCACGCCTCCGTGAAAATATATTCGGAAAGCCTTCTAGTAATTGATCCGCTTACTTAGAAGCCTTTTTACTTAGAAGCTTTTTTACTTCGATCTCAAAGCCGTCATCTTAAATATAGAGATCATCCATTCTTGTAATTTGAATATTTTGAGATCGTCTATATCATCATATTTACCTCTAGAATTGTGATGGTTACTAGCGGTGCATTTCTATTACTACATGGTCTAAGTCTGAAGGGACTTAGAAACGAGCAAATCTAGGTCTTACATCCCTACAATGAATGAAGTCCCCTGATGTTCTTGGTTGGGCATGATGCCTAGAGTAGATTTTCTTTAAACATATGATAGGTGTACTACCTAAACAATATTGTTGCGGTGAAGTCTTACTCAGATAAGACTGATATGCAACTTGGGGATTTGTACTAGATTTTCCCTCTGTCTTTCTCGTGGAGACACGGAATACAAGATCTCTATTAGATGCTCACTTCCTTAGTGCATGCTTCTGAAGATTTTGATCCATATATGTTAGTACAGTTCATATAGCATATAGGATCTTCAATAAATATATGGTCATGTTATTCGGTACCATACTTATGATTTTAATGAAAAGATTGATAAATCTTTTTAATTTTTTGTCTAACATATAATAGCATTTATGTAGGGACGTGAGTTAGTTCTGGGTATCCCCCATTGAATCATGTGTAATGGGTTTACAAACCTACATAATAATCTGTTAAAGTTCATATCTCTCTAGGTCCTCAATAAAAGCATATTTACAAATACCAAATTGAGAGAAAATAAGAAATAATGTGAAGAAATTCCTATAGAAAGCTCCCTTTGAGGTAAAATGAAGCAGTCCTGTAAAATTCAGCGAAGATGAGGGGCTTGAACAGGGAAAAAAAAATATTTGGAAATTCAAAGACTGAAATTCAAGGTAATGCAATCTACTCTAAATATAGACGTGCAGAAGAAGAACGGGACTTTGAGATGAGCCTGTCGACTTAAGTGACGTATGTACACAAGTTATAGCTAGCAGACGGAGAATGTGCATCATGGTTCATATAAAAACATATCGATATATCTTGATCGCGGAGCACATCCGATTGTAATGTTAGTGTGTGTTAGAATTTTCTAGCGACCCTTATTTCTTTCCTCTTCCGTCAAGCGAAAGGAGGAGAATAGAAACAAGGGCATCCCCGTCGCAAGGCTGTCGGAAACAGAAACGACACATGAGAACTGGTACGAACAAACTCGTACGGATGATTATCGGATCACTTTTAAATGCTGTGTCGTAGAAAGAACTTTGGCGGACTGGGTTGTGAATGTTCCGCAGGTGCAGTCATGGCTTTTGTGCCATTTTTCATTGTCTTCTTTCTCTGGGGAGATACTATGATTTACGTTGCATACTATGATCTACGTTGCATACAACGTTGCTCTGCGACGTCTGTTCGTCAAGTCTCACGAACAATGAAGAGCTCTCTCTCTCTCTCTCTCTCTCTCTCTCTCTTTGCGTCTCTGTCCTGTTAATCAAAGAGGGAGCGAACATTCTTTCCGTCTCTGTATCTCGCTCTCTGCGTACGAATCAGAAAACGTTGCAATCCTAAAGAGTGATGTCTCTCCCATTGTCATGTGTACAGCGGAGGATTCGGAGCTCGCGACTTGCGACTCGCGAGTGAAGGCTGCTCTTTACACCCTAATTCAGTCTACTGTTTCTACATCGCTGACTCATTCGACGTTGCCAGGTCAACTATTTACACAGGTCATCACTCACGAGTCACGACAGAACTGGCCGTCAGAAGGTTAACTATTGCATGCGGATGGACCTATTTAACATACAACATGCATAGAACATGTGACAATAGACAATTATGCAGCGCATGAATTACATGTATTATATGAGAATATCCACTCACTCACTTATGAGTTCAGTATAGAGTTCACTCACTTATGCTCCACAAAACCATTGGAAGAGGTTCACACGTGTTAATATGGGGTGGTTGAGCCTTTCGCTTTTTGAGGCAAGGGTGAGGGTTCAAACTCTCTCTATGACACTATATATCTGAGTCTAAGAGTATTGTAACACCATCAAATAGTATTAAATCAAATGCTTTCGAGCATCCTTTTCTAGTGTTGCCTTCAAGTAGTCTAACCTTTGCTTTGTGGAATACGGGGAGTCTCATGAGTACTATCCCATTCACTTCTACAATTGTTCTCTCAATAAATTCAAACTCAGAGAGATTAAACCTGGACTGGACTTACTCTTAAGAAAAAACCATTGGAAAAATAAAAAGCAACTACAAATTCGAGTAGAAAAGTCGCTAAACGTGACTCCAACGTTACTGAGAGGTTGCATTCACTTTTCGTGCCTCTTCATTGTTGATGGGCTTGGGCGTTACACTTCAAAGTCGAGCTTTAAATTAAACAAAAACATGTTCGACATTGGAATCTTCAATCTAGAAATGAGATATTTGGAACTGTTAAACATGTTTCAATGTTCAACATTGAAACATGTTTAACAGTCTTGCTTAATCAAAGGAAAGAGGTTCATTCTCATCATAAGTACTAGAAGGAGTGATTGCATTTCAATTTGATGCAACGAAAGCACTTTAAGAGCCTAAAAAAGTACGATATGAAAAGGTGTATCTAATTTTCTATGTTTCAAAGTTCGCACTAGGCATTTATGCATAGTTTTGGCCTCCTCTATATCAGTCCTCTAATCAAGAAGTCCATAATGTCAATGTCCATTTGAAAGAGAATGATCTACATCATCATGTGGAATCTATAAAGGCTAAGGAATTGCCTCATTTGGACCAGCAATGGTATGTGAACATATAAAAAGAGGACGCACAATGTCATGCATATTTCGAGGGCTATTAAAGTCTCCTTGGCACATGAAAGAGATGGTTGAATGCATCTTCCACAAAAATAACATCCCGCCTAGCCAAAATATGTTTAGTTTGTGTATGATACACATAATAGCCTTTGCTTTCAGAACTACACAAAACAAAAATATATTTCACTCCTTTCTCATCTGATTTCTTGCATTCTTGTTTAGACAATAATGCATAAGCATCAAAACCAAAGACACATAGATGAGAAACAGATGGCTTGCAACCATGCCAAGCCTCATATGCAGTGATAGATTGCACTTCTTTGGTGGGACATATGTTGCACACATAACACCTTCAAGACAGAAGATATGTGGTAAACCTTGGCTTTTAACCATACACCTCGCCATCTCCATGATAGAAATGTTCTTTATTCTAGCAAATCCATGGTTTTGACATGTATACAACAATGAAAATTGATTTTCTTATCCCATGCTCAACTATAAATGCATTAAAATTAGAAAACATATATTCCATCTTTTAACCGAAAAGGAGGGTGCCCAATTTACATGCTGACATATTTTCACCCCTAATTAGAAATAGTTTGGAGCACATAAACAATTCAGAATTTACCTTAAATGGATGCATCCATGCATGCCTTGAGAAACCATTTCAAATTTTTATAGGTGTAGCAAACTAACTAAATTCAACTAACAAAAGCATGCATGCCAAAGCTTTGCATCTGAGATAGCCTAAGACTCTTGAACAACACATGCTCCATCATTCAGTGATTTTTCATAGTCCATGAGCTTATACATCCTCAACATACAAAGCCAAAAGTAAGTGATGTGATAGACCATGAATTGTATATATGCCATCAATAAAAATGACAATCAAGCCAATCTTGGCTAATGCGAAAAATGATAGTTAATTTTTCTTAATCCCTAGTACATATAAAGCATCTAACAATTGAAATAATGACAATCTATATTAGTCAAAATGATCTTGCCAACTCCCATTACAAGATAAGATGAGTTATTAGTGTTGGAGGAGATGGTGGATACCTTCTAGAGATGAGATGGTGCTACAAATCCTTGCTTCACACCAGCCAAAACCGAGTTGAGGAATGCAAAGTAGACCGCTTGAGTTTTTCCAGGAAGCACAAATAATCACCCAAGTACTTTGGAAGATGATCCTCAAATTATTGGATTAAAATAGATAAGTTGGAGTTTCATTATGAACAAAAAACGTGCTATTTTGGTCATCACACCTACTCAAGAAAATGAACACTACTCCTTTTCTCGTAATAATTGGACAAAATCTTTTTTCTTAAACCTGATTCACTTGGGTAGCTAACTTTTGCAAGTTATCTGACGTAAAATGTAAACTATGCATTGAGAATGATGCTTAGCAAATCAGATATCTACCCTCACATTTTTGGGAGTTAATAGTATGTAGACTAGAGGGTACTGTTTTGCACATAACTCGCAAATGACTAAGCCAATTGAAATGAAACCTTGTAAAAGAAACTAGATGGTTCCAAATGATCAAGTACATGCTGAGAAAAAGATGAGAGAATTTCAGTGATCTGAGTGATACATGATACATAATAGAAAATGAAACATAATCAAAGTGTATGTACTAATGAACATAAAGTAAAATAATATTGGCAACAAATGATTACACAATATGAGGGCAATGTTAGAGCTATAGTTTGAGCTCAATAACCACTTGAAATCCCTTTCAATGTCTCTCCAAGTCGGGCTCTTCTAGTTGTTCTCCACGTGACTAATTAGTCCTCTTTTTATAGCCTTTTTGTTGGAGCCAAGAATCAAGTTTGAATTTGAATCTTTACCTAAAAGTGTTCCAAATTTTTAGGACATGCTTTTCCATAAATCCTCACAAAATAATTTGTGGAAATATTCTCCTAAGAACTAGTGATTGCAAGTGCTCTTTTTACAAATGCACTTTTACAAAGATGAAAGTTGTGCTTTTATAAGAGGGTAGTCATATGTGACTCCATGTCAGTTCATAGAAGTGAATATCCAAATGTCCAAGTATGTGTGATTGGATTCATTTGCACCAACAGCTCCCCCTCAAGCCTAAGATGCTTGGGCTTCAACTCTCTTTGATCTTACGCAATCTAATCATCATCTTGAACCTGTTTAATTTACTTGCATGCAAAGATTTCGTTATAATATCTACACATTGCAAGTTTGTTGATACATAGAACAATTGTATGTCCTTGCTAAGTAGTTTCTCTCTCACATAATGATAATGCACTTCAATGTGCTTAGTACTTGCATGATATACAAGAGTAGCGGCCAAATGTAATGAGCTAGTTATTATCTCCAAAGATCATTGGAGTGTATGTATGTAGACCCAAGTAAGAGTAGAGTTGCTTTAACCACATTGCCTCTTGTGTTGCACTTGCAAGGCCCCTATATTCATCTTCCATTGATGACAATGCCACAGTTGGTTGTCTCTTTGATGACCATGAAATCAAATTAGATCCTACAAAAGATAAGTAGCCAAAGGTGCTCCTCCTATCATCTTTTGAGCTAGCCAAATCTACATCAAAGTGTAGCTGGATATACAACTAAGATGTAAATGGATAAAATAGTCCTTCATTTATGGTACCTTTCAAGTACCTTAAGATCCTTTTGTAAGCTTCCATGTGAGCCTTTCTTGGTGTATGCATGAATTGACTCAATGTACTCATCCCATAGCAGATATCCACTCTTGGTAGGGTTGCATAATTGAGACTTCCAATAAGACTATGATAACCTGTAATGTCTTGAAGTAGTTCTCCTTCATGAGCACTAACTTTATGACTCAATTCCATAGGTGTACCTATAATTTTTGTATTTTGCACTTTTAACTCAACTAGTACATCATGGATGTACTTGCTTTGAGTATTGAAAACACTAGAATCTATATAAAAAATCTATAAACCAAGGAAATATGTAAGGAGCCCAAGATTGTTGATCTTGAACTCCTCCTTCATCTGAGTTTTAATCTTCTTGATACCATTGGCATCATTTCATGTAATGATAATGTCATCGACATAAACACATAGATAAATAACCTTTCAATTACTCTTCTTAATGAACAATGAAGAATCTGCTTTGTTTGCAACAAAACCTTCGTCCTGAAAGTATATGAGGAGCCTATGGTTCCAAGATCTAGCAGCTTGCTTTAAACCATGCAATGCCTTCCTTAATTTAGATACATAATTAGGCTTGTCTTTTTCTTCATATCCTGGTGATTGAGCCATGTAGACCTCTTCAAAGATCCACCCATTAAGGAATGAATTTTTAACATCTAATTGGTACAAGTTCCAATTCATTGAAGCAACAATACTTACTAAAATTCTAATAGTTGGCATCTTGGCTATAGGTGACAAGGTCTCCTCATCATCCACTCCATGGGTTTGAGCAAACCCCTTTGCTACTAGCCTAGCTATATACCTGTTTATTGTGCCATCTGAATTCTTTTTCACTTTGTAAATCCACCTCGATCCTACTATTCATGAATGGTTTTTGGGAACCAAACCCCAAGTGCTATTCTCTTGAAGTGCTTCAATTTCCTCCTACATAGCTTCTCTCCCTTCTTTCTTGTTGGCTTCCTCAAATGTAGATGGTTCCTCTCACATAAAGTCTTTAACTATGTATATAGAATGCTTGGTGACTAGTGATGTGTCATAGCCATACCTTGTAGGTTTCTTGCTTTCCCTTTGAGATATTCTAAGTGCTTGATTGGATGAGTCTCGAATGTCTTCCAATTTTTCAAATTTCACTTTGCCATCAGACTTCGAAGCTTCGAATTCTTCAAAATCAATTTGTTCTTCATCTTTCTGAATTGGCATCCTCTTATGTATGTGGTTGTTCTTTAGTCAGACTTGGAAAATCATTGTCCAAATCATAGCGTAGCTTTATTTTCATGCAATTATCCTCAAAACCAAGTGTTATTTTCATCAAATACCACATACCTACTAACTATATATCCTTTGTTAGTGGGATTATATAATCTATATCCTTTTTGATTCTAATCATAGCCAATAAATATGCATCTTTCAGCTTTTGGATCAATCTTTCCCCTAATCTATGAGGGTATGTTTGCATAAGCAATGCACCCCAAGATCTTACAATGATCTAAAGAAGGTCTCCTACCATTCCATGCCTCATAAGGTGTCATCCCATCGAGAGACTTAGATGGATGCTTATTGACTAGGTAAGTGGCTATGGAAACAGCCTATATCCATAGATATTTAGGGAGTCTTTTTCATTCAACATGGATCTTGCAACCTCTACTATTAATCTGTTTCTTCTCTCTACCACTCCATTCTATTCACGACTGTACCTTGTTGTAGTTTCTCTCTTTATGTCTCTGTCCTATAAGAAGGAATCAAACTCATGAGAGAAATACTCACCACCTCCATCATATTTGAGCCTCTTCAAACTTTTATGTGTTTGAGTTTCAACCAATGCAAAATACTTCATGAAACAGGTGAGTACTTCATGTTTATGCTTCATAAAATAAAGTATTGTCCACCTACTATAGTCATCTATGAATGAAACTCAATACCTTGACCTTGAAATCGATGGCTCTCTCCTAGGACCCCACACATATGTGTGTACAAGCTCCTAGTAATCTTCATACATGTATCCTTTTTTGTTGAATGGTTCATTATGTGACTTGCCAAATTTGTGTGCTCCACATTTGTAAATCATGTGTTGCTTGGACACATTTGGGATGCCAAGCACACTTGAATCCCAACATATTTGCTTCAAAGTCCTTTCACCTATATGTCCTAGTCTCTTATGCCACATTTCCAATTCAAATAAGATTTGATCCTTATAATTGAAGAGAGAAATATTTCTTGTATCTTGAACTTCAAAGGTAAAAAGTCTACCAGATATCTCACCTTTTGCAGTCCTCTTCAAGCCTTCTTGAGGGTCCTCCATGTGAATCTAAGCTCTAAACCCTTCTCAACAATCTGTACAACACTGTAACCTAATTAGAAGATTCATTTTACCATCAAGTGGTTTAGCATTTCCAATTTTCTTTACTAAGTGCCTAGTGTCATCACCTGTCTAAATTTCATGTTTGTCTTTGGGTTCTTCAAGGTCTAACAATAATGCTACATTTCTTACGACATGATTGGAGCAACCAAAGTCAATATGGAATAGTTACTCATCATCTATACCTTGCTTGGTTGTCATATTCATGAGTAATAGGGAATCCTCTTGATCATTTGTATATCTCTTGTTGTCTCTTCTTCCTATAAATCCTCCTTGATAGCAGCCTTGGTTGTCATTGTGATGGTAGTTGTTTCCTCCATTATTGCACATGCCTCTTGATTGTCCATAGCGTCTTTTGTAGAAGCCTCTTCCGCTCTGATTCTTTTTGTTCTAAGCATTCATCTATGGTATGATTGATCAAGCCACAAATATTTCAAGGTGAAGAATTGTATGGTCTCCCCCTAGCTTGCTTTCCTCTACCCCTTCCTCTAGTATCTCTTCCTCTACCTATGGAATTCACTTGAGAGGTACTTGCATCTTGTTCATTCTTCTTACCTATGCCTTTATCTTTACTCTTATTTTCATCTGTGTAAAGAGGAGAAGATTGATTACCTATAAGAGTATCTCCATTCTTGTTGAGCTTTTTCTCATGTGTGAGAAGTTGCCCCATCAATGTATTGAGGTGAGGTATCTGCATGTCCTTGTATAGGTCCATTGCTATGGTAAAAGACTCCAATTTGTCATCAACCTTGATGCCATTTATGATCTGCCTTACTACTTGTTCCTCTTCTATTTCTTCTCCAATAATCCCAAGTTGATTAGCTACATCCTTCATCTTGGTCACATAGTCCGCTACACTTTGTTTTGGTTGCTTCTTCAATATTATGAACTCCATCCAATGTTGGTTCTTTCTCACCCTTGTATTTGATGAGAAGTATGAAGATAGAGCTTCCGAAGTCTCTTGTGAAGCCTTACATATGAGGGTAGTAAAAAGTCAGAGATTGAGTTGTGTATGTAAGACCTAGCTAGAGCATCCTTTGCACACCATGCAGCTAGTCTCTCTTGCTCCTCTCTTGTAGGTTGGTTTTTGCTTCTAAAGGGTTGCATTTCTTCATCTCTAGATATGTATCTTTCTTGGAGGTAAGCCTACATCCTTAGGGACCAAGCTAGATAAATGCCCCTATCCAATTTTTCAATGAAATATGGAAATCCAACTCCCATTTTACCTTGATGTTGCTCTCATACCACGTCTGTTGGAGGAGATAGTGGACACCTTCTAAAGATGAGATAGTGCTACAAGTTCTTGCTTCACATAAGCCAAAACTGAGTTGAGAAGTGCAAAGTAAATCTTTTGATCTTTCCAAGAGGAACAAATAATCATGAAAGTACTTTGAAAGATGATCCTCAAATCAATGGATCAAAAAAGATAAGTTGGAGTTTCATTATGAACCAAAAACTTGTTATTTTGGTCATCACACCTGCCCAGGAAAATGAACAATACTCCTTTTTTTGGTAATAATTGGACAAAATAATTTTGGGCATATCCAATTGACTTGGGTAGCTAATGTTTGCAAGTTATTTCATTTAAAATGATAAACTATGCATTGAGAATGATGCTTAGCAAATCAAATGTCTACCCCAATATTTTTTGAGAGTTTAAAGTATGAAGACCAAAGGGCGGTGTTTTGCACATAACTCGTGAACGACTAAGCCAATTCAAATGAAACTTTGTAACTAGAAAAAAAGACAATCTAATGAATGTATACCAATATGAATCACTACAAATGCTCAAGTACACACTGAGAAACAGATCCGAGAAGTTCACTACTCTATGTGATATTGCATGACAGATAATAGAAAATGAAACATAGTCAAAGTATATGTACTAATGAGCATAAAGTACAATGATATTGGCAACGAGTGACTACAAAATATAAGGGCACTAGTAGATCTATAGTGTGGGCACAATAACCACTTGAAATCCCTTTCAATGTTTCTTGAAATTGGGCTCTTCGAGCTCTTCTCCATGCAACTAGTTATTCCTCTTTTTATAGCCTTTTTGTTGCAGCCAAGATTCAAGTTTGAACTTGAATCTTTCCCAAAAGGTGCTCCAAATTTCTAGGACTTGTTTTTCCATAAATCCTCACCAATTAGTTTGTGGAAAAATTCTCCTAAGAATTGGTGATTGCAAGTGAACTTTTTACATATGCTCTTTTACAAAGATGAAAGTCATGCTTTTACAAGAGGGTAGTCATATATGAATCCATATGAGTTCATAAAAGTTAGATCCAAGTATGTGGGATTGCATTCATTTGCACGAATAATTAGCATGATAAGAGTACCTGTTAGCATATGTGACAGTATTCCCTATAGAGGTAGGCTCAAGTGAACTGAAGAAATTGTGTTGCAAGGTATTATGTTTGGTTACCCCACTATAAAAGTTTCAAACACCTGAGTCTATTAAAGACATACACTACTCATGAGAAGATTGTTCATAGCTCCATACACTAGTAGATGTTGTTATTCATTCTCATTAAGATAAGTAGACTCTGTTTCTGGTGTAGAGGGTTTTGCAAAAAGTAATCAAAATTTTTTACTTTTTACCACTTTTGCAACTAAATTTGGACTACTCTTTATGACATGATCGTTTGCCTTATAGTAATTGCAAAACTATTTGCACTGTTTTGTTTTCTTCTCATCTTTGTCTTCTTTATTTCTTTGTGGAGCATTAGCATATTTTTGTTTTCTAGTAGATGAGCGCCATTTATCTTTGCCTTTCAAAGTAGCTAGGATATCTTTATCTGCAACATACATAATGGACTGATTTTTCTTGGATTGATCTTCTTGCAACAAAAAGAGAGATAATTCCTGAAAGGTGAAGTCATTTGTATTGCATTTCATCATCAAGAAAAGAGTCAAAGAAAGACCTTCATATGAATCTTGAAGACTATTAATAAAAATCTCCATACGTGAACTATCTAGCAAGACAACTCGTTAACAAAAAACAACTGCTCCTTCAAGTCTTTGACCTCTATCAGAAATTTTCAATAGAATCTCATTCTTTCATATGCTCACTCCCCAACTATTCCTTGAGCTATGCGATACGAGCCTCATTTCTTGCGTGGTATAAAGTGATAAGTGTATCTAAAGTATCCTTTCCTATTTTGCATGAGGGAATGTGAGGGGTCATGGCACATTTGACAAACAAAGCTATCAATGCACATGTGCGAGCATCTTTGCCATCCCAAAAAAAAAACGTTCTATAGTAGATACAGTAGGCCCTTACAACAAATCAGAATTTTTAGATCACCATCTTCAATGCCATATGCATAAACATTGTATTTGCAGGTGTAGTTGGACTTTTCAACACCTTCCAGAATATTCCATAGCCCTTTTTCTACCAATACATGATACATCATATGTGCCCAAAATATGTAGTTAGTACCATCTAACCTATCCCCAATGGCCAACATACAAAATACATCATTGCTTTCACCCATGAGCACTGAATAAATACCTTCATGTTGAAAAATTAGTGTATCTCGAAAAGTAGAACACAAGCTCTATCATGCTCTCCCAAACCTATAGCACACTTCAAGGTGATTGTAGTGGCAAACAAAAACCTGTGTAGATGTTTGGCACAAAAGGATGAAATTTCATGCACATGCACTATGATAGTGCGTTCCAAGACCTAAATAAGATTATAACAAAATTTTGATGGCACAAAGGGAAGATGTTTTAAACTCCTAATCACCTTGACAATGCTCACTAGCTTTTGCACGATTTTGAGAATATGAACGGAGGGGTGTTGATGATGCCCTAGATGAAGGATCGGTGTGCTTTGATACGGATTGTTGTATTTTGAGGTCTCCAAAAGCACACAAACAACATGATAAAAAGAAGAAACTTTGAACACAACACAATACAGAATGTATTACCAAGTGAATGTACAAATATAAGTGAATTGTTACCATTATACCCATATATACAAGTCAAGGGAAAGAAATCTCGTAAAGAGGGAAAAAGAGCCTAGGAAGTCCAAAGTGTGTTCACACTCATCACTACACAAATATATCGACATGGCTCAATTAGAACATTATGACCACCATTGTTGTAAATGAAAGCTACTCCAAACACCATCTTTGTTCCTTTTTTTTGGATAAGCCATGAAGCCATAATCAAACTATGAGAATATTTTCGTGGAATGCTAGATAAAATAGTTTTTTGCATAACCATAAAAAGTCATTTAATGTATGTATTATGAATCTTTCTTTTATATTAATACTAAGAATATTCCATCTATCATACCATACACTTTGTATTAGGGCATCCATCAATTCAAACAAGGTATCCACATTATTTCCACATTGGAGAGATATTAATGCTCGAAAATCATAACCTATACGTCAAGAATTCTACGTGCTATGCTATTAGGAAGAGGTTTTCTTCACCCCCAATCCATCTATTGTATATTTCGTGATCTAGAGCAACGCACCCTAGTAAGCTTATGTGTATGAAACGAGCCCTTCATAGGTTACTACACATATTCTAACACATGTCGTATCATTTGTGTATAAGGTTGATGCATGTCTCATGTGCCAATTGAATTTTCTACAGGCTGTAGAAGTTTGCACACTTTTGTAGACATGTTACATGGAAGCCTAATCGACATCGTGGTGTCTATCAATTTAAATTTCTAAATCCAAGCACGTTTACCTATTCAAATATATGAATGTTTACCCATTTGATCGAATCGCAATTCACCGTTTACTTGACTCAAATTATCTAACCGATGCTGCCAAGTCCAACGCACTCTATTGTCGATGTACGATTGTGAAGTGATCGAAGCACAGCAGGATGAATTATGCTCTTCATAGAGATTCGCAGTTCTCCATTCTGGGCCTTGGCTCTCGCTATTGTAAGCAGCAGGCGATACGGAACTTCCTTGTTGCTGGCCATTCAAAGGTTCCTCGATGTTACTGTGGACGAGGTCGTCGCCCTCATCATAATGATGGCGTCTATTGAAGATGGGGAGACTTGTGCAAGTGACGTAGCGAGGGATTGGTCTTATCGGCGCCGGTTGTGCGATGCGGTTGCCAGCAGCGCTTAGACGATGCCGATCAGGCAGCTTGGCGTCCTGAAGAGAATCTACAACTGGTGTGATGGCCGCTGCTTTCGACATGGGCGATGCGGCTTGCTCCGAGGACTTTCGCTTAGCGAGAGGAGGAGAACAGAAACAAGGGCATCGCCGTCGCCAGCGACGCGGGCGTGTGGCCGCCTCACCTGTTAGAGATTGAACCACAGATAAGAAGTGGGATGAACAAACTCGGACGGTCTTTGGCGGGTAACTGTAGATGATAATCGGATCCCTTTTGAATAGTGTCGTAGAAAGAGCTCTGGATGGAGTAGGTTGTGAATGCTCCGCAGTTGCACTCATGGCCTTTGTGCCATTTTTCTGGTATTCTTTCTCCGTGTACATTCCAAATAACAGTCCTCTGAAGCGTCTTCGAAGTTCATGCTATTGAAGTCTCTATCCTGACTGCTCTGCGTTTGCGCTCACAAACCGAAAAAGGGCACGTCCGCCTCTCCTCTTTTAATCAAAAAGGGAACTAGAAAATCTAAGGGAAAGCGAGCATTACGTCCGTCCATGTGTGTTTCGCTGTCTTCGTAGAAATCAGAAACGTTGCAATCTCAAAGCATGATCTCTCTCCCATTCTCGGGTGAGTATCGGAGCTCGCAAGTAAAGGCTGCTTTGTATACGCTCAATCAGTTTACTGTTTCTAACATTGGTGACCCGTTCGGCGGTGCCAAGTCAACTATTAGCCCATATCATTATTCACGACAGAAGATTATATTTTGCACGCGGATGGACAAATATTCAGCTTCAACGTAGATCACATAGAAAATGCATAGAGCGTGTGACAATGGACAATTATGCAGCGCACGAATAACATGTTTTCTATGAGAATATGTACTCATGGAGCAAGCCATTCTATGAGACAGTGTATAGTACAGTGTTGTGTGTCTTAGGTAATCCGACTATAAAATCCACGGAGATACTCTCCCACTTCCCATTAGGAATATCCAATGCGTGGAGTAGTCCTCTCTCTCAGCTTTGTTGACGTGGCATTTGGTGCACTTAAGCACATACTCTACGACGTCCTTATGAAGTCAAGGCCAATAAAACTGCCTCTTAACAAGATCATTGCTCCTGTTAACTCCTCGGTATCCCGCACTAGGTGTGTCATGAAACTCATACAAAATATGTTGTCTCATCTCAATATCTCTAGGGACACACTCCTTACCTTTATATAACAAATATCCATCATGGACAATATAATTCTTCCACTTGAATTCTTCTTGAGTATTCGTCGATACTCCGTTCTCACTAGAAAACCATATATCACGATCCCCATTCTCTATGGCTTCCCAAATCTTGGAATATGCAGGATCATGCCTACATTTCCCTCCAATGGACTCAAGTAACTCACTAGTGATCTGAGTAAAACTCAGTCCATTGAGCATGGGCATGCAGCTAAGTGAATCAACCACTACATTAAAATTTCCCTTGCTATACCTAAGCTCATAATCAAACCCCTGAACGGTCTCTGCCCATCGGTCCTTGTGACCTTTAAGGTCTATTTTATTAAAGAGCCACTTGATGCTCTTTTGATCAAACACTATCGTGACTTTGGCACCATATAAATAATGAGGCCACTTCTTCAAAGCATGGACAATCGCATACAACTCCTTCTCATAAATGGAGTAATTCTTGTGAAATGGTTCTAGTTTCTTACTCTCAAAAGCTACGGGTCGACCATCCTGAACTAGAACCGCTCCTCTAGCAAAATCACTTGCATCAGTCTCAACCACAAAGGGTTTGTTGGGATCTGCTATATGTAAAAGTGGAACTGTAGCAATTGCTACTTTCAATTTCTCCATACTTTTCTTTTGTTCGTTCCCCCAATGAAAGGCTTTCGCTTTCCCTTTAAGTTGTTCTGTCTTCGGAACAACAATTTTGGCATAATTTTTAATGAATCTTCAATAGAAGCCTTATAAACCTAGGAAGATCTACAGATCTTCCAGGTTACTTGGATGTGGTCATTCCATAATAGCCCTTACTTTTTCAAGATCCATCTGGATTCCATCATGGGAGACTATATGCCCAAGGTATCTTACCTCTTTTTCAAAAATTGACTCCTTAGCAAAGAGTGAATTTTCCCTTAGCACTTGAAATACCTTTGTTAAGTGTTCCAAGTGCTCCTCTTCTGATGCACTATAGATCAGAATGTCATGCAAAAAGTCTACTACAAAGTGTCCTAGATAAGGCCGTAAAACACTATTCATGAGCTCCATGAAAGTGGTAGGAGCATTGGTGAGACCAAAAGGCATCACCAAAAACTCATAATGCCCATATCTAGTCCTAAAAGCAATCTTAGAGACATCCTCTGCCCTAATCATGATATGACGATATCTTGATCTAAGCTCAAGCTTGGTCAAATACTAGCTTGATATAACTGATCAAATAGATCTTCCAATCTAGGCATTGGAAACCTATTTTTGATAGTGACCTTATTAAGTGCTCTATAGTCTATACATAGTCTCATAGAGCGATCTTTTTTTTTAAACTAGTATCATTGGAAATGCCCAAGGTGAGTTATTATGAAGCCCTTATCTAAATAATCCTACAATTTCCTCTCAACCTCGTCATGATAAGAAGCACTAAGCCTATAAGGTGGCCTACAAATAGGGTTAGTGTTAGTAAAAACCTCAACGACATTGTCAATGTCCCCTCTCTGAGGCAGTAGCCCTCTAGGTAAGTCAGTGGCAAAAACAACTTTATACTCAAACATAAGATCCTTAAAAAGTTCGACCACACACTCTTGTAAAAAAGAATAGTCGAAAGTTTTGTCCATATTAACATTTCTAGCATGAAAATATACATTAGATAAGTTGTCTATACAATGCTCCATATCATGACTATACAACAAAAACATCTCCTGTAGATGCTTAGAATAACAAAGACTCTACAACTCTAATGACCAAATGAGAGGTGGAATAGGTACATCTCTCTCTCTCCGTGAATACAAACTTTACTTCCATTTTTTTCAAATTCAAGTGTGTTGTTTTGATAACTGTGTTTAACTGTATCTCAAAACCCCCATAGCCACTCTCTTCATAATGCAAGTTCTATCCTCTCCATATTCATAATTTGGAAGTCTATATAATCTGTATAGTCCTGCATCTTGACTTCCAAATTGGATACCATAGTGTCCCATATCCTCTTATCTTGCGCTTGCATCATAGATACAATGTATTTATGTGCAGTGGGCTACTGGGGAATCTTTAATTTCTTGACCAAAGCATAGTTTATAAAGTTATGAGTGGTAGAGTCATCTATCATGACCCGCACCCCGACCTTATACACAATACCATGCAATTTAACTTAGTCATGTGGTCCAAACTGCGGTGACCATAATGACTGAGTCAAACAACAGGTGTGCTCAATATCCTCGTGCAACACCTCCACTCCCTTGCAGCTAGAGCTCCCATGAATAGGAAGGGTCTGCACTAGCTAGACCGCATTTTTGCCCTTTTCACGGGCCGTACTAGTCTCTGGTCCCTTCCTCTTTTCTTCCCCCTTCTTGAGTGGACAGTTCCATTGTGAATGTCTAGGAGACAAACACCTAAAGCACGGGTTCTCTCTTTTGGCCCTCTCAAACTGATTTGTAGATAACCTAGGCCCTTCTGATCTTTTCTTTTAAATAAAAACTTTGTTTTTTCCAAAAGGCAACTTCTTCTTGAATTTAGTCGTACTAAGAGGCTTGAGGGGCTGATCTGTCTCTAGAGTATATTGAGATCGATTATGGTCCTCATAGATCTGTGCATAGTTGATTGCCTCCTCAAACGTCTTAGGTGCATTCCTTTTGAATTCCCTCTTTATGGCTTTATCTAAGCCTCTAATAAACCCTCTTGTCTTCTGGAAATCATCTAGGCCCTTAAGTTTAAAAATGATCTCTCTATAGTGGGATAAGTAGACTGTAAGATGCCTACCTCTCTGGGTAATCCTATCCCACTCATCCTAATTCCTCTCGTCTTCATTCTCACGAAGAAACTCTTTTAGAGAAAGAGTCTCAAACTGAGTCCAATCAGTAGGGATAGAGTTGGCCTCCTTAAGACTCATCCACCACTTGCAAGAATGCGGTCCGAGCGAGCGACTCGCCTCTAGCACATGGTACTCTGATGGGGTTCCATTCACTTGATGCAATCATGCCACTTTTGTAACTAAGTGTAGATTGCATCCTTATTCCTATCTCGGTCATCCCCCCTAAAGGTAGGTGGCTTCACGTCTTTTAGGAGGGGAGCTTCCCTAGAGCTCTCTCCTTTGTGTTTAGTAGGAAGAGAAGTATCTTTCCTAGTAATCTCTAGAGGAATAAGAGGGGTTTCTCTATCCTTCCTATCTAGGAAAGAGGTGATGCTAGTCTCAGGTGAGATCATTTGAGACTTTAGATGTTGTATGAGAGATGTGATGCTACCAAGATCTCTCTCTAATTTAAGGGTTTGCTCTTTCAAGTCTATGAATTGATCATGAGTGAAAAACTCATCTAAAAGTTCCTCATATGTATACTCTTTGCTGAGGTTTGTTCTCTTCTAAGTTTTCTTCTACTTCTTGCCCTAATTCTACTTCTTCCATTCTCCCTTTAGATTCCATGTTTTACTTCCCTTCCCCTGTTTGCTAACTAGACTATTTGAAAATGAATGGAAGTAAAGCTTAAATATGCAAGAAGAAGAGAAATATATCACAAGAGCACTTCCCTGGTACAAAATGAAGTTGCGAAAGCGAAATCCAAGTGATTCTTGAAGCTTCAGGTCGTTGATTTTAAATCCTCGCTAGGCCCAAACATAAATTGGAAATGTCGGATTGTTCCGGGGAGGTTCTAATCACGAAAACCCAACAAGAACAATGCTAAAACCATGTAGCAATAGCGCCAACCACGAAAACTGAGTAAAACTGAACAACTTATGAGATTTCACTATCCTCGCCAATCCACGAAATGTAGCCCAACACCTGTACTTCAAAGATATAATGCTATGCCAAGTGAAAAAAGTGAATTTGCACACAGGATGATGAAAAATAGGCCCGGGAGTGGTCACCTAGTTCCCGCTGAAGTGGTGCAAAGAGATTTTTATTGAACAAATCTCATCCAAATCCAACATCAGTAGTCTTTGACCAAAGCTAAGGAGTATAGCTTCGTAATGTGACCAAAATGTTTAGAATCCGATATCGTATGAGGAAGCTATGGTGCGGAGAAGCCGGGTATGTCACGAGTAGGAAGTAGAAAATCTAATCTTCATGGAGTAGTGACCTTAAGAGCTCAAAACTGAGGAACTAAAGCTTTTCAAGAAACACCCATGACCCATACCCAATATCCACAGCCCATAATACATGTATGCATCATCATTTTTCCAACATCTTAATCCATATCATCAATTTTGTCCTTCAAAATTCAAGTAAAATTTTAAAATCTTCGCTATCTTCAGCTTGAACTTGATTGCAATTTCGAAAAGAGCTCAGAATGGCCCACGATGGAGTTACTTATCCCACATGGATGCTCAAAAGCACCAAGTTTTCCTATATAAAGAGAAGTAGTCTCTTCATTTCCTCATCCAAGAGAAGGGGAGGAGGGGAGAAAAGGCCATCAGCCTCTGCTGCTCATCGGCTGGTTTTCTCGCACCATTGTGTGCTCCGACCGCGTGGGCTGTCGCCACCCTCGTCGGGGCTCTGATGACAGTGTTGCTTACCCTGATGAGGCCCCTTATTTTAATATATATCTAACTACTTTGCACACCGTCCGAGGTTGTTTCCCGGCTACAATTACAGAGCGTGGTCACGGAGTTCAACGTATGTCTTTCCACCCAGCTTCATGGAGGTTTTATTATTCTAATCTTCATAGAAGTGAGCTCCCTCTACATGGCTTCACACATGGGTGCCACACGGCACTCATGTGTGAGCCCATCTAAACAAAGCTAAGAGGTGGTTCACACCTCTTCTTAGGGTTACTCCATATAACATTTACAAAGATGGCACACTTCATTCCAACTACAAAGGCAATCACAGGTGCAGCCACTGCTAGATGTTTTCTCACATAGATCTTTAGGCTTCATGGATTGCGTGATGATATTATCAGTGATCGAGGTCCACTGTTTATATCTAGCTTTTGGAAGAGTCTTTGCAAGCTCCTTGGTGTTCAAGTTAAACTATCTATAACAAATCATCGAAATACTAATAGAAAAATAGAACGGGTGAATAAAGTCGCAGAGCAATATCTCCGTTGCAATAGCCACTATCACCAAAATGATTGGTTTGAGTTGTTACCCTTTGTAGAGTTTGCCTATAACAATATTAATCATGCATCTACTAAGCAAACTCCCTTCTTTGCAAACTATTGACAACATCTAAGGATGGATATAGAACTCTCAAATCATGTCAAGAATCGAGCAGCCAGAGACAAGGCCTAGTACCTGATTGACATTCAGAGAGAACTCAAGGAAGAGATCCATAAAGCTCAAGAACAATATAAGTACTATGTAGATCAACATCGTGTCTAGAATCCATCGTATCAAATTGGGGATAGAGTATGGTTACTCACAAAAAATTTGCAAACTTAAAGGCATTGTGCAAATTTAGATCATCAAAGATTTGGTCCATTTGCCATCTTGGCCAAGATTAATCCAGTCACCTTCAAGCTCCAACTACAAAGTACCATGAGAATACATCTAGTTTTCCATGTATCCATGTTGGAACCATATTACATTTCACCACCAAGGGGGAGAGACCTAGCCTTCACCACGTATCAAGATTGATGATCATGAATAATTTGAAGTCGAGCATGTCCTAGATTTGAGAATATCCCGAGGAAGATTAGACTACTTTATTCATTGGAAAGCGTATGACATTAGTGATCGTATTTGAGAACCTACAAAAAACCTTCAGACAGCACCAATGAAAGTTTGAGAATTCCAAAAGAGAAATCCAATCAAGCCGAGATCAGAGAACATGAACACTCCTCCTCGAACTCATCGCTTGAGGGGGAGGTGATGTCATGGACAAAGGAAATCATCCCCAATCTCAGATTCCATGTGAATCCTATATCGCATGATTGGTTCAAAATTAGGAGAAACGTGCCAAATTCCTAAGATGGACTGTCTTCTTTCTTGATTCTGACATCAAGAGACCATGGTTCAAATTTATGACATCATTGATGACATCATCAATTGGTAACCACCCTTGGAAAACCTATATAAGGAGGGGTTGGCCACATTCATTGTCAGTCTTGCCAATACGAGTCTTGGGAGCTCAAGGAGGCGTGACCACCAAGTAAGTACTCTTCAAGTTCCAGTTCCAGTTCTTGTCTTGTTCCTTGTTCTCATCTTGTCTAGGCTAGTTCTTGGACATCCTTTCTTGTCCTATTGTAATCTCGTAGTAGGAGATCCTTTCAAGTTATTTCTTGTATCGAGTTCATCTCTTTGGAGGGAATTCTTGTAATCCAGATATCTTGTTCCATACTTACGATCTCGGGTTGTGGGATCTATTGTATCATCTCTAGTCGGGTTATCCATACCTATGAGTTCCGAGTTGTGGGACGTCTTGTATCAGTCATGTATTCTTGTATCATTTTCCCTACGTGGGTGTTCTTCTAATCATAAGTGTATTTCGGAAATCTTGTCTAGTGTAGTCAGAGAGCACAATCTAGAGCTCCCCTGACAACTATGACCACATAGTTGTAAATGAAAGATACTCCAAGCACCATCTTTGTTCCTTTTTTGGGTGACCCATCAAACCATAATCGAACTCATTAAAACATTTTAATAGAATGCTAGACAAAATAGTTGTTTCCATAACCACAAAAAGTCATTTAGTGTATGTATTATCAATCTTTGTTTTGTCTTAATAGTAGGAATATTCCATGTATCATACCATACACTATATATTAGGCCATCCATCAATTGAAACAAGGTATCAACATTATTTGCACATTCGAGGGATATTAAAGCTCGAAAATCATAACCTATACGTCAAGAATTCTAGATGCTATGCTACACGGAAGAGGTTTTCTTCACTTCCAATCCATCTATTGTATATTTCGTGATCTACAGGAACCCACACTAGTAAGTTTATGTGTACGAAAGGAGCTCCTCATCAAAGGTTACTACACATGTGCTAACGCATGTCCTCTCACGTCTATATAAGGTTCATGCATATGTCTCATGTGCCAATTAAATTTTATACAGGGCTCTAGAAGACATGTCGAAAACACACTTTTGTACACATGTTAATAGAAGCCTAATCGACATGAAGTAGTGTGATCTCCTTTGATTTCTGAATCCAAGCATATTTAACCATTCAACTATATGAATGTTCACCCATTTGATGCAATCGCAAGTGACCGTTTACTGGACCCAAATCATCAAACCAATGCTGCCAAGTCTAAAGCACTCTATCGTCGATGTACGATGGTGAATTGATCGAAGCATAGTAGGAAGATTTAATATGCTCTTCGTAGATATTCGGAATTTTCCATTGTGGGCCTTCGCGCTCGCTATTGTAAGCAGCAGGCGATACGAAACTCCCTTGTTGGTGGCCAATCCCAGGTTGCTCGATGTTACTGTAGACGAGGTCATCGCCCTCATCATGATGATGGGGTCTATTGAAGATGGGGGGACTTGTGCAGGCGACGTAGCGAGGGATTGGTCTTATCAGCGCCGCTTGTGCGATTCGGTCGCCAGAAGCGCCTGGACAATGGCGATGAGGCACCTTCGCGTCCGGAACAGAATCTCCAGGTTGTATGATGGCCGCTGCTTTCGAGGTGGGCGAAGCGGCTTGCTCCGAAGACTTTCGCTTACCGAGAGGAGAAGAACAGAAACAAGGGCATCCGCGTCGCCAGGGGCGCAGGTCTCTGGCGGCTTCACCTGTTAGAGATTGAACCACAGATGAGAAGTGCGACGAACAAACTCGGATGGTCTTCGGCGGGTAACTGTAGATGAATATCGGATCCCTTTTGAACGCTGTCGTAGAAAGATCTCTCGATGGAGTAGGTTGTGGGTGCTCCGCAGTTGCAGTCATGGCCTCTCTTCCATTCTTCCTGGTCTTCTTTCTCCGTGTACATTCCAAATTACAGTCTTCTGAAGCTTCTTCGAAGTTCATGCTATTGAAGTCTGTATCCTGACTGCTTTGTCTTGGCGCTCACAAAGCGAAAGAGGGCACGCCCGCCTCTCCCCTCTTAATCAAAGATCGAACTAAAAATCTAAGGGAGAAATAACATTGCGTCCGTCTCTGTTTGTTTCGCTCTCTCCGTACAAATCAGAAACGTTGCAATCTCAAAGCATGATCTTTCTCCCATTCTCGTTCGGAGCTCCAAAGTGAAGGCTGCTTGTATACCCTCAATCAGTTAACTGTTTCTAACATCGGTGATTCGTTCGGCGGTGCCAAGTCAACTATTATCGCATGTCATTACTCACGACAGAACTGCTCCTCTGAAGATTATCTTTTGCACGCGAATGGATATTGGATATGTCAGCTTCAACATATTTGAGAAGAACATGCATAGAACGTGTGAAATAGACAATTATGCAGCTGTGAAATAGACAGTGTGCACTCACTCATTTATGCTATAAGAGTTGACTTAAGACCATTAAGTTCATAAAACGTGCTTGAAAGTTGCTTAAAAAAGGGAATTCAGTTTTGCTGCCTCTTTAATGCTGATGGACTGCGTGGTTACACTTCAAAGTCAAGCCTGAGCTTAACAAAAACATGTTCAACATAGAATCCCTGAATCTAGATATAAGATAAGTGAGACATTTTGTGACATATTCAACAAACGAGCGTCATCGGTCAATCCAAACATGGTATTAACATGGTTGATGTATGTATGTCATATGTCCAATTGAATGTTCAACAAACGAGACCTCAATCTATATACTAGGGTCATCGGTCAATCCAAACATCGTATGAACATGGTTGATGTATGTATGTCATATGTCCAATTGAATGTCATACTCACAACTATGGCTTGGTGACACTCACAACTTGAGATCATACTCTTCAATTTTTGGCATTTCCTTTGTCATTAGAGTAATGGTTAAGTCATTTGGCATTGATATAGAACCTTGACATCTCATCAAATACCATCAAATAACAAGGAGTCATACTTTTCTCAACCATCAAGGCTCTTGCTATTTTTGTAATATGTTTATTTTTATGTTCAGTGAGATTACTAAAGTGAGTTAATACCTGACTTTTATCTTTCATGAAGTATACCCATACCTTTCGTATATGGTCATCAATCAAAGTGATATAAAACCTGTATCCTCCCATAGATGTGATCTTTGTAGGATCCCAACCGTGTATATGTACTATTTTTAGTACATTATCATTAACATGCTTGTCATGTGGAAATGATACCCTTGACTGATTACCAAATTGAAATGTTTCACATATGTTGCACATATTTGTTAGTCCATTGGCAAGCTTCTTTGATTATATCAATTTGAACCTTTGAAAATTTGTATGTCCCATTCCCTCGTGCCAAATCCCCTGATCTGCAATAACACCTACACCTTTTGCAAACATGGCTACATTCATTTCACGAATTTCCACATTCATCATGAACATCCTACAAACTTTGTTACCTTTGGTGACCAACCTCACATGTTGTTGGTATTCATTTATATATAAACCATCATATTGAACCTAACTTAAAATCCCAAGTCAACCATTTGTTTAAAAACACGAGATTCTTTGTTATATTGGGAAAATGTAGTACATCAAAAAGATGTTTTACCTTCCCCTCTTGTTGGCACTCAAGGTCAAGCACAAGGCATCGAAACACATCAAAGAAGTGGACACACAAGAAGAGGGAGCATGTATGGAGCTCCAAGAAGTATGTGTCAAATTCTCAAAAGAAAGTTGTATAAAAAAGTGATTTTGATCAGTATAAAATATTGTAAATATCATTTCACATTTTTGTAGCTAGAATTTCTTCAGCCAAGGATTACTCGATCTTTTTAACTAGGTCGGACACTAAGTCTAGAAATGGCCGAAGCTAGTGAAAAAATATAAAAAGAGCTAGAAAGCTCATTTTTGGCTTGACATTTTTTAGGTTAGCTTCTTGATGATTGTAATCAAGTAATTGACAATCAAAGCTTCCAATATTCCTATCTTTGTTATCTTGCCTTATATGCGTGTGTGCGTGTGCATGTATGTGCTTGTCACTTGCATTTGCTTGCGAAAAATGTTCATAATGGCTCCATTGTCAGGGAGCATTGCTACAGGACAAGCATTGTGATGGTAAGATTGTAGTTTTGCGATGTTGGAAGGTAAAAAATAGTCATTTTTTGTTAACTTTCTGATTTTTTTTCTTCATCATCATCATCATCACCATCTTCTTCCATCTTGATCCTCACATACATTTTTTGTTTTTGACTGTAGATTCCTATTTTTCACCTCATTTATCATTTCTAGTTGTACAAGAGAGAGAGTGGGAGAGGAAGTGTTTGTTGTACAAGTTTCTATGATTTTTGCAATCCTCTGCATGACACATAGGCCTCGAGGATTGATTTCAATTTTTTGCTAAAATTCTCTAAAAATTGCAATTTCGTGAAGAAAATCATGACTTTGAGGAAAATTTTAATTTTTTTGAGCGTTGAAATTTTCTTAGCATTCAAAGTTCCTCCTTAAAATCATAGTCAAAATCGCAATTCTTTAGTAGTCTCAACGTTGCAATTGTCTCATAGCATCATCATTGTCTCACAACATTGCCCCTTCCATCATATCTGAGTTTCTTCAATGAATTATCTCTATGAGTTTCCACATGTGCTATGTACTTCTTGAAGCATTAAAACAATTGAATTTTATTCTGGATAAAGTAAAAAATAATCCATCTATTGTGATCATCAAGAAAATACTTATAATACCTTGAGCTTTCAAATGAAGGTTCTTGACTTGGTACCCACATATCCATGTGCACTAAGTCCAAGAGATTTTTGTGGATGTAGACTTTGTGGTTGATAGGTTGTCTTTGTGGCTTCCCAATTCTACAACCATCACATCTATTGATCACGTGTTGTTTTGATATGTTTGGCAATGCTAGAACACTTTGATGAAGACATTTATGTTTCAAGTTTCTTTCATTCACATGAGCAAGTTTCTTATTCCACACTTCAAGATCACTTAGGTTTTGAGACTCAAACTAAAAATAGAGCTATGTTCCTAGTTTCGCCTACCTAAAAAGTAATTAATCTACTTTGCTTCTCACCTTTGGATATCTTATTTAATCCTTGAGATTGATCTTCCACATAAAATCCATGTTGGGGGAACCTAACTTGCAAGCCTTTTTTAATTATTTGGCATATACTTAATAGGTTTTTAGTGATAGTGCGTACATAGAGAACCTTAATCAAAATATTTCTCTACCCTAGGGAATTTGGACATTGCCAATCTTCCCCACAATGTGATTACCATACCCTATTTTTAATTCATGCTTATGTTTTGGATTATCTAAGTGAGATAGAAGAGCAACATTGCATGCAACATGGCTTGAACAACATGAATCAATGTACAACAAATTTTCATCTTCTTTTACCTTCTTTGTGACTCTGACTCATTGGAAGCAATAAATGTTCATGTGATTGATCCTCTAAATAGTTATTGAAGTCCTTCTATTGTGACTTTTATTGTTTTTGTTAAAGTTGTGTCCACCTCTGCTTGTATGGTTGCCAAGTCCACCTCTACCACCTTCTTTCTAAGTCCTTCCATTGAAACAACCATTTTGAGTGGAGTGGTTGGTCTTGTTATAGATGGTACAAGTGTAAACATCATGTTCTTTTGATGTACCATGCTCTGGTGCTTTCATCTTCCCTTTCGAGTTATTCTTGCCTACATAGTTGGCTTGGGGAATTTCCTCATCATCATCTTCCTTCTTCTTTCCTTTGTGATTCCAATCTTTCTTATGTCCATAAAGAGCAGTTGTTGAGTTACCGTAATGAGAGTTACCATCCTTCAGATTGATCTTGGCCTCTTGAGTGAAGTGTTTTCTATGGAATATGTTGAAGTGTTGTCTTCTAAAAACCGTCAACTTTAGTACAATGTGGAATATCACCAAACTAAACAAGGGAAAATTGATGAATATTCAACAAATATATCAATCATTCATGAAAATTTGAACGATGCATTTATTAATCTATATGTAATTACCTTAGTTTATAATGAATAAATCGGTATAAAAGCATTCTTATATATGTCCACAATTCACATGTAAATTTCAATAAGAACCGAATATAAGATCAATTCTATAAAATATAATCGCTCCTTTTAGTTTAGCTTGCATGTCATCTACACATGGCACTAGATATTGGTTCATAACAATCCTTTGATTTAAATCATGCTTGTGTATCTAGATCCTATAGGTCTCATTCGTGTTTTCCACCAAAAAAACAAGAGCTCAAGAATGAGATGAACTTGGCCTTCTACATCCATTGTGAAGTAGATAATTCACTCATCTTGCTACAGCTTTTTCTACAATAGTCAATTCCTATGGGGTTGCTCACATAGAGATGCGATAATAGGAACAACATCAAATCAATCATCTTAATCTCCTTAAGAAGATGTTTTTTTATGCTGGAAAAGTGGAAATAAGTCAATAACATATGACAGTCAATGAATCTAACAATCAATAACTATAATATGTAGGAACATGACAATAATAAGTGATAGTGTATTGTCATGTTCCTACATCGTATAGAAATAGGATATGACAATCATGACTTTTAAAAAGTGATAAATTTTCTTCTATTTGAACAAGTAGGTGAACTATTTTAACATCATGATTAAAAAATTCTGCATTTTCTTTATATTAAAAACTTGTTGCATTCATGGTATAGTGAATGCACTTTCTATTCCGATCCCACAGTGTAGTACCACTCAAGAGAAATGACTTCAGCATGTTATATTACATTGCTCATCTAGGCACAATGATGAGCCATGTAACTATCATATGTCAATCGTTGCACTAAGTTTCACATCTTTCCTCATCGTCTTGGACTTGGGTTACTTCTTCTTGTTGTATCATCTAGATATGCCTTTCATACTCCTAGAGTCTCCATAGAGGGCAATTCAAGTTCCTCATATCTTTTATGAGTCACTTGAGTCTCCATCATTATCTTCGAAACCTATCAATGCTCTATTACGAGCAATAAAATTTTCTTTACCTTCCATGGATGTACTCGATGATTTTTTTGCACTAAACATTCCACACAATCTTCCACTCCATGGATTTGAGTTGGCAACATTGCTTGGTGACACTCATAACCTAAAATCATACTCTTCAATTTTCGGCATTTCCTTTGTCATTAGAGTAATGGTTTAGTCATTTGGCATCGATATAGAACCTTGATATCTCATCAAATACCTTATCTATGCTTATCTTCGCTATTGTTGTGAGTGTGTTGTATCATTTATATCCGTTTCACTCAAGGGAATACCCAATCAAGATACATTTCTCTACATTTGGGTCATATTTTGTGCATAACTCACCTAGAACTCGTACATATGTAGCTTAGCCAAATACTTTCATATGTGATTAGTTTTGGTTTTACCTATAAACTTCTCTTCAGGTGTAACTTGATGTACAATAGTAGCTAGAGTTATATTCTTGATGTATACAAAAATATGCACATCTTCTACCAAATAACAATGAGGCATACTTTTCTCAACCATAAAGGCTCTTGCTGTTTCTGTAATATGTTTATTTTTATGATCAATGTGATTTCTAAAGTGAGTTAATACCTCACTATTATCTTTCATGAAGTATACCCATACCTTTTGTATATGGTCATCAATCAAAGTGATATAAAACCGGTAGTCTCCCATAGATGTGATCTTTGTAGGATCCCATCCGTGTGTATGTACTATTTTTAGTGCATTATCATTAACATGCACATATGTTTCACATATGTTGCACATATTTTTTAGTCCATTGGCAAGCTTCTTTGACGACATCAATTTCAACCTTTGCTTATTTGCATGTCCCATTCCCTTGTGCTGAATTCCCTTATCTCCAATAACACCTACACCTTTTCCAAACATGACTACATTCATTTCAAGAATTTCCACATTCATCATGAACATTATACCAACTTTGTTCCCTTTGGTGACCAGCCTCACATGTTGTTGGTAATTATTTATATATAAACCATCATATTGAACCTAACTTAAAATCCCAAATCAACCATTTGTTTAAAAACACCAGATTCTTTGTTCTGTTGGGGAAATGTAGTACATCAACAAGATGTTTTACATTCCTCTCTTTTTGGCATTGAAGGTCAAGCACAAGGCATGAAAACACATCAAAGAAGTGGAAACAAAAGAAGAGGGAGCATGTATGGAGCTCCAAGAAGTATGTGTCAAGTTCGCAAAAGAAACTCGTATAAAAAAGTGATTTTGATCACTATAAAATATTGTAAATATCATTTCACATTTTTGCAACTATAGTGTCTTCAACCAAGGACTACTCGGGCTTGAGGAGTATTATAAGTATCCATGTAAAATTTATCATGCATTTTAGACTCTGTTTGGGCCTTGAAACAAGCCATGGAACCTAGTTCTTAACTAGGTTGGACACTAGCATGGCCAAAGCTAGTGAAAAAAAATAGAAAGAGCTAGAAACCTCATTTTTGGGATCACATTTTTGAGGTTAGCTTCTTGATGAATGTAATTGAGTTATTGAGAATCAAAGCTTCCATTGTTCCTATCTTTGTTATCTTGCCTTATATGCGTGTGTGTGCGTGCATGTATGTGCTTGTCTTTTGCATTTTCTTGCAAAAATTTCTCATGATCTTCATATCCTCCTCACATCTTCATGGATTGACGGTTAAAGGAGGTGGTGCTCATGGTTACGCTACATGAAATAATGGCTCCATTTTCGGGGAACATTGCTAGAGGATAAGCATTGTGATGGTAAGATTGCATTTTGTGATGTTGGACGGTAAAAAATAGTCATTTTTTTATAACTTTCTGATTTTTTTACTTCATCATCACCATCTTCTCCCATCTTGATCCTCACATACATTTTTTGTTTTTGACTGTATATTCCTCTTTTTCACCTCGTTTCTCATTGGTGGTTGTACAAGAGAGAGACTGGGAGAGGAAGTGTTTGTGTGTACTAAAGAATTGTGATTTTGACAATTATTTTAGCGAGGAACTTCCAATGCTATGAAAATTGCAATACTCAGAAAATTTTGAATTTTCCTCAAAGTCATGATTTTAGCCTTAAAATTGCAATTTTTTGAGAATTTTAGCAAAAACTTCAAAAATAGATCCCGGAGGCCTATGTGTCGTGCAAAGGATTGCAAATTGTCTCACAACATCATGATTGTCTGACCTTCTTAAAATTGCGATTCTCTGGTAGTCTTAGCATTGCTATTGTCTCAAAAAACCATCATGTTCTCACAATATCACGATTGTCTATCTTCCTCAAAATCATGATTCTTAGGTAGTCTCATCATCATGATTATCTCACAAGATCGTGGTTGTCTCAGAGCATCATAATTGTCTCACGTTCTCAAAATTGTTATTCTTGGGTTCTCTTAGCATCATGATCTTTTAGCTCTCAAAATTGTGATTCTCTAGTTGTCTTAGCATCATGATTGTCTGACTATCACAAAATTGCAATTTCCTCATAACATCTTGTTTGTCTATTTTGACCCGGAGGAGCCAAAATTGACATAAAATTTTCATCCAAAGTCCATTTTATGAGCTCTAGAGTGTGTCAAAAAGCTCATTGTGAATAATATGTTGATTTTTAGATAGAGCAATTTGAACATGACCTTCATGTGGGATTAGGAAGCCAAAGGATCTCCAAGTGTTTTAGAAAGATAAGGGGGACAATGGGTCTTTTAAAAAATGAATGTATCAAAATTGTTTATCAAATAAATTAAAGTCAAAGCTTGATCTAAAGTCGCAACTTTTAGAGGTCCAATAAGAACCATTCAAGGGTATCAAAAGAAAGGTAAAGTGCATAACAAAGAAAGGATTGGGGAGCATGCTTATTCAACATCGAAGCACTTTTAACGGCACTTGAATAGAGGTTGGAGGAATCCTCAACCCCCTTAGTCAATTTCTAAAACATGTTGAGTGTGATTACTGATACTCATGAATTAGGGTCACATTAAGAACAATACAAATGTAAGAAACCATCATTACTCAAGTTCAATTGTAAGTTAGGATATTGATATGAAAAACCCTTAAGGGAGTTAAGTGGATCGATCATATCTCAAAGTGCAATAAAGCTCAAGTATTCTTAATGATGATATTTTTCAAGCAACATCACACCAAAGAGATCTATAAAAGAACAATTAACTTGTTCAAAGAAACACTGCAATGGAGTTGTACTTACAAAAATTGGGGCTGGTAGACAAAGCTTATGAACCTTAGATTGTGTAGACATCTATGCCGGGGTAGACAAATCATCTAATCATCTAAAGATAGTGTCAATTACATAGCTAGGTCATGGGCACAAGAAGTTAGTGATTATCCCTATGTGCCAAGTTCACAAATGAGCGATTCAAAAATTTCTTTTAGCATGCCTATATGCTAACAGATAGCCAATACATTATCTTTCGTGTTTCTTGATTCCATTCCTCATATGCTCTTACCTGATCTGTACTCCCATTCCTTTCTAGTAACTATAAAGCATTTTCATTCTCTCCTTTGATGTACTTTCAGTAGCATTTTCCCATTAGAAAATTTTTCATTTTGAATCTCCAAGCATGGAAGTTGTTCTTGTGCAGCTTATCGCTCATAAGCTAACTCATTCCATGTGTGTTTGCCATTTCTACAATAAGTCACAACACTACAAATCACTATAAGCAACACTTCTTCTTGAACACTGTAGCACATAATTGCTTGAAATTCTAGATCTAGAATATATGAGTGTTGTCAAACACAATAAAAGTTATAGTTTCTAAAACTCACCTAGTTTTTTTGCGAGCCCCACCTTGCGGGCTCAAAACAGAGGTCAAGATCACTTCGGAAAACTTCGATCTCACAAAACTTGGAGATGTCTTCTATCTTCACACCGATTTTCATAGCAAATGGAGATCGTTTGTTACTCACTTATTCTCCATGCCTTGTTGTGTACTCTTCACCGTCACCTTCTCCACGAGCTCTCTACAGCCACGTTGGCTTTGATACCATGTCACGAGGAACGAGATAAGGAAGAGAACTCACACACACACTCTCACTCTCAAGGAGAAGCACACGCACAGATTGAGGCAAGGGCATTAGGGGGAAATATGAACTGTGCATGGGCCTTTTAGATTAAGGAGTGATTAAGGATGGACCAATGAGAGGAGGGTGGTGGCCACAGTCTAGTCTCCAGATTTACTAGACTAGGACTAGGCTTCCGTTGGTTTGTGCTAGTCAAAGCTTGTAAAACCACTATCCTTTCATGGTTTTGGTGAGAAAAGTGGTTTGTAATTTCAGATAATTTAATTGCAGTTGTTGGATGTCCAAAGATCGAATGGATCACTTGATTCCGCAAAAGTCAAGGCTTGGTGGATTATAGGCCATTCGATCATTCATTGATTGTGTGGTTCCGATTGAGATCACAAAAAGAAAGGCACCAAAACATGTGAGCGATTAGATAAGCCCAAGATCTGAGGGCTACGGATCACCCCCCCATCATCCAAGACTAGCTCTATCATCAACCCTTGGATCCTCCTTTCATCGAAAAGATGTAAAGCGCAACCAAAAATAGACTAGCTAGAAATGCAAAGCATCATTCGATCTAAGACGAATCCGATGGCTAGAAATGTGGATCGGCTACAAATCCGGATGCCCATTCGATCTTGAACATATCTGATGGCTAAAAAGACTTGTGTTTCTCATATCAATGCCAAATATGGTACACCGTTCGATCTTGAGGAATCAAGGGTTTCGATTGATTGTAGATTTGAAAACTCTCTCTCTACTGTGCTATTTGACTACACATGCAATCATTATGGTCTCCCATATCTTTTAACCTTGATCGTTCAAAAGAGCATATCCAATGGTGAATCAAATTTGACCCATACTTCACTTGAAGCTCTTTTTCTCCTATTTTTTAATAGAAAAAACCACCAGTGGTATTTTGTGTCCCCTTAATCCTTTACAATCTTAATTTTAATCCCTAAAAATTAGGGATCCTTACAAGGCCCATGCAAGGCTCACTTTTTTCCTTAATGGAGAATGATCTTCTTCTTATTCTTCTATTACATAAAAAGGAGTATACACGAATGACCTAAAAACAAGAATATATTCTTAAAAAGGAATATACAAGAATGACCTAAAAACAAGAATACAACAAGGGCAGTATATAAAGATGAGTACATAAGGAAAAACCTAATATCCGTGAATGAGTGAGCTGGCAAGGAACAAATGTGCCATGACTCTTGATAGATAAATCTAATAAAGCTCAATGAGGTATCCCTGACATATACCGACGTGACCACTATACATGTTAGAGAAATGAAAAACTGGTACGTATCATCCTGGATCATCACATGTTGAGGTTGATATCTTAACATCATGTACACTAACTTAAATTCCAATGTCAAATCACAATGTGTGAATATAGTAGAAACTGCCAATATCTAAATCTAGGTAAGAATAAGAACTAGATAAAAGAGATTGTGTGCCTAAGAAGTATGAAGAGTGTGTGTGTCAAAATATGGAGAGTATGAACAATTTAGAAATATTTTATAGCAAACCTAAATTCTGATTAACCTAAATAAAAAATGAGTGAATGAACAATTGAGCACAAATGTAGACTTGTTACTCATAGATTGTTGGCTGAAATGAACTCTTGTAGATGTCTCCAGTTATAAAGCATACCTCCTCCAAGTGTGTGAGAGCACTTCTCCTAGTTGATCACCTCCAAGACCTCCTTTAACTTGCATTGAGCATGAGTTGATGGATTTACTATAAGCCAAGCCACAACTTATATAGTTTTGATGAACCTTCAAAAAGAAACCACGATTAAAGCCTTAGGCAAAAGCTATAGGATTGCCACACAAAGCTGAAGGCTTTGCCGCAGAAAGTTGATCACTATTCTTTTTAGCATTTTGAGAAATTCTTCATGAAATATGTCCACCAAAAATATATATCATCAGATTTTGATTTTTGCGCTTTTCCATTTATGAGGATCAAACTTGGCCTGCAAGATCAAATACATGCTTTGATTTGTGTGCATTTCTAAGAAAAATGTGAGCTCTGCTATCCTTGATCACTAATCTTGAAGCCTCGATCTTTTAGATAGGTTACCAATCTAACATTCCAAGCTCTACAAGCTTGATTTAATCCATACAATGCCTCTTTGAGACTCCATACATAGGTATGATAATTAGGTGTTTCAAATTCTAGGGGTTGTGACATGTATACCTCTTCATTGATCCACCCATTGAGAAAAGCATTCTTCATATGAAAATGAAGTAGCTTCCAATTCCTTGTAGCTATGAAACTAAGCAATGCCTTGATGGTAGCTATGTTGGAGACTAGTGAGAAATTCTCCTAATGGTCTATGCCGTGAGTTTACGCATATCCTTTATCAACAAATCTAGCCCTATACCTGAAAATTGATCAATCTCAATTCCTTTCTAGTTATAGGCTCTTTTGCAACCTATTACCTTCTGATCAGTCTCCATTGGAACTAACTCCCATGTGTGCATTTCTTTTAAATCTTTTATCTCTTGGTGCATGGCTTTTTCACTATTAAACATGTTCTTAACTTCTTCATATGTTGAAGTTTCCTCTAACATTAATTCTTTGGCCAACTAAATGGAATGCTTTGTTACAAATGTAAAGTCATATTCATACCTTTCAGGTTCCTTTCCCTACCTTCTTGATCTTCTAGGACTATGTTTAGAGCATTCCCCACATTCTTGCATCTTGGACTTTCCTCTTGATTTCCAAAGCTTATAGTCTATTCCCTTGTCATCTTCATCATCATTTGCTTCACTTCTAGAGTCCTACACCTATGTATAATGCTTGCTACCTAATGGATAAAAATCTGAATTAGGTTCATAAGGTAAGTTTAACTTTCTTTCTCCTCACCATACCATGATCTATGTTCTTCAAATAGAACATCTATACTGGTGGTATATTTGTCTTTGGATGGATTATAAAACCTTTAGCTCACTTGAGTTCAATAATATCCTATGATTACAACCTTGGTTTCCCTTTCATCCAATTTTCCTCTAATTTGTGAAGGTACATGTAGAAATGGTAAGAAACCAAAAACATTGCAATGGCGTAGACTTGGTTTACTACCATTCCTAGCTTCATAAGGGATCATAACTTGAAGAGATTTGGATGCACATATACTCATAATATACATAGCAGTTCAAGCTACCTCTACCCATAAATAATGTGGTAGCTTCTTCCCTTAAAGCATAGTCCTTGTTTATTGAACTAGGTTTTTGTTCCTCCTCTCTACAATACCATTCAATTTGGGAGAGAACCTTGTAGTCAATACCCTTCTGATACCTTTATCTTTCATATAATCATTAAAATCTTTGAAGAATTATTTGCCCCTTCCATCAGATCTCAGTTTCTTCAATGATCTACCTCCATGAGTTTTCACATGTGCTATGTACTTCTTGAAGCATTAATTAAACACTTGAATTTTATTCCTCATAAAGTACAAAATAATCCATCTATTGTGATCATCTAGAAAAGACTTATAATACCTTGAGCTTTCAAATGAAGGTTCTTGACTTGGTGCCCACATATCCGTGTGCACTAAGTCCAAGAGATTTTTGTGGATAGGCTGTCTTTGTGGGTTCCCAATTCTACAAACATCACATCTGCTGATCATGTCCTGATTTGATATGTTTGGCAACCCTAGAACACTTTGATGAAGACATATATCTTTCAAGGTTCTTTCATTCACATGAACAAGTCTCTTATTCCAGACTTCAAGATCACTTAGGGTTTGACACTCAAACTAAAAATAGAGCTATGTTCCTAGTTTTTCCTATCTAAAAATTAATTAGTCTACTTTGCTTCTCACCTTTGGATATCTTCTTTAATCCTTCAAATTGATCTTCCACATAAAATCCATGTTGGGGGAACCTAACTTGCAAACCTTTTTCTATTATTTGGCATATACGTATTAGGTTTTTGGTGACACTGCATACATAGAGAACCTTAATCAAAATATTTTTCCTACAATTGGGAAATTTGACATTGCCATTCTTCTCCACATTGTGCTTACCATACTCTATTTTTACTTCATGCAAATGTTTGGGATTAAGTTAGTGAGATAAAAGAGAAACATTTCATGCAACATGGTTTGAACAACCTTAATCAATGTACAAAAAATTTTCATCTTCTTTACCTCCTTTTTGACTCTAATCATTCGAAGCAATGAATGTTCATGTGATTGATCCTCTAAAAGTTGTTGAAGTCCTTCTATTATGTGTGTGCATACACATGCATATGCATGTGTGTATACATATGCATGTGTGTATGCATGTGCATGTGTATGCATGTGCATGTGTATGCATATGCATGTGTGTATGCATATGCATGTGTGTATGCATATGCATGTGTGTATGCAAATGCATGTGTGTATGCATATGCATGTGTGTGTATATGTGAGTGTGTTTATTCATATGTGAGTGTGTATATATATGTATATGTTTCTCTCTCTCTCTCATGTGTATGCGTATGCATGTGTGTATGCATACACACATGCATATGCATCTGTGTATGTATACACACATGCATATGCATGTGTGTATGCATATGCATGTTTGTATGCATATGCATGTGTGTATGCATATGCATGTGTGTATGCATATGCATGTGTGTATGCATTTGCATGTGTGTATGCATATGCATGTGTGTATGCATATGCATGTGTGTATGCATATGCATGTGTGTATGTATATGCATGTGTGTGTATATGTGAGTGTGTGTGTATATGTGAGTGTGTATTTATATGTGAGTGTGTTTATACATATGTGAGTGTGTATGTATATGTTTATGTCTCTCTCTCTTTCTCATGTGTATGCATATGCATATGTGTATGCATACACACATGCATATGCATGTGTGTATGCAGATGCATTTGTGTATGCATATGCATGTGTGTATGCATATGCATGTGTGTATGCATATGCATGTGTGTATGCATATGCATGTGTGTATGCATATGCATGTGTGTATGCATATGCATGTGTATGCATATGCATGTGTATGCATATGCATGTGTATGCATATGCATGTGTATGCATATGCATGTGTATGCATATGCATGTGTATGCATATGCATGTGTATGCATATGCAGGTGTGTATGCATATGGATGTGTGTATGCATACACATGCATATGCATGTGTGTATGCATGCACATGCATATGCATGTGTGTATGCATATGCATGTGTGTATGCATATGGATGTGTGTATGCATATGCATGCGTGTATGCATATGCATGCGTGTATGCATATGCATGTGTGTATGCATATGCATGTGTATGCATATGGATGTGTGTATGCATACACATTCATATGCATGTGTGTATGCATACACATACATATGCATGTGTGTATGGATATGCATGTGTGTATGCATATGCATGTGTGTATGCATATGCATGTGTGTATGCATATGGATGTGTGTATGTATATGCATGTTTGTATGCATATGCATGTGTGTATGCATATGCATATGTGTATGCATATGCATATGTGTATGCATATGCATATGTGTATGCAGATGCATGTTTGTATGCATATGCATTTGTATGCATATGCATTTGTATGCATATGCATTGGTATGCATATGCATTTGTATGCATATGCATATATGAATATGCATTTGTACATATGTGAGTGTGTGTGTATATGTGAGTGTGTATGTATAAGTAAGTGTGTTTATACATATGTGAGTGTGTATGTATATGTATCTCTCTCTCTCTCTATCTATCTCTTTCTCTCTCTCTCTCTTTCTCTCTCTCTCTCTATGTCAATTGAAAACAAAACAATCACTTACATCGATGTAATTGTTTGAATCATTGTAGTCAGAATCCACTTGAAGTTGTCCTTCGTCGAATCTCCAAAGACTTGGTCTGAAAATGTGTTGCAGAACTAAAAAGATAAGATATTAGAAAAGGAAAAATATAAACAAAGAAAAGAGAGTGCCACAGTATGTGCCATATACTTACCAAAACTTCAGATATAGAAAAAACAGAGGTGTGCTTAGAGAAAGACAAAGAGAGAGGGAGGGAGAAGAGAGAGAGAGAGAGGGGGAGAGAGAGAGAAAGAGATAAAGATTGACAAGCACAGATAGGTTGTTCGTGCATGCAAAGTCAATAGTAGAAGATCTAGTTTCAAAACACCCGAAATGTCGAATTTTTGCTCTTGGGCCTGGTAAAAACACGACATCGATATGAGTGTCGGTATGAGCGTCGATATTAGCCTCAATAGTTTCTACTAAATTACCGACGCTTATACCGATGTCGTTGTACTGATGCATCGATTGCCTAGTCGGTTTTCCTAAATGTTTCGATGGTCATACGGATGCGCGCCCGTGACCGTCGGTATGCCGATCATCGGTATGGCCTTGATGTGTTGTAGTGTATCCTCAACAACCAGCATACAAAATACATCATTATTTTCACCCATGTCCACTAAAAAAATATCATGATGTTAAAAATGTGTGTATCTCGAAAAGTAGAACACAAGCACGCTGTCAAGCTGTGCTAAACCTATAGCACACTTCAAGGTCTTGTAGTGGGGAACTAAAACTTGTAGATATGTTTGGCACAAAAAGATGAAATTTCCTACATATGCACCATGATTGCCTTGGCCATGCTCACTAATTTTGTGCAATTTTGAGAATGTGACCAAACGAGTGTTGATGATGCCCTAGATGAGGTGCCAACATGCTCTGATACCAATTATTCGAGTTTGAGGTATGGGAAGGCACATAAACAACACAAGGAAAAGAAGAAGCTCAAAGCACAACACAATATAGAATGTATTACCACGAGAATGTGTAAAGATAAGTGACCTATTAGTGCTATAGATATATATACAACTCGAGGGAAAGAACTCGATATATACAACTCGAGTGATGTGTTCACACATCACTATAGAAATATATCGACATGGGACAATTACAACACTATGACCACCATAGTTGTAAATGAAACATACTCCAAGCAGCATCTTTGTTCCTTTTTTGGATGAGCCATCAAACCATAATAGAACTGATTAAAATATTTCAGTAGAATGCTAGAGAAAATAGTTGTTTCCATAACCATAAAAAGTCATTTAGTGTATGTATTATCAATCTTTCTTTTATCTTAATACTAAGAATATTCCCTCTATCATACCATACACTATATATTAGGCCATCCATCAATTGAAACAAGATATCAACATTATTTGCACATTCGAGGGATATTAAAGCTCGAAAATCATAACCTATTCGTCAAGAATTCTAGATGCTATGCTACACGGAAGAGGTTTTCTTCACTTCCAATCCATCTATTGTATATTTCGTGATCTAGAGGAACCTACACTAGTAAGTTTATGTGCACGAAAGGAGCTCCTCATCAAAGGTTAGTACACATGTGCTAACGCATGTCCTCTCACGTCTATATAAGGTTCATGCATATGTCTCATGTGCCAATTAAATTTTATACAGGGCTCTAGAAGACATGTCGAAAACACACTTTTGTACACATGTTAATAGAAGCCTAATCGACATGAAGTAGTGTGATCTCCTTTGATTTCTGAATCCAAGCATATTTAACCATTCAACTATATGAATGTTTACCCATTTGATGCAATCGCAAGTCACCATTTACTGGACCCAAATCATCAAACCAATGCTGCCAAGTCTAAAGCACTCTATCGTCGATGTACGATGGTGAATTGATCGAAGCATAGTAGGAAGATTTAATATGCTCTTCGTAGATATTCGGAATTTTCCATTGTGGGCCTTCGCGCTCGCTATTGTAAGCAGCAGGCGATACGAAACTCCCTTGTTGGTGGCCAATCCCAGGTTGCTCGATGTTACTGTAGACGAGGTCATCGCCCTCATCATGATGATAAGGTCTATTGAAGATGGGGGGGCTTGTGCAGGCGACGTAGCGAGGGATTGGTCTTATCAGCGCCGCTTGTGCGATTCGGTCGCCAGAAGCGCCTGGACAATGGCGATGAGGCACCTTCGCGTCCGGAACAGAATCTCCAGGTTGTATGATGGCCGCTGCTTTCGAGGTGGGCGAAGCGGCTTGCGCCGAAGACTTTCGCTTACCGAGAGGAGAAGAACAGAAACAAGGGCATCCGCGTCGCCAGGGGCGCAGGGCTGTGGCGGCTTCACCTGTTAGAGATTGAACCACAGATGAGAAGTGGGACGAACAAACTCGGATGGTCTTCGGCGGGTAACTGTAGATGATTATCGGATCCCTTTTGAACGCTGTCGTAGAAAGATCTCTCGATGGAGTAGGTTGTGGGTGCTCCGCAGTTGCAGTCATGGCCTCTCTGCCATTCTTCCTGGTCTTCTTTCTCCGTGTACATTCCAAAATACAGTCTTCTGAAGCTTCTTCGAAGTTCATGCTATTGAAGTCTGTATACTGACTGCTTTGTCTTGGCGCTCACAAAGCGAAAGAGGGCACGCCCGCCTCTCCCCTCTTAATCAAAGATCGAACTAAATATCTAAGGGAGAAATAACATTGCGTCCGTCTCTGTTTGTTTCGCTCTCTCCGTACAAATCAGAAACGTTGCAATCTCAGAGCATGATCTTTCTCCCATTCTCGTTCGGAGCTCGAAAGTGAAGGCTGCTTGTATGTTAACTGTTTCTAACATCGGTGATTCGTTCGGCGGTGCCAAGTCAACTATGAACGCATGTCATTACTCACGACAGAACTGCCCCTCTGAAGATTATCTTTTGCACGCGAACATATTTGACAAGAACATGCATAGAACGTGTGAAATAGACAATTATGCAGCTGTGAAATAGAGAGTGTGCACTCACTCATCTATGCTATAAGAGTTGACTAAAGACCATTAAGTCCATAAAACGTGCTTGAAAGTTGCTTAAAAAAGGGAATTCAGTTTTGCTGCCTCTTTAATGCTGATGGACTGCGTGGTTACACTTCAAAGTCAAGCCTGAGCTTAACAAAAACATGTTCAACATAGAATCCCTGAATCTAGATATAAGATAAGTGAGACTTTTTGTGACATATTCAACAAACGAGCCCTCAATCTATATACTAGGGTCATCGGTCAATCCAAACATGGTATTAACATGGTTGATGTATGTAGGTCATATGTCCAATTGAATGTTCAACAAACGAGACCTCAATCTATATACTAGGGTCATCGGTCAATCCAAACATGGTATGAACATGGTTGATGTATGTATGTCTCAAGAAGTCATGGAGTGCGAATACATCCGGTTTTTCATGTGTCTATTTCAATTGAAGCACACACCCCCTACTGCAGTTGATGATCATGAAGACTTTGAAGTCATGCATGTAAAATATGGGAACCTTCAATCTAGGTGCAAGGATCATTCTTACGTGTGATGTACAAACATCAAATAGGCACATTAAAATATTGTTCACTCTATCTTTTATTGCTCAAATCATAAAATTTACAAGCATGTTATAGGTAGACCAATCATAAAATACAATTCAATAGGTTTCTTCACGAATGGCTGATGCATTAATAAACCAAGTGCTTTTTTTCATTATGATGTTTAAGTCTTTACGAAAATGACTTCTTTTATGAAAAATATAAAAGTGAAAAGTCTCTAATAAATTTCAAATGATATCCCTTGTTTCTGAAGAGAATGTTTGCGTGATTCAAATGATACCCCTTGTTGTGGCCCCATATAAAAATAAAGCTTTAAATGTAAAATATGATAATTAATTTTTCTTCATAAATTTATGATAAAACTACATGATCTTGGAAAATATTATACTCCATCAATATAGGCCAATATTGAAAAACGTTCATAATCTTATGGTCAAAGTGGTCAAAGTGAACTCCTTGACTGGAAGCCGTATGTCCCAAATATTCAAGTTTTGTTTTTACAAGAACATTTTTCAAAGTTTTCATATATTTTTCTTTTAAATACGAAATTAAAATGTTTACGAAAATATATCTTCTTAAAACGGTCAACTTTAGTACCATGTAGAATATCACCGAACTAAACAAGGAAAAATTGATTAATATTCAACAAATATGTCAATCATTCATGAGAATTTTAAAGATGCATTTATTAATCTATATGTAATTACCTTAATTTATAATGAATAAATCGGTATAAAAGCATTCTTATATATGTCAACAATTCACATGTAAATTTCAATAAGAACCGAATATAAGATCAATTCTACTAAATATAATCGCTCCTTTTAGGTTAGCTTGCATGTCATCTACACATGGCACTAGAAATTGGTTCATAACAATCATTTGATTCAAATCATGCTTGTGTATCCAGATCCTATAGGTCTCATTCGTGTTTTCCACCAAAAAAACAAGAGCTCAAGAATGAGATGAACTTGGCCTTCTACATCCATTGTGAAGTAGATAATTCACTCATCTTGCTACATATTTTTCTACAATAGTCAATTCCTATGGGGTTGCTCACATAGAGAGGCGATAATATGAACAACATCAAATTGATCATCTGAATCTCCTTAAGAAGATGTTTTTTTATTCTGGAAAAGCGGAAATAAGTCAATAACATATAACAATCCATGAATATAACAGTCAATAATTATAAGATGTACGAACATGACAATAATAAGTGATAGTGTAGTGTCATGTTCCTACATCGTATAAAAATAAGATATGACAATCATGACTTTTAAAAAGTGATAAAATTTCTTAAATGTGAACAAGTAGGTGAAATATTTTAATATCATGATTAGAAAATTCTGCATTCTCTTTATATTAAAAATTTGTTGCATGCATGGTATAGTGAATGCATGGAATATATCAATGATAAATAAGATCTCTAGTATTACATCAGATGATTTTTTAAAAGAAATTAAAACATTTACTGCTCAAAATAGTTTCATGTATATCCCTGTATCCATATCTGAAACCAAACAAAGATCTTAAACCTACAAACACTTCAATTTGCTAAAGTAAAAGTATATTGTTCACAAAAAAAAGTTCCGGAGAATTGATCCATAGTTTGAAACTAATTTTATGTATACTAGGCACATGCCATGAGCTTGAGCACCACCAAATCTTGGTCCTAGAGTGAGAAACCACATAATCAAGTGTTTTTTAACATTAAACTCATATTCTATTACGATCCCAAAATGAAGTTCCTCTCAAGAGAAAGGACTTCAGCATCTTGTATTACGTTGCTCATCTAGGCACAATGATGGGCCATGTAACTATCATATGTCAATCGTTGTGCTAAATTTCACATGTTTCCTCATCGTGTTGATCTTCGGTTACTTCTTCTTGTTGTATCATTTAGATATGCCTTTCTAACTCCTAGAGTCTCTATAGAGGGCAATTCAAGTTACTCATATCTTTTATAACTCACATGAGTCTCCATCATTATGTTCGAAACCTATCAATGCTTTATGACGAGCAATAAATTTTTCTTTACCTTTCATGGATGTAGTCGATGATTTTTTTGGACTAAAATTTCCACACAATCTTCCACTCTATGGATTTGAGTTGGCACTATGGCTTGGTGACACTCACAACTTGAGATCATACTCTTCAATTTTTGGCATTTCCTTTGTCATTAGCATAATGGTTAAGTCATTTGGCATTGATATAGAACCTTGACATCTCATCAAATACCATATCTATGCTTATCTTCACTCTTTTTGTGAGTGGGTTGTATCGTTTATATCCCTTTCGCTCAACGGAATACCCAATGAAGATACATTTCTCTACTTTTTGGGCATATTTTGTGCTTAACTCATCTAGAACATGTACATATGTGATAAGTTTTGGTTTTAGCTATAAACTTCTCTTCAGGTGTAACTTGATGTACAATAGTAGTTCGAGTTATATTCTTGATGTATACAAAAATATGCACATCTTCTACCAAATAACAATGAGGCATACTTTTCTCAACCATCAAGACTCTTGCTATTTTTGTAATATGTTTATTTTTATGTTCAGTGAGATTTCTAAAGTGAGTTAATACCTGACTTTTATCTTTCATGAAGTATACCCATACCTTTCGTATATGGTCATCAATCAAAGTGATATAAAACCTGTGTCCTCCCATAGATGTGATCTTTGTAGGATCCCAACCGTGTGTATGTACTATTTTTAGTACATTATCATTAACATGCTTGTCATGTGGAAATGATACCCTTGATTGATTACCAAATTGAAATGCTTCACATATGTTGCTAGAATTTCTTCAACCAAGGATTACTCGATCTTTTTAACTAGGTCGGACACTAAGTCTAGACATGGCCAAAGCTAGTGAAAAAATATAAAAAGAGCTAGAAAGCTCATTTTTGGCTTGATATTTTTTAGGTTATCTTCTTGATGATTGTAATCAAGTAATTGACAATCAAAGCTTCCATTGTTCCTATCTTTGTTATCTTTCCTTATATGCGTGTGTGCGTGTGCATGTATGTGCTTGTCACTTGCATTTGCTTGCGAAAATTGTTCATGATCTTCATATCCTCCTCACATCTTCATGGATTGACAATTAAAGGAGCTGGTTCTCATGCTTAGGCTACATCAAATAATGGATCCATTGTCGGGGAGCATTGCTAGAGGACAAGCATTGTGATGGTAAGATTGTAGTTTTGCGATGTTGGAAGGTAAAAAATAGTCATTTTTTGTTAACTTTCTGATTTTTTTTCTTCATCATCATCATCACCATCTTCTCCCATCTTCATCCTCACATACATTTTTTGTTTTTGACTGTATATTCCTCTTTTTCACCTCATTTATCATTTCTAGTTGTACAAGAGAGAGAGTGGGAGAGGAAGTGTTTGTTGTACAAGTTTCTATGATTTTTGCACTCCTTTGCATGACACATAGGCCTCGAGGATTGATTTCAATTTTTTGCTAAAATCGAGGATCAACTTTCTGCGGCACAATCTTCACCTTTTTGTGGCAATCCTAGAGCTTTTTGCTAAGGCTTTAATCGTGGTTTCTTTTTGAAGCTTCATCAAAACTATATAAGCACTACCTTGGCTTATAATAATTCCATCAACTCGTGCTCAATGCAAGTTGAAGGAGGTCTTAGAGGTGATCAACTAGGAGAAGTGCTCTCACACACTTGGAGGAGGTATGCTTTACAACTAGAGACATCTAGAGGAGTTCATGTCACCCAACATTCTATGAGTAACAAGTCTACATTTGTGCTCAATTCTTCATTCACTCGTTTTTTTATTTAGGTTAATGAGAATTAAGGTTTGCTATAAAATATTTCTAAATTGTTCATATTCTCCATATTCTAACACACACACTCTTCATACTTCTTAGGCACACAATCTCTTGTATCTAGCTCCTATTCGTACCTAGATTTAGATATTGTCATTTTCTACTATATTCACACATCGTGATTTGACATTGGAATATAAGTTAGTGCACAAGTAATTATGGTTTCTTACATGTTTATTGTTCTTAATGTGACCCTAATTTATGAGTATCACTAATCGCACTTAGTATGTTTTAGAAATTGACTAAGGGGGTTGAGGGTTCCTCCAACCTCTAGTCAATTGACATTAAAATTGTTTCGGTGTCGAATAAGCATGCTTCCCAATCCTTTCTTTGTTCTATACTTTACCTTTCTTTTGACACCCTTGAGTGGCTCTTAATGGACCTCTAAAAGTCGCAAGTTTAGATCAAGCTTTAACTTTAATTTATTTGATAGACAATTTTGATTCAGACATTTTTTTACGACCCATTTTCCCCTTATCTTTCCAAAAAACTCCTTTGGAGATCCATTGGCTTCTTTATGCACTTTAGAGCTCAAAAAATGGATTTTGGATGAAAACATTATGTCAATTTAGGCTCCTTGGGGTCAAAATGAATAAACAAGATGTTATGAGAAAATCGCAATTTTGTGATAGTCAGACATTCCTGATGTTGAGACAACTAGAGAATCAAAATTTTGAGAGATAGACAATCATGATGCTAAGAGAACCCGCGAATTAGAATTTTGAGAATGTTAGACAATCACGATGCTTTGAGACAACCACAATCTTGTGAGATAATCATGATGCTGAGACTAGCTGAGAATCAGGATTTTGAGAAGGTCAGACAATCGTGACGCTGTGAGAATATCATGGTTTTGTGAGACAATAGCAATGCTAAGACTACTAGACAATCACAATTTTAAGAAGGTGAGACAATCGTGATGTTGTTAGACAATTGCAATGTTGTGAGACAATAATGATGCTATGAGACAATTGCAATGCTGAGACTACTAAAGAATTGCGATTTTGACTACGATTTAAAGGAGGAACTTTGAATGCTAAGAAAATTTCAATGCTCAAAAAAATTAAAATTTTCCTCAAAGTCATGATTTGCTCCACGAAATTGCAATTTTTTGAGAATTTTAGCAAAAAATTGAAATCAATCCTCGAGGCCTATGTGTCATGCAAAGGATTGCAAAAATCATAGAAACTTGTACAACAAACACTTCCTCTCCCACTCTCTCTCTCTTGTACAACTAGAAATGATAAATGAGGTGAAAAAGAGGAATATACAATCAAAAACAAAAAATGTATGTGACGATCAAGATGGGAGAAGATGGTGATGATGATGATGAAGAAAAAAAATCAGAAAGTTAACAGAAAATGACTATTTTTTACCTTCCAACATCGCAAAACTACAATCTTACCATCACAATGCTTGTCCTCTAGCAATGCTCCCCGACAACGGAGCCATTATTTGATGTAGCCTAAGCATGAGAACCACCTCCTTTAATTGTCAATCCATGAAGATGTGAGGAGGATATGAAGATCATGAACAATTTTCGCAAGCAAATGCAAGTGACAAGCACATACATGCACACACACACGCATATAAGGCAAGATAACAAAGATAGGAACAATGGAGGCTTTCATTGTCAATTACTTGATTACAATCATCAAGAAGATAACGTAAAAAAATCATCAAGCCAAAATTGAGCTTTCTAGCTCTTTTTATATTTTTTCACTAGCTTTGGCCATGTCTAGACTTAGTGTCCGACCTAGTTAAAAAGATTGAGTAATCCTTGGTTGAAGAAATTCTAGCTACAAAAATGTGAAATGATATTTACAATATTTTATACTGATCAAAATCACTTTTTTATACGACTTTCTTTTGAGAATTTGACACATACTTCTTGGAGCTCCATACATGCTCCCTCTTCTTGTGTGTCCACTTCTTTGATGTGTTTCGATGCCTTGTGCTTGACCTTGAGTGCCAACAAGAGGGGAAGGTAAAACATCTTTTTGATGTACTACATTTCCCCAATATAAAAGAGAGTCTCGTGTTTTTAAACAAATGGTTGACTTGGGATTTTAAGTTAGGTTCAATATGATGGTTTATATATAAATGAATACCAATAACATGTGGGGTTGGTCACCAAAGGTAACAAAGTTTGTAGGATGTTCATGATGAATGTGGAAATTCTTGAAATGAATGTAGCCATGTTTGCAAAAGGTGTAGGTGTTATTGCAGATCAGGGGATTTGGCACGAGGAAATGGGACATACAAATTTTCAAAGGTTAAAATTGATATAATCAAAGAAGCTTGCCAATGGACTAACAAATATGTGCAACATATGTGAAACATTTCAATTTGGTAATCAGTCAAGGGTATCATTTCCACATGACAAGCATGTTAATGATAATGTACTAAAAATAGTACATACACATGGTTGGGATCCTACAAAGATCACATCTATGGGAGGATACAGGTTTTATATCACTTTGATTGATGACCATATACGAAAGGTATGGGTATACTTCATGAAAGGTAAAAGTCAGGTATTATCTCGCTTTAGAATCTCACTGAACATAAAAATAAACATATTAAAAAAATAGCAAGAGCCTTGATGGTTGAGAAAAGTATTCCTCATTGTTATTTGGTAAAAGATGTGCTTATTTTTGTATACATCAAGAATATAACTCGAACTACTATTGTACATCAAGTTACACCTGAAGAGAAGTTTATAGGTAAAACCAAAACTTATCACATATGTACATGTTCTAGATGAGTTAAGCACAAAATATGCCCAAAAAGTAGAGAAATGTATCTTCATTGGGTATTCCGTTGAGCGAAAGGGATATAAACGATACAACCCACTCACAAAAAGAGTGAAGATAAGCATAGATATGGTATTTGATGAGATGTCAAGGTTCTATATCAATGCCAAATGACTTAACCATTACTCTAATGAAAAAGGAAATGCCAAAAATTGAAGACTATGATCTCAAGTTGTGAGTGTCACCAAGCCATAGTGCCAACTCTTTTATTGCTCGTAATAAAGCATTGATAGGTTTCGAACATAATGATGGAGACTCATGTGAGTCATAAAAGATATGAGGAACTTGGATTGCCCTCTATGGAGACTCTAGGAGTAAGAAAGGCATATCTAAATGATACAACAAGAAGAAGTAACCCAAGATCAACACGATGAGGAAACCTGTGAAATTTAGCGCAACGATTGACATATGATAGTTACATGGCCCATCATTAAACCTAGATGAGCAACATAATACAAGATGCTGAAGTCCTTTCTCTTGAGAGGTACTTCATTTTGGGATCGTAATAGAATATGAGTTTAATGTTAAGAAACACTTGATTATGTGGTTTCTCACTCTAGGACCACGATTTGGTGGTGCTCAAGCTCATGGCATGTGCCTAGTATACATAAAATTAGTTTCAAACTATGGATCAATTCTCCGCAACTTTTTTTTGTGAACAATATACTTTTAGTTTAGCAAATTGAAGTGTTTGTAGGTTTAAGAGCTTTGTTTGGTTTCAGATATGGATACAAGGATATACATGAAACCTTTTTGAGCAATAAATAATTTAATTTCTTTTAAAAAATCATCTGATGTAATACTAGAGATCTTATTTATCATTGATATATTCCATGCATTCACTATACCATGCATGCAACAAATTTTTAATATAAAGAGAATGCAGAATTTTCTAATCATGATATTAAAATATTTCACCTACTTGTTCACATATAAGAAATTTTATCACTTTTTAATAGTCATGATTGTCATATCTTATTTTTATACGATGTAGGAACATGACACTACACTATCACTTATTATTGTCATGTTCGTACATCTTATAATTATTGACTGTTATATTCATGGATTGTTATATGTTATTGACTTATTTCCGCTTTTCCAGAATAAAAAAACATCTTCTTAAGGAGATTCAGATGATCAATTTGATGTTGTTCATATTATCGCCTCTCTATGTGAGCAACCCCATAGGAATTGACTATTGTAGAAAAAGATGTAGCAAGATGAGTGAATTATCTACTTCACAATGGATGTAGAAGGCAAGTTCATCTCATTCTTGAGCTCTTGTTTTTTTGGTGGAAAACACGAATGAGACCTATAGGATCTGGATACACAAGCATGATTTGAACCAAATGATTATTATGAACCAATATCTAGTGCCATGTGTAGATGACATGCAAGCTAACCTAAAAGGAGCGATTATATTTAGTAGAATTGATCTTATATTCGGTTCTTATTGAAATTTACATGTGAATTGTTGACATATATACGAATGCTTTTATACCGATTTATTCATTATAAATTAAGGTAATTACATATAGATTAATAAATGCATCTTTCAAATTCTCATGAATGATTGACATATTTGTTGAATATTAATCAATTTTTCATTGTTTAGTTCGGTGATATTCTACATGGTACTAAAGTTGACCGTTTTAAGAAGATATATTTTCGTAAACATTTTAATTTCGTATTTAAAAGAAAAATATATGAAAAACAAAACTTGAATATTTGGGACATACGGCTTCCAGTCAAGGAGTTCACTTTGACCACTTTGACCATAAGATTATGAACGTTTTTCAATATTGGCCTATATTGATGGAGTATAATATTTTCCTAGATCATCTAGTTTTATCATAAATTTATGAAGAAATTTTAATTATCATATTTTACATTTAAAGCTTTATTTTTATATGGGGCCACAACAAGGGGTATCATTTGAAATTTATTAGAGACTTTTCACTTTTATATTTTTCATAAAAGAAGTCATTTTCGTAAGGACTTAAACATCATAATGAAAAAAAGCACTTGGTTTATTAATGCATCAGCCATTCGTGAAGAAACCTATTGAATTGTATTTTATGATTGGTCTACCTATAACATGCTTGTAAATTATATGATTTGAGCAATAGAAGATAGAGTGAACAATATTTTAGTGTGCCTATTTGATGTTTGTACATCACACGTAAGAATGATCCTTGCACCTAGATTGAAGGTTCCCATATTTTACATGCATGACTTCAAAGTCTTCATGATCATCAACCGCAGTAGGGGGTGTGTGCTTCAATTGAAATAGATGATAGGTTCTAACATGGACACATGAAAAACCGGATGTATTCGCACTCCATGACTTCTTGAGACATACATACATCAACCATGTTCATACCATGTTTGGATTGACCGATGACCCTAGTATATAGATTGAGGTCTCGTTTGTTGAACATTCAATTGGACATATGACATACATACATCCACCATGTTAATACCATGTTTGGATTGACCGATGACCCTAGTATATAGATTGAGGGCTCGTTTGTTGAATATGTCACAAAAAGTCTCACTTATCTTATATCTAGATTCAGGGATTCTATGTTGAACATGTTTTTGTTAAGCTCAGGCTTGACTTTGAAGTGTAACCACGCAGTCCATCAGCATTAAAGAGGCAGCAAAACTGAATTCCCTTTTTTAAGCAACTTTCAAGCACGTTTTATGGACTTAATGGTCTTTAGTCAACTCTAATACCATAAATGAGTGAGGGCACACTGTCTATTTCACAGCTGCATAATTGTCTATTTCACGCGTGCAAAAGATAATCTTCAGAGGGGCAGTTCTGTCGTGAGTAATGACATGCGTTCATAGTTGACTTGGCACCGCCGAACGAATCACCTATGTTAGAAACAGTTAACATACAAGCAGCCTTCACTTTCGAGCTCCGAACGAGAATGGGAGAAAGATCATGCTTTGAGATTGCAACGTTTCTGATTTGTACGGAGAGAGCGAAACAAACAGAGACGGACGCAATGTTATTTCTCCCTTAGATTTTTAGTTCGATCTTTGATTAAAAGGGGAGAGGCGGGCGTGTCCTCTTTCGCTTTGTGAGCGCCAAGACAAAGCAGTCAGGATACAGACTTCAATAACATGAGCTTCGAAGAAGCTTCAGAAGACTGTAATTTGGAATGTACACGGAGAAAGAAGACCAGGAAGAATGGCAGAGAGGCCATGACTGCAACTGCGGAGCACCCACAACCTACTCCATCGAGAGATCTTTCTACGACAGCGTTCAAAAGGGATCCGATAATCATCTACAGTTACCCGCCGAAGACCATCCGAGTTTGTTCGTCCCACTTCTCATCTGTGGTTCAATCTCTAACAGGTGAAGCCGCCACAGACCTGCGCCCCTGGCGACGCGGATGCCCTTGTTTCTGTTCTTCTCCTCTCGGTAAGCGAAAGTCTTCGGAGCAAGCCGCTTCGCCCACCTCCAAAGCAGCGGCCATCATCGCCATTGTCCAGGCGCTTCTGTTCCGGACGCGAAAGTGCCTCATCGCCATTGTCCAGGCGCTTCTGGCGACCGAATCGCACAAGCGGCGCTGATAAGACCAATCCCTCGCTACGTCGCCTGCACAAGTCCCCCCATCTTTAATAGACCCCATCATCATGATGAGGGCGATGACCTCGTCTACAGTAACATCGAGCAACCTGGGATTGCCCACCAACAAGGGAGTTTCGTATCGCCTGCTGCTTACAATAGCGAGCGCGAAGGCCCACAATGGAAAATTCCGAATATCTACGAAGAGCATATTAAATCTTCCTACTATGCTTCGATCAATTCACCATCGTACATCGACGATAGAGTGCTTTAGACTTGGCAGCATTGGTTTGATGATTTGGGTCCAGTAAACGGTGACTTGCGATTGCATCAAATGGGTAAACATTCATATAGTTGAATGGACAAATATGCTTGGATTCAGAAATCAAAGGAGATCACACTACTTCATGTGGATTAGGCTTCTATTAACATGTGTACAAAAGTGTGTTTTCGACATGTCTTCTAGAGCCCTGTATAAAATTCAATTGGCACATGAGACATATGCATGAACCTTATATAGATCTGAGAGGACATGCGTTAGCACATGTGTACTAACCTTTGATGAGGAGCTTCTTTCGTACACATAAACTTTCTAGTATGGGTTTCTCTAGATCACGAAATATACAATAGATGGATTGGAAGTGAAGAAAACCTCTTCCGTGTAGCATAGCATCTAGAATTCTTGACGAATAGGTTATGATTTTCGAGCTTTAATATCCCTCGAATGTGCAAATAATGTTGATATCTTGTTTCAATTGATGGATGGCCTAATATATAGTGTATGGTATGATAGATGGAATATTCTTAGTATTAAGATAGAAGAAAGATTGATAATACATACACTAAATGAATTTTTATGGTTATGCAAACAACTATTTTCTCTAGCATTCTACTAAAATATTTTAACCCGTTCTATTATGGTTTGATGGCTCATCCAAAAAAGGAACAAAGATGCTGTTTGGAGTATCTTTCATTTACAACTATGGTGGTCATAGTGTTCTAATTGGCCCATGTCGATATATTTCTATAGTGATGTGTGAACACATCACTCGAGTTGTATATATCGAGTTCTTTCCCTCGAGTTGTATATATATCTATAGCACTAATAGGTCACTTATCTTTACACATTCTCGTGGTAATACATTCTATATTGTGTTGTGCTTTGAGCTTCTTCTTTTCCTTGTGTTGTTTATGTGCCTTCCCAGACCTCAAACTCGAACAATTGGTATCAGAGCATGTTGGCACCTCATCTAGGGCATCATCAACACTCGTTTGGTCACATTCTCAAAATTGCACAAAATTAGTGAGCATGGCCAAGGCAATTAGGAGTTTAAAACCTCTTCCCTTTGTGACTTCAAAATTTTAATATCAACTCATTTAGGCCTTCGAATGCACTATAATGGTGCATATGTAGGAAATTTCATCTTTTTGTGCCAAACATATATACAAGTTTTAGTTCCCCACTACAAGACCTTGAAGTGTGCTATAGGTTTAGCACAGCTTGATAGCGTGCTTGTGTTGTACTTTTGGAGATACACACATTTTTAACATCATGATATTTTTTTAGTGGACATGGGTCAAAATAATGATGTATTTTGTATGTTGGTTGTTGAGGATACACTACAACACATCAAGGCCATACCGATGATCGGCATACCGACGGTCACGCGTGCGCATCCGTATGACCATCGAAACATGTAGGAAAACCGACTAGGCAATGGATGCATCGGTACAACGACATCGGTATAAGCATCGGTAATTTAGTAGAAACTATTGAGGCTCATATCGACGCTCATACCGACACTCATATCGATGTCGTGTTTTATCGAGGCTCGAGAGCAAAAATTTGACATTTCGAGCATTTTGAAACTAGAGCTTCTACTGTTGATTTTGCATGCACGAACAACCTATCTCTGCTTGTCAATCTTTTTATCTTTCTCTCTCTCTCTTCCCCTCTCTCTCTCTTTCTTCTCCCTCCCTCTCTCTTTGTCTTTCTCTAAGCACACCTCTGTTTTTTCTAGATCTGAAGTTTTGGTAAGTATATGGCACATACTGTGGCACTCTCTTTTCTTTGTTTATATTTTTCCTTTTCTAATATCTTATCTTTTTAGTTCTGCAACAGATTTTGGGACCAAGTCTTTGGAAATTCAACGAAGGAAAACTTCAAGTGGATTCTGACTACAACGATTCAAACAATTACATCGATGTAAGTGATTGTTTTGTTTTCAATTGACATAGAGAGAGAGAGAGAGAGAGAGAGAGAGAAAGAGAGAGAGAGAGAGAGAGAGAGAGAGAGAGAGAGAGAGAGAGAGAGAGAGAGAGAAAGAGAGAGAGAGAGAGAGAGAGAGAGAGAGAGAGAGAGAGAGAGAGAGAGAGAGAGAGAGAGAGAGAGATACATATACATACACACTCACATATGTATAAACACACTTACTTATACATACACACTCACATATACACACACACTCACATATGTACAAATGCATATTCATATATGCATATGCATACAAATGCATATGCATACAAATGCATATGCATACAAACATGCATATGCATACACACATGCATATGCATACAAACATGCATATACATACACACATCCATATGCATACACACATGCATATGCATGTGTATGCATACACCCATGCATATGCATGTGTATGCATACACACATGCATATGCATATACACATGCATATGCATACACACATGCATATGCATGTATATGCATACACACATGCATATGCATGTGTATGCATACACACATGCATATGCATGTGTATGCATACACACATGCATATGCATGTGTATGCATACACGCATGCATATGCATACACACATGCATATGCATACACATGCATATGCATACAGACATGCATATGCATACACACATGCATATGCATACACACATGCATATGCATACGCACATGCATATGCATATACACATGCATATGCATACACACATGCATATGCATACAAACATGCATATGCATACACACATGCATATGCATGTGTGTATGCATACACATGAGAGAGAGAGAGAGACATAAACATATACATACACACTCACATATGTATAAACACACTCACATATAAATACACACTCACATATACACACACACTAACATATACACACACATGCATATACATACACACATGCATAAGCATACACACATGCATATGCATACACACATGCATATGCATACACACATGCATATGCATACACAGATGCAAATGCATACACACATGCATATGCATACACTCATGCATATGCATACACAAATGCATATGCATACAAACATGCATATGCATACACACATGCATATCCATACACACATGCATATGCATACACACATGCATATGCATACACACATGCATATGCATACACACATGCATATGCATATACACATGCATACGCATACACATGAGAGAGAGAGAGAAACATATACATATACATACACACTCACATATGAATAAACACACTCACATATACATACACACTCACATACACACACACACTCACATATACACACACATGCATATGCATACACACATGCATATGCATACACATGCACATGCATACACATGCACATGCATACACATGCACATGCATACACATGCACATGCATACACGTGCACATGCATACACGTGCACATGCATACACATGCATATGCATACACACATGCATATGCATGTGTATGCACGCACATAATAGAAGGACTTCAACAACTATTGAGAGGATCAATCACATGAACATTCATTGCTTCGAATGATTAGAGTCAAAAAGGAGGTAAAGAAGATGAAAATTTGCTGTACATTGATTTAGGTTGTTCAAACCATGTTGCATGAAATGTTGCTCTTTTATCTCACTTAGTTAATCCCAAACATTTGCATGAAGTAAAAATAGAGTATGGTAAGCACAATGTGGAGAAGAATGGCAATGTCAAAGTTCCCAATTGTGGGAAAAATATTTTGATTAAGGTTCTCTATGTACGCAGTGTCACCAAAAGCCTAATACGTATATGCCAAATAATAGAAAAAGGTTTGCAAGTTAGGTTCCCCCAACATGGATTTTATGTGGAAGGTCAATTTGAAGGATTAAAAAAGATATCCAAAGGTGAGAAGCAAAGTAGACTAATTACTTTTTGGATAGGAAAAACTAGGAACATAGCTCTATTTTTAGTTTGCGTGTCAAACCCTAAGTGATCTTGAAGTGTGGAATAAGAGACTTGCTCATGTGAATGAAAGAACCTTGAAAGATATATGTCTTCATCAAAGTGTTCTAGGGTTGCCAAAGATATCAAATCAGGACATGATCAACAGATGTGATGTTTGTAGAATTGGGAAGCCACAAAGACAACCTATCAACCACAAAGTCTACATCCACAAAAGTCTCTTGAACTTAGTGCACACAGATATGTGGGCACCAAGTCAAGAAGCTTCATTTGAAAGCTCAAGGTATTATAAGTCTTTTCTTGATGATCACAATAGATGGATTATTTTGTACTTTATGAGGAATAAAATTCAAGTGTTTAATTAATGCTTCAAGAAGTACATAGCACATGTGAAAACTCATGGAGGTAGATCATTGAAGAAACTGAGATCTGATGGAAGGGGAAAATAATTCTCCAAAGATTTTAATGCTTATATGAAAGCTGAAGGTATCAAAAGGGAATTGACTACAAGGTTCTCTCCCAAACTGAATGGTATCGTACAGAGGAGGAACAAAAACCTACTTCAATAAACAAGGACTATGCTTGAAGGGAAGAAGCTACAACATTATTTATGGGTAGAGGTAGCTTGAACTGCTATGTATATTATGAGTATATGTGCATCCAAATCTCTTCAACTTATGACCCCTTATGAAGCTAGGAATGGTAGTAAACCAAGTCTACGCCATTGCAATGGTTTTGGTTTCTTACCATTTCTACATGTACCTTCACAAATTAGAGGAAAATTGGATGAAAGGGAAACCAAGGTTGTAATCATAGGATATTATTGAACTCAAGTGAGCTAAAGGTTTTATAATCCATCCAAAGACAAATATACCACCAGTATAGATGTTCTATTTGAAGAACATAGATCATGGTATGGTGAGGAGAAAAAAAGTTAAACTTACCTTATGAACCTAATTCAGATTTTTATCCATTAGGTAGCAAGCATTATACATAGGTGTAGGACTCTAGAAGTGAAGCAAATGATGATGAAGATGACAAGGGAATAGAATATAAGCTTTGGAAATCAAGAGCAAAGTCCAAGATGCAAGAATGTGGGGAATGCTCTAAACATAGTCCTAGAAGATCAAGAAGGTAGGGAAAGGAACCTGAAAGGTATGAATATGAATTTACATTTGTAACAAAGCATTCCATTTAGTTGGCCAAAGAATTAATGTTAGAGGAACCTTCAACATATGAAGAAGTTAAGAACATGTTTAATAGTGAAAAAGCCATGCACCAAGAGATAAAAGATTTAAAAGAAATGCACACATGGGAGTTAGTTCCAATGGAGACTGATCAGAAGGTAATAGGTTGCAGAAGAGCCTATAACTAGAAAGGAATTGAGATGGATCATTTTTTAGGTATAGAGCTAGATTTATTGATAAAGGATATGCGCAAACTCACGGCATAGACCATTAGGAGAATTTCTCACTAGTTTCCAACATAGCTACCATCAAGGCATTGCTTAGTTTCATAGCTACAAGGAATTCTAATCATTTATAAGGGTGTGTGCTTGAAGTTGTGGGTTAGTGATGAAGTATTATGTGTGATGACGCTCTTGGAGAATTGAGTAGTAGTTGCTCAAACCATATTAAAGGAGTTTCCTTGAGAGTTAGACCAGATCCATTGTACTGAGTGAACAGGTCCTTGACTTGTTTGGCTCTTAACACTTTTCTAAACTCTGCTACATGATCATAAGGACCTCCAATTCCGTGGAAGTAATTCTTCATGGATTAAACTAGTTGGGTAGCCCTCAAGATTCTAGGGTGTTCTCTAGGCCTAGGCAAGGGAAACTCATTCATGCCTCTTTGATGTCTCGGATTTTTGTGTCTCTCTTGATTTGCTATTTTTGCATTTAATCCTAAATCCTCTCTTCCGAAGGGGTTTGCAAAGCTCCCTTCAGTTCTATCTCTAGGTCTTTCCCTCTCTATTACATGTGCCTTAGATGATCCTACTCCATCGAGGCCATGCAAAATTTTAGATCTAGGTGGAGGTAAAATCAATTAGCCATTCCAAGTGTATGCATGCCTGTCACACTTTGTTACTAAGAAGACTCTCTCGAATGTGTTATCCACATAGAAAACTTTGCATGATTTTTCAAGATCTTTAAACTCGTAGATGGTGACTTCTCCTATCTTTTTGAGTTGATCTAGCTTGAATTGCAAGAATAGTTCTATGCTTTTGTTGTCTTGCAGAACCCACTCTAGGCTAATCACTCTAGTCAAAATAGATTTGTCATGTGGAGTCTTGGATTCTCATAGTAGGTCTCCTTGCTCTAGGTCTCCTATTGCATTCTCTAAAATGATGTTTCCAAACTCATCTATCCTATCTCATAAGCTTGTAACCACATACATCGTTCTTTGCTTATCAATATATGAACCATCTTTGTATTTAACCACTAGGTGTTCAAGTCTAAAGGGTTGATTGGGATTTTTGATTTGGACAACTAATCACCTTAGATCATCCTCAAAGATGCATGCATCTAATGCATTAGACCTAATGTACTAGAACTACATCTTATGGGGACATTCTGGAATTTCTACATAGTCAATGCTTGAGCTACTTGCAGGTCTCTCCATGCTAAAAGAAATTTTTGAATCGCTCATTTGTGAACTTTGCACATAGGGATAATCACTAACTTGTTGTGCCCATGACCTAGCTATGTAATTGACACTATCTTTAGACGATTAGATGATTTGTCTACCCCGGCATAGATGTCTACACAATCTAAGGTTCATAAGCTTTGTCTACCACCCCCAATTTTTGTAAATACAACTCCATTGCAGTGTTTCTTTGAACAAGTTAATTGTTCTTTTATAGATCTCTTTGGTGTGATGTTGTTTGGAAAATATCATCATTAAGAATACTTGAGCTTTATTGCACTTTGAGATATGATCGATCCACTTAACTCCCTTAAGGGTTTTTCATATCAATATCCTAACTTACACTTGAACTTGAGTAATTATGGTTTCTTACATTTGTATTGTTCTTAATGTGACCCTAATTTATGAGTATCAGTAATCACACTCAACATGTTTTAGAAATTGACTAAGGGGGTTGAGGATTCCTCCAACCTCTATTCAAGTGCCGTTAAAAGTGCTTCGATGTTGAATAAGCATGCTCCCCAATCCTTTCTTTGTTATGCACTTTACCTTTCTTTTGATACCCTTGAATGGTTCTTATTGGACCTCTAAAAGTTGCGACTTTAGATCAAGCTTTGAGTTTAATTTATTTGATCAACAATATTGATACATTCATTTTTTAAAAGACCCATTGTCCCCCTTATCTTTCTAAAAATGTTGGAGATCCTTTGGCTTCCTAATCCCACACGAAGGTCATGTTGGAATTGCTTTATCTAAAAATCAACATATTATTCACAATGAGCGTTTTGACACACTCTAGAGCTCATAAAATGGACTTTGGATGAAAATTTTATGTCAATTTAGGCTCCTTCGGGTCAAAATAGACAAACAAGATGTTATGAGGAAATTGCAATTTTGTGATAGTCAGATAATGATGATGCTGAGACAACTAGAGAATCACAATTTTGAGAGCTAAAAGATCATGATGCTAAGAGAACCCAAGAATCTGTTGGAGATAGACGTCTGTGGAAGCACACGAACAGCACAAGGAAGAAGAAGAAGCTTGGAGCAGAAACACACAATACTGAATGTATTACTAGAGAATGTACAAAGATAAGTAGCCCATTAGGGCAATAGGCATATATACAAGCTGGGGGAAAAAAACCTCCTAAAGAGGGAAAAAGTGCCCCGGCGGTCCTAGAGTTGTCACACACATCACTACCTAAATATATCAACAAATCCCCCCTGGGAGTGATGCGGTGAACAAGGAGCTAGCACTCATGTATAAGGAAGTGCCAAGCTATGTGGAAATCACTCCACAAAAGGAAGTAAGCCCAAAGCTTTGCGGAAAGCTTCAAACTTCTCCCTAGGCAGAGCCTTCGTGAAAAGGTCTGCAATGTTCTCCTGCGTGGGCACATATGCCAAGCTGATCTCCCCAGCAGAGAACCTCTCCCTGACATAGTGATAATGCACCTCAATGTGCTTAGTGCGAGCATGGAACACAGGGTTCCTCGCAACTGCCAATACGCTCTGACTGTCAGAGAAGATGGTGGTGGCAGAAGACTGGCCAACACCCAAATCAGCCATAAGGCGTCGGAGCCACACACACTCAACAGTCGCTGTGAAAGCTGCCCTATACTCAGCCTCACAACTGGAAGTGGCCACAGTAGGCTGCTTCTTGCTCAACCAAGATATACATGAGCTACCAAGCATAAAGCAAAAGCCACTGGTGGACACACGAGGGTCATAGCAACCAGCCCAATCTGAGTCGGAAAAAGCATGCAAATCTGGCGGTAGTGATCCCCCCTTGGGATGAAACACCCCAAGTAGTCGAGTACCACTCAAGTAGCGAAAGATGCGCTTAACCGCCTTCCAATGCGTGACTCCTGGGCAATGCATAAACTTGCTCATCTGTGAGACAGCAAACTGAATATCTGGCCGAGTAATGCATAAGTAAATCAAGCATCCAACAGCCTGCTGATAGAGAACAACATCAAATGCATCTCCAGCATCATGAAGACTCAATCGTAAACCTGTCTCCATAGGAGTGGCAATAGGCTTACAGTCTTCAAGGCCAAAACACTGTAATAATATGTCAATATATTTTGTTTGACACAAAGCCATTCCACCATCAACTTGCATAAACTGAATGCCCAAATAGTGATGCAAATGCCCCAAATTAGACATCTCAACCGAGGCATGCAAATCAGCCTTGAAATCAGCAATATGCTTCTCAATAGGACTAGTGAGCAGCATGTCGTCTACATAGACAACAATGATCAGAAGCACATAATTAGCACACTTAACATATAAGGTGCTTTCAGTTGGACTGTTCTCAAAACTATGTGCAATCAGATAGGCATGTATCTTCTCATACCAAGCACGTGGTGCTTGCTTTAAACCATATAACGCCTTCGTTAACCTGCACACCTGGTTTTCATGCCCTTTCTGCACAAAGCCACGGGGCTGAAAAACATACACTTCTTCATGCAAGTCACCATTCAGAAATGCCGTTTTAATGTCCAACTAATGTACATTCCAACCATGATGGGTTGCAAGTGCACAAATGCTCCAAACAGTAGTCATACGACATGTAGGTGCAAAGGTCTCATCAAAATCAATGCCTCTTTCCTGCGCATAACCCTTTGCAACAAGCCTACCCTTATACCTGTCAACTGTACCATCAGGTTTACGCTTTAGCTTGTATACCCACTTAGTGCCAATGGCCTTCTTGCCAGGAGGCAAGTCACATAAAGACCATGTACCATTCTTCATTATACCATCATATTCAGATTGCATAGCAACCATCCAATTTTCTGAATTCTGTGCTTCATCAAAAGGAACAGGCTCATTCTCATCACAGAGACTAGATGCAGCCATAGCATAGCAATCTGATGCAAAGGAGGCAATATGAGAGCCTGAACGAGTACGATATGACAAAGGTGCATCTAATTTGCTGTCACGCAAAGTCTGCACCAGCCATTTTGGCATAGTTTTTGCCTGCTCAATATCAGCTCTCTCATCAGCAAGTGCATCATGTAAATCTGCATCAGAAATGGAATGATCTGCATCATCATATGAAACCTGCAAAGGCTCAGACGTTGCCTCATTAGGACCAGCACTAGACTGTCCACTTGTAAAAAGTGGCATCAAAGTATCATACATGTCTTTGGAGCTAACAGATGTCTCCTAAGTACATGAAAGCAATGGTTGAATAGCATCTTCCACAAAGACAACATCACGGCTAACCAGAATGCGTTTAGTCTATGGATGATACAGACGATAGCCTTTACTTTCAGAACTGTACCCAACAAAAATACATTTTACTGCCTTATCATCCAATTTTCTGCGATGTTGTTCAGGCACTAATGCATATGCCAAACAACCAAAAACACGCAGATGAGCAACAGATGGCTTGCGGTTATGCGAAGCCTCATATGGAGTGATAGAATGCAACACTTTAGTAGGACACCTGTTCAGTACATATGCTGCACACATGACAGCCTCAAGCCAGAAACTATGTGGTAAAGCCTGACTTTTGACCATGCACCTCACCATCTCCATGAGTGACCTGTTCTTTCGTTCAGCAACTCCATTCTGTTGAGGTGTATACGGCACTGTACATTGGTGTTTTATCCCACGTTCAGCCAGAAATGCATTAAAATCTGAAGACATATATTCCCCCCCTCGATCAGAACGGAGGGTGCCCATTTTACATGCTGACAAATTTTCAGCCAAAACCAAAAACTGTTTGAAGCACATGAACACTTTGGACCTTGCTTTGAGTGGATATGCCCATGCATGCCTGGAAAAATCATCAATGAAAGTCACGAGGTAAAGGTAATTTCCAAAAGAGGGTGTCTACATAGGACCACAGACATCACTATGTACAAGCTGCAATTTCTGCGTAGCCCGAACTGAACCATCTTTTGGAAAGGAAGAACGCTGCATTTCGCCCAAAATACAGCCTTCACAAACATGTTTTCCAAGAGCCTCAAGTTTGGGGAAAGAGGACACCATTTCAGATTTCTGCAGGCGTAGCAAACTAGCAAAATTCAGATGACCAAAGTGTGCATGCCAAAGCTTTGCATCTGACATAGCCTGAGAATCATGAACTGCACATGCCGAATCATTCAAAGATCTTTCATAGTCTATGAGCTTATACAACCCACGACATAAGATGCCAGAAGCAATAATCACATCACCATTTGAGAGATCATGGACTGTACACCTGTCATCAACGAGTTTCACAACCAAGCCAATCTTGGCTAATGCAGAAACTGATAACAGGTTCTTTTTTATCCCTGGCACAAATAAAGCATCTGACAAAGTGAAAGAACTACCATCAGCAGTAGTCAGAATGATCTTACCAACTCCCATAACAGGATAAGAGGAGTTATTGGCGCATGTGATAGTATTCCCTGTAGGGGCAGGCTCGAGTGAAGAGAAGAAACTGCGCTGCGAGGTAATATGTTTGGTCGCCCAACTGTCAAAGGACCAAACATCTGAGTCTATTGCAGACATGCATTGATCATGAGAAGATGGGTCAAAACTGCAGACAGTAGTAAACGCCCATTCTTCTTCCTGCACAAGATTTGCAGACTCTGTTTTTGGTGTAGAGGCCTCTGCAACAACCATTCCAGCCTCTTTCTTCTTTACCTCTTTAGCAGCCAGTTTTGGACAGTTCTTTATAATATGATCATTTCCTTTAGAGTACTTGCAGAACAATTTCTGCTTTTCTGATTTCTTCTCATCTTTATCCTGGTTCTTCGATTGTGCAACATTTGCAGATTTTTGCTTACTAGTAGAAGAGCTCCATTTTCCTTTGCCCTTCTGACTAGCCAGAAAAGCTTGATCTGCAACACGCATAATGGACCTGTTCTGCCTGGACTGATCTTCCTGCAACAGAACAGAGACTAATTCCTCAAATGACAAGGCATTCGGATTGCCTTTCATCATCAACCGAAGAGTAGAGGCAAAACTCTGATATGAATCAGGAAGACCATTCAGAACGGTCTGCACAAGTGAGCTATCTGGTATAACCTCATCAGCAGAAATCAATTGTTCCTTCAGGTCTTTGATCTTTGTAAGAAAACTGTCCATAGAATCACCTTCATTCATGTGCTCACTCTCCAACTGTTTTCGGAGGTAAGCAACACGAGCCTCATTCCTAGCCTCGTACAAAGTGGTAAGTGTATCCCAAGCATCGTTTGCTGTTCTGCAAGAGCGAATGTGAGGAATAATGGCACGTTTGACTGACAAAGCTATCAATGCATTTGCCTGGGCATCTCTGCCATCCCAACCAATCTGCTCTGCAGTAGGTGCAACAGAAACAGTAGCACGAACACGAATCTGTGGAATATCATCTTCGACACCATCTTCATCAGCTCCAGCACCTCCAGCACCTCTATTTGTAGGACCTGTAGTCTTTCAACACCCTGCACAATGTGCCACAGTTCTTTTGCAACCAGTACATGTCGCATCATATAAGCCCATAATGGGTAGTTGGTACCATCCAACTTATCCTCAACAACCAACATACGGAATACATCACTCCTTTCAGCCATGGCCGGTGACTAAAATACCTTGATGCAGAAAATTGACTGTATCTCAAAAAGTTGAACGGAACTGCCCAGACGAGTTCTGCTAGACCTGTAGCAAACTTCAAGACACTTAAACTGGCGAACAAAAACTGGTATATACTTTTGGCACAAAAGGATGAAATAGCCTGCACAATGGCACTGCGATAGTGCGTTCGGAGGCCGAAACGAGCTCAGATCGCGAGTTCCACACCACAAGGCAAAGCTGTTTTGATCTCGGAAACACCCTGAGTATGCTCACCAAATTTCGTGCGAATCTGAGACTGCAAACGGAGGAGTGTCGACGGCGCCCTAGAAGAAGCGACGACCTGCTCTGATACCAATTGTTGGAGATAGACGTCTGCGGAAGCACACAAACAACACAAGGAAGAAGAAGAAGCTTGGAGCACAAACACACAATACTCAATGTATTACTAGAGAATGTACAAAGATAAGTAGCCCATTAGGGCCATAGGCGTATATACAAGCCAAGGGAAAAAAACCTCCTAAAGAGGGAAAAAAGTGCCCCGGCGGTCCTAGAGTGTTCACACACATCACTACCTAAATATATCAACAGAATCACAATTTTGAGAACGTGGGACAATCATGATGCTCTGAGACAACCACGATCTTGTGAGATAATCATGATGCTGAGACTACCTAAGAATCATGATTTTGAGAAAGACCGACAATCGTGATGTTGTGAGAACATGATGGTTTTTTTAGACAATAGCAATGCTAAGACTACCAGAGAATCGCAATTTTAAGAAGGTCAGACAATCATGATGTTGTGAGACAATTTGCAATCCTTTGCACGACACATAGGCCTCGGGGATCGATTTTGAAGTTTTTGCTAAAATTCTTAAAAAATTGCAATTTTGTGGCTAAAATCATGACTTTGAGGAAAATTCAAAATTTTTTGAGTATTGCAATTTTCGTAGCATTGGAAGTTCCTCGCTAAAATCATTCTGAAAATCACAATTCTTTAGTACACACAAACACTTCCTCTCCTAGTCTCTCTCTTGTAAAACCACCAATGAGAAACGAGGTGAAAAAGAGGAATATATAGTCAAAAACAAAAAATGTATGTGAGGATCAAGATGGGAGAAGATGGTGATGATGAAGTAAAAAAATCAGAAAGTTATCAAAAAATGACTGTTTTTTACCGTCCAACATCACAAAAGTGCAATCTTACCATCACAATGCTTATCCTCTAGCAATGTTCCCTGAAAATGGAGCCATTATTTCATGTAGCGTAACCATGAGCACCACCTCCTTTAACCGTCAATCGATGAAGATGTGGGGAGGATATGAAGATCATGAGAAATTTTTGCAAGCAAATGCAAAAGACGAGCACATACATGCACGCACACACACACACAAACAAGGCAAGATAACAAAGATAGGAACAATGGAAGCTTTGATTCTCAGTAACTCAATTACATTCATCAAGAAGCTAACCTCAAAAATGTGATTCCAAAAATGAGGTTTCTAGCTCTTTTTATTTTTTTTGACTAGCTTTGGCCATGTCTAGACCTAGTGTCCAACCTAGTTAAAAACTAGGTTCCATGGCTTGTTTCAAGGCCCAAACAGAGTCTAAAATGCATGATAAATTTTACATGGATACTTATAATACTCCTCAAGCTCGAGTAGTCCTTGGTTGAAGACACTATAGTTGCAAAAATGTGAAATGATATTTACAATATTTTATAGTAATCAAAATCACTTTTTTATATGAGTTTCTTTTGCGAATTTGACACATACTTCTTGGAGCTCCATACATGCTCCCTCTTCTTTTGTGTCCACTTCTTTGATCTGTTTTCATTCCTTGTGCTTGACCTTCAATGCCAAAAAGAGAGGAATGTAAAACATCTTGTTGATGTACTACATTTCCCCAACAGAACAAAGAAAGAATCTAGTGTTTTTAAACAAATGGTTGATTTGGGATTTTAAGTTAGGTTCAATATGATGGTTTATATATAAATAAGTACCAACAACATGTGAGGTTGGTCACCAAAGGGAACAAAGTTGGTAGAATGTTCATGATGAATGTGGAAATTCTTGAAATGAATGTAGCCATGTTTGCAAAAGGTGTAGGTGTTATTGGAGATAAGGGAATTTGGCACAAGGGAATGGGACATGCAAATAAGCAAAGGTTGAAATTGATGTCGTCAAAGAAGCTTGCCAATGGACTAAAAAATATGTGCAATATATGTAAAACATTTCAATTTGGTAATCAGTCAAGGGTATCATTTCCACATGACAAGCATGTTATGATAATACACTAAAAATAATACATACACACGCATGGGATCCTACAAATATCACATTTATGGGAGACTACAGGTTTTATATCACTTTGATTGATGACCATATACAAAAGGTATGGGTATACTTCATGAAAGATAATAGTGAGGTATTAACTCACTTTAGAAATCACATTGATCATTAAAAAAAACATATTACAGAAACAGCAAGAGCCTTTATGGTTGAGAAAAGTATGCCTCATTGTTATTTGGTAGAAGATGTGCATATTTTTGTATACATCAAGAATATAACTCTAGCTTTTGTTATACATCAAGTTACACCTAAAGAGAAGTTTATAGGTAAAATCGAAACTAATCACATATGAAAGTATTTGGCTAAGCTACATATGTACATGTTCTAGGTGAGTTATGCACAAAATATGACCCAAATGTAGAGAAATGTATCTTGATTGGGTATTCCCTTGAGTGAAACTGATATAAATGATACAACACACTCACAACAATAGCGAAGATAAGCATAGATATGGTATTTGATGAGATGTCAAGGTTCTACATCGATGCCAAATCACTTAACCATTACTCTAATGACAAGGAAATGCCGAAAATTGAAGAGTATGATTTTAGGTTATGAGTGTCACCAAGCAATGTTGCCAACTCAAATCCATGGAGTGGAAGATTGTGTGGAATGTTTAGTGCATAAAAATCATCGACTACATCCATGGAAGGTAAAGAAAATTTTATTGCTCGTAATAGAGCATTGATAGGTTTCGAAGATAATGATGGAGACTCAAGTGACTCATAAAAGATATGAGGAACTTGAATTGCCCTCTATGGAGACTCTAGGAGTATGAAAGGCATATCTAGATGATACAACAAGAAGAAGTAACCCAAGTCCAAGACGATGAGGAAAGATGTGAAACTTAGTGCAACGATTGACATATGATAGTTACATGGCTCATCATTGTGCCTAGATGAGCAACGTAATACAACTTGCTGAAGTCATTTCTCTTGAGAGGTACTACACTGTGGGATCGGAATAGAAAATTATTTTAATGTTAAAAAAAACTTCATTATGTCGTTTCTCACTCTAGAACCACGATTTGGTTGTGCTCAAGCTCAGCATGTGCCTAGTATACATAAAATTAGTTTCAAACTATGGATCAATTCTCCGCAACGTTTTGTTGATAATGTACTTTTACTTTATCAAATTGAAGTGTTTGTGGTTTAAGATCTTTGTTTGGTTCGAGATAGTGATACAAGGATATACACGAAACTATTTTGAACAATAAATGTTTTAATTTCTTGTAAAAAATCATATGATGTAATACTAGAAATCTTATTTTATCATTGCTATATTGCGTGCATTCACTATACCATGAATGCAACAAGTTTTTAATATAAAGAAAATGCAGAATTTTCTAATCATGATATTAAAATATTTCACCTACTTGTTCAAATAGAAGAAAACTTATCACTTTTTAAAAGTCATGATTGTCATGTCCTATTTCTATACGATGTAGGAACATGACAATACACTATCACTTATTATTGTCATTTTGCTATATATTATAGTTATTGATTGTTAGATTCATTGATTGTCATATGTTATTGACTTATTTCCACTTTTCCAGCATATAAAAACATCTTCTTAAGGAGATTAAGATGATCGATTTGATGTTGTTCCTATTGTCGCCTCTCTATGTGAGCAACCCCATAGGAATTGACTATTGTAGAAAAAGATGCAGCAAGATGAGTGAATTATCTACTTCACAATGGATGTAGAAGGCCAAGTTCATCTCATTCTTGAGCTCTTGTTTTTTTGGTGGAAAACACGAATGAGACCTATAGGATCTGGATACACAAGCATGATTTAAATCAAATGATTGTTATGAACCAATATCTAGTGCCATGTGTAGATGACATGCAAGCTAAACTAAAAGGAGCGATTATATTTAGTAGAATTGATCTTATATTCGGTTCTTATTGAAATTTACATGTGAATTGTGGACATATATAAGAATGCTTTTATACTGATTTATTCATTATAAACTAAGGTAATTACATATAGATTAATAAATGCATCTTTCAAATTTTCATGAATGATTGATATGTTTGTTGAATATTAATCAATTTTCCCTTGTTTAGTTTGGTGATATTCCACATTGTACTAAAGTTGACGGTTTTTAGAAGATATATTTTCTTAAACATTTTCATTTCGGATTTAAAAGAAAAATATATGAAAACGTTGAAAAATGTTCTTGCGAAAACAAAACTTGAATATCTGGGACATACTGTTTCCAGTCAAGGAGTTCACTTTGACCACTTTGACCATAAGGATTTGAACGTTTTTCAATATTGGGCTATACTGATCGAGTATAATATTTTCTAAGATCATCTAGTTTTATCATAAATTTATGAAGAAATTTTAATTATCATATTTTAGATTTAAAACTTTAGTTTTATATGGGGCCACAACAAGGGGTATCATTTGAAACACGCAAACATTCTCTTCAGAAAAAGGGATATCATTTGAAATTTATTAGAGACTTTTCACTCTTATATTTTTCATAAAAGAAGTCATTTTCGTAAAGACTTAAACATCATCATGAAAAAATCATTTGGTTTTTTAATGCATCAGCCATTCGTGAAGAAGCCCGTTACATTGTATTTTCTGATTGGTCTACCTATAACATCCTTGTAAACTATATTATTTGAGAAATAGAGGATAGAGTGAACAATATTTTAGTGTGCCTATTTGATGTTTGTACATCACACGTAAGAATCATCCTTGCACCTAGATTGAACGTTCCCATATTTTACATGCATGACTTCAAAGTCTGCATGATCATCAACCGCAGTAGGTGGTGTCTGCTTCAATGGAAAAAGATGATAGGTTCTAACATGGACACATGAAAAACAGGATGTATTCGTACTCCATGACTTCTTCAGACACATCCTTGGATTGAGAAATTAAATTTGATCGTCCCCACATGATACCGGTTAGGCTTTGATCTAGCGGGTCTACAACCGTGTTATGACATTCAATTGGACATATGACATACATACATGACATACATACATATTCATAGTGGCATCAAAGCTACATCAACTTGGGTGATGGTTGTCCTTGATGACTAAGAAGATTGATAGGAATAACCATGTTATAGGAAAATTTATAATGGAAGCTTACTCACAAGGACTCAAACTTGAGGATGCAAAAAATTTCAAGAGACTCGGGATGCTCTTGAGACCTTCTTCTTTGCGAGCACCAAAGTGGAATAAGATCAAGAAAACTAACAAGACACCAAAGCAAACTATCATAGAGTTTGTTACCAAGGAGGTTGCAGATCAATTGGCCTCAATTAGGGAGTTGACTGAAAAAGATGCCATAATGAGAAAAATTGCGAATGGAATAAAATATGACAAGCGATGGCAATGATTCACTACAACATAGGATCTCATCATGGATGTGCAGAATTTTGATTTCAGCATATTCCATAGACAACACTTCACTCAAGAGGCCAAGAACAATCTTAAGGATGGTAACTCTCATTACGGTAACTCAAAAACTGCTCTTTATGGAGATAAGAAAGATTGGAATCACAAAGGAAAGAAGAAGGAAGATGATGATGAGGAAATTCCCCAAGCCAACTATGTAGGCAAGAATAACTGGAAAGGGAAGATGAAAGCACCAGAGCATGGTACATCAAAAGAACATGATGTTTACACTTGTACCATCTATAACAAGACCAACCACTCCACTCAAAATGGTTGTTTCAATGGAAGGACTTAGAAAGAAGGTGGTAGAGGTGGACTTGGCAACCATACAAGCAGAGGTGGACACAACTTTAACAAAAACAATAAAAGTCACAATAGAAGGACTTCAATAACTATTTAGAGGATCAATCACATGAACATTTATTGCTTCCAATGAGTCAGAGTCGCAAAGAAGGTAAAGAAGGTGAAAATTTGTTGTACATTGATTCATGTTGTTCAAGCCATGTTGCATGCAATGTTGCTCTTCTATCTCACTTAGATAATCCAAAACATAAGCATGAAGTAAAAGTAGGGTATGGTAATCACATTGTGGGGACGATTGGCAATGTCCAAATTCCCTAGGGTAGGAAAAATATTTTGATTAAGGTTCTCTATGTACGCACTATCACTAAAAACCTAATAAGTATATGCGAAATAATTAAAAAAGGCTTGCAAGTTAGGTTCCCCCAACATGGATTTTATGTGGAAGATCAATCTCAAGGATTAAATAAATATCCAAAGGTGAGAAGCAAAGTAGATTAATTACTTTTTAGGTAGGCGAAACTAGGAACATAGCTCTATTTTTAGTTTGAGTCTCAAAACCTAAGTGATCTTGAAGTGTGAAATAAGAAACTTGCTCATGTGAATGAAAGAAACTTGAAACATAAATGTCTTCATCAAAGTGTTCTAGCATTGCCAAACATATCAAAACAACACGTGATCAATAGATGTGATGGTTGTAGAATTGGGAAGCCACAAAGACAACCTATCAACCACAAAGTCTACATCCACAAAAATCTCTTGGACTTAGTGCACATGGATATGTGTGTACCAAGTCAAGAACCTTCATTTGAAAGCTCAAGGTATTATAAGTATTATCTTGATGATCACAATAGATGGATTATTTTGTACTTTGTCCAGAATAAAATTCAATTGTTTTAATGCTTCAAGAAGTACATAGCACATGTGGAAACTCATAGAGGTAGATCATTGAAGAAACTCAGATATGATGGAAGGGGCAAATAATTCTCCAAAGATCTTGATGATTATATGAAAGATAAAGGTATTAAAATTGAATTGACTACAAGGTACTCTCCTAAACTGAATGGTATTGTAGAGAGGAGGAACAAAAACCTTGTTCAATCAGCAAGGACTATGCTTGAAGGAAAGAAACTACCACATTATCTATGGGTAGGGGTAGTTTGAACTGCTATGTATATTGTGAATATATCTGCATCCAAATCCCTTCAAGTTATGACCCCTTATGAAACTAGGAATGGTAGAAAAGCAAGTCTAGGTCACTGTAATGTTTTTGGTTTCTTAGCATTTGTACATGTACCTTCACAAATTAGAGGAAAATGGGATGAAAGGGAAACCAAGGTTGTAATCATCCGATATGATTGAACTCAAGTGGGCTAAAGGTTCTATAATCAATCCAAAGATAAATATACCATCAGTATAGATGTTGTATTTGAAGAACATAGATCACGGTATGGTGACGACAAAAAAAGTTCAATTTAACTTATGACCCTATTTCAAATTTTCATCCATTAGGTATCAAGCATGATACACCAGTGTAGGACTCTAGAAGTGAACCAGATTATGATCAAGATGAGAAGGCAATAGGTTATAAGCTTTGGAAATCAAGAGGAAAGTCCAAGTTGCAAGAATGTGCGGAATGCTCTAAACATAGTCCTAGACGATTAACAAGGGAGGGAAAGGAACTTAAAAGGTATGGATATGACTTTACATCTGTAACAAATCATTCCATTTAGTCTATGAAAGAATTAATAATAGACGAACCTTCAACATATGAAGAAGTTAAGGACATGTTTAATAGTGAGAAAGCCATGAACAAAGAGATAGAAGCTTTAAAGGAAATGCAGACATGGGAGTTAGTTCCAATGGAAATAGATGAGAAGGTAATAGGTTGCAGAAGTGTCTATAAGCTCGAAAGGAATTGAGATGGATCAATTTTTAGGTACAGAGCTAGATTTGTTGATAAAGGATGTACCCAAACTCACAGCATAGACCATTGGGAGAATTTCTCACTAGTTTCCAACATAACTACCATCATGACATTGTTTAGTTTAGTGGCTACAAGGAATTGGAAGCTACTTCATTTTCATATGAAGAATGCTTTTTCTCAATTGGTGGATCAATGAAGAGTTATACATGTCACAACCCCTAGAATTTGAAAACCCTAATTATCCTACCTATGTATGGGGTCTCAAAAAGGCATTGTATGGATTGAAACAAGCTCGTAGAGCTTGGAATTTCAGATTGGCAACCTATCTAAAAGATGAAGGCTTCAATTCAAGAAATAAAAATCCTTGTTTATTCAGGACTTGAATGGAATATAAATAATTAAAAAGGCATATGCAGGAAGATTTCAAGATTAGTGATCAAGGAGAGCTCACATTTTTCTTAGAAATGCACACAAATAAAAGCATGTATTTGACCTTGTAGGCCAAGTTTGATCCCCATAAATGGCAAAGTGGAAAAATCAAAACCTAATGATATATATTTTTGGTGGACATATTTCATGAAGAGTCTCTCAAAATGCTAAAAAGAATAGCGATCAACTTTCTGCGACACAGTCTTCACCTTTTTGTGGCAATCCTAGAGCTTTTTGCTAAGGCTTTAATCGTGGTTTCTTTTTGAAGCTTCATCAAAACTATATAGGCACTACCTTGGCTTATAATAAATCCATCAACTCATGCTCAATGCAAGTTGAAGGAGGTCTTAGAGGTGATCAACTAGGAGAAGTGCTCTCACACACTTGGAGGAGGTATGCTTTACAACTAGAGACATCTAGAGGAGTTCATGTCACCCAACATTCTATGAGTAACAAGTCTACATTTGTGCTCAATTCTTCATTCACTCGTTTTTTTATTTAGGTTAATGGGAATTAAGGTTTGCTATAAAATATTTCTAAATTGTTCATATTCTCCATATTCTAACACACACACTCTTCATACTTCTTAGGCACACAATCTCTTGTATCTACTTCCTATTCGTACCTAGATTTAGATATTGTCATTTGCTACTATATTCACACATCGTGATTTGACATTGGAATATAAGTTACTGCACAAGAAATTATGCTTTCTTACATTTTTATTGTTCTTAATGTGACCCTAATTTATGAGTAACACTAATCGCACTTAGTATGTTTTAGAAATTGACTACGGGGGTTGAGGGTTCCTCCAACCTCTAGTCAATTGATGTTAAAACTGTTTCGATGTCGAATAAGCATGCTCCCCAATCCTTTCTTTGTTCTATACTTTACCTTTCTTTTGACACCCTTGAATGGCTCTTAATGGACCTCTAAAAGTCGCAAGTTTAGATCAAGCTTTAACTTTAATTTATTTGATAGACAATTTTGATTCAGACATTTTTTTACGACCCATTTTCCCCTTATCTTTCCAAAAAACTCCTTTGGAGATCCATTGGCTTCTTTATGCACTCCAGAGCTCAGAAAATGGATTCTGGATGAAAACATTATGTCAGTTTAGGCTCCTTGGGGTCAAAATGAATAAACAAGATGTTATGAGAAAATCGCAATTTTGTGATAGTAAAAAAATCCTAATGTTGAGACAACTAGACAATCAAAACTTGAGAGATAGACAATCATGATGCTAAGAGAACCCGCGAATCACAATTTTGAGAATGTTAGACAATCACGATGCTCTAAGACAACCACAATCTTTATAGATAATCATGATGCTGAGACTAGCTGAGAATCAAGATTTTGAGAAGGTCAGACAATCGTGACGCTGTGAGAACATCATAGTTTTGTGAGAGAATAGCAATGCTAAGACTACTAGACAATCACAATTTTAAGAAGGTGAGACAATCATGATGTTGTTAGACAATTGCAATGTTGTGAGACAATGATGATGCTATGAGACAATTGCAATGCTGAGACTACTAAAGAATTGCAATTTCGACTACGATTTAAAGGAGGAACTTTGAATGCTAACAAAATTTCAATGCTCAAAAAAATTAAATTTTCCTCAAAGTCATGATTTTCTCCACGAAATTGCAATTTTTTGAGAATTTTAGCAAAAAATTGAAATCAATCCTTGAGGCCTATGTGTCATGCAAAGGATTGCAAAAATCATAGAAACTTGTACAACAAACACTTCCTCTCCCACTCTCTCTCTTCTACAACTAGAAATGATAAATGAGGTGAAAAAGAGGAATATACAGTCAAAAACAAAAAATGTATGTGAGGATCAAGATGGGAGAAGATGGTGATGATGATGATGAAGAAAAAAAATCAGAAAGTTAACAAAAAATGACTTTTTTTACCTTCCAACATCGCAAAACTACAATCTTACCATCACAATGCTTGTCCTCTAGCAATGCTCCCCGACAATGGATCCATTATTTGATGTAGCCTAAGCATGAGAACCACCTCCTTTAATTGTCAATCCATGAAGATGTGAGGAGGATATGAAGATCATGAACAATTTTCGCAAGCAAATGCAAGTGACAAGCACATACAAGCACACGCACACACGCATATAAGGAAAGATAACAAAGATAGGAACAATGGAAGCTTTGATTGTCAATTACTTGATTACAATCATCAAGAAGATAACCTAAAAAATATCAAGCCAAAAATGAGCTTTCTAGCTCTTTTTATACTTTTTCACTAGCTTTGGCCATGTCTTGACTTAGTGTCCGGCCTAGTTAAAAAGATCGAGTAATCCTTGGTTGAAGAAATTCTAGCTACAAAAATGTGAAATTATATTTACAATATTTTATACTGATCAAAATCACTTTTTTATACTACTTTCTTTTGAGAATTTGACACATACTTCTTGGAGCTCCATACATGCTCCCTCTTCTTGTGTGTCCACTTCTTTGATGTGTTTCGATGCCTTGATCTTGACCTTGAGTGCCAACAAAAGGGGAAGGTAAAACATCTTTTTGATGTACTACATTTCCCCAATATAACAAAGAATCTCGTGTTCTTAAACAAATGGTTGACTTGGGATTTTAAGTTAGGTTCAATATGATGGTTTATATATAAATGAATACCAACAACATGTGAGCTTGGTCACCAAAGGTAACATATATGTGCAATGGACTAACAAATATGTGCAACATATGTGAAACATTTCAATTTGGTAATCAATCAAGGGTATCATTTCCACATGACAAGCATGTTAATGATAATGTACTAAAAATAGTACATACACACGGTTGGGATCCTACAAAGATCACATCTATGGGAGGATACAGGTTTTATATCACTTTGATTGATGACCATATACGAAAGGTATGGGTATACTTCATGAAAGATAAAAGTCAGGTATTAACTCACTTTAGAAATCTCACTGAACATAAAAATAAACATATTACAAAAATAGCAAGAGTCTTGATGGTTGAGAAAAGTATGCCTTATTGTTATTTGGTAGAAGATGTGCATATTTTTGTATACATCAAGAATATAACTCGAACTACTATTGTACATCAAGTTACACCTGAAGAGAAGTTTGTAGGTAAAACCAAAACTTATCACATATGTACATGTTCTAGATGAGTTAAGCACAAAATATGCCCAAAAAGTAGAGAAATGTATCTTCATTGGGTATTCCGTTGAGCGAAAGGGATATAAACGATACAACCCACTCACAAAAAGAGTGAAGATAAGCATAGATATGGTATTTGATGAGATGTCAAGGTTCTATATCAATGCCAAATGACTTAACCATTACGCTTAATGACAAAGGAAATGCCAAAAATTGAAGAGTATGATCTCAAGTTGTGAGTGTCATAGTGCCAACTCAAATCCATAGAGTGGAAGATTGTGTGGAAATTTTAGTCCAAAAAAATCATCGACTACATCCATGAAAGGTAAAGAAAATTTTATTGCTCGTAATAAAGCATTGATAGGTTTCGAACATAATGATGGAGACTCATGTGAGTCATAAAAGATATGAGGAACTTCAATTGCCCTCTATGGAGACTCTAGGAGTTAGAAAGGCATATCTAAATGATACAACAAGAAGAAGTAACCGAAGATCAACACGATGAGGAAACATGTGAAATTTAGCGCAACGATTGACATATGATAGTTACATGGCCCATCATTGTGCCTAGATGAGCAACGTAATACAAGATGCTGAAGTCCTTTCTCTTGAGAGGTACTTCATTTTGGGATCGTAATAGAATATGAGTTTAATGTTAAAAAACACTTGATTATGTGGGTTCTCACTCTAGGACCAAGATTTGGTGGTGCTCAAGCTCATGGCATGTGCCTAGTATACATAAAATTAGTTTCAAACTATGGATCAATTCTGCGGAACTTTTTTTTGTGAACAATATACTTTTACTTTAGCAAATTGAAGTGTTTGTACGTTTAAGATCTTTGTTTGGTTTCAGATATGGATACAGGGATATACATGAAACTATTTTGAGCAATAAATGTTTTAATTTCTTTTAAAAAATCATCTGATGTAATACTAGAGATCTTATTTATCATTGATATATTCCATGCATTCACTATACCATGCATGCAACAAATTTTTAATATAAAGAGAATGCAGAATTTTCTAATCATGATATTAAAATATTTCACCTACTTGTTCACATATAAGAAATTTTATCACTTTTTAAAAGTCATGATTGTCATATCTTATTTTTATACGATGTAGGAACATGACACTACCACTATCACTTATTACTGTCATGTTCGTACATCTTATAATTATTGACTGTTATATTCATGGATTGTTATATGTTATTGACTTATTTCCGCTTTTCCAGAATAAAAAAACATCTTCTTAAGGAGATTCAGATGATCAATTTGATGTTGTTCATATTATCGCCTCTCTATGTGAGCAACCCCATAGGAATTGACTATTGTAGAAAAAGATGTAGCAAGATGAGTGAATTATCTACTTCACAATGGATGTAGAAGGCCAAGTTCATCTCATTCTTGAGCTCTTGTTTTTTTGGTGGAAAACACGAATGAGACCTATAGGATCTGGATACACAAGCATGATTTGAATCAAATGATTGTTATGAACCAATATCTAGTGCCATGTGTAGATGACATGCAAGCTAACCTAAAAGGAGCGATTATATTTAAGTAGAATTGATCTTATATTCGGTTCTTATTGAAATTTACATGTGAATTGTTGACATATATAAGAATGCTTTTATACCGATTTATTCATTATAAATTAAGGTAATTACATATAGATTAATAGATGCATCTTTCAAATTCTCATGAATGATTGACATATTTGTTGAATATTAATCAATTTTTCCTTGTTTAGTTCGGTGATATTCTACATGGTACTAAAGTTGACCGTTTTAAGAAGATATATTTTCGTAAACATTTTAATTTCGTATTTAAAAGAAAAATATATGAAAACTTTGAAAAATGTTCTTGTAAAAACAAAACTTGAATATTTGGGACATACGGCTTCCAGTCAAGGAGTTCACTTTGACCACTTTGACCATAAGATTATGAACGTTTTTCAATATTGGCCTATATTGATGGAGTATAATATTTTCCAAGATCATCTAGTTTTTATCATAAATTTATGAAGAAAAATTAATTATCATATTTTACATTTAAAGCTTTATTTTTATATGGGGCCACAACAAGGGGTATCATATCTAGATTCAGGGATTCTATGTTGAACATGTTTTTGTTAAGCTCAGGCTTGACTTTGAAGTGTAACCACGCAGTCCATCAGCATTAAAGAGGCAGCAAAACTGAATTCCCTTTTTTAAGCAACTTTCAAGCACGTTTTATGGACTTAATGGTCTTTAGTCAACTCTTATAGCATAAATGAGTGAGTGCACACTGTCTATTTCACAGCTGCATAATTGTCTATTTCACACGTTCTATGCATGTTCTTGTCAAATATGTTGAAGCTGACATGTCCAATATCCATTCGCGTGCAATAGATAATCTTCAGAGGGGCAGTTCTGTCGTGAGTAATGACATGCGTTCATAGTTGACTTGGCAACCCGCCCAACGAATCACCGATGTTAGAAACAGTTAACATACAAGCAGCCTTCAATTTCGAGCTTTTTAGTTCGATCTATTGATTAAGAGGGGAGAGGCGGACGTGCCCTCTTTCGCTTTGTGAGCGCCAAGACATAGCAGTCAGGATACAGACTTCAATAGCATGAACTTCGAAGAAGCTTCAAAGGACTGTTATTGGAATGTACACGGAGAAAGAAGAACCAGGAAGAGTGGCACAGAGGCCATGACTCAACTGTTGAACACTCACAACCTAGTCCATCGAGAGCTCTTTCTACGACAGCGTTCAAAAGGGATCCGATAATTTCTACAGTTACCCGCCGAAGACCGTCCGAGTTTGTTCGTCCCACTTCTCATCTGTGGTTCAATCTCTAACAGGTGAAGCCGCCACACACCTGCGCCGCTGGCGACGCGGATGCCTTTGTTTCTGTTTCTTCATCCTCTCGGTAAGCGAAAGTCTTCGGAGCAATCCAGCTTCGCCCAACCTCGAAAGCAGCGGCCATCATACAACTTGGAGATTCTGTTCCGGACGCGAAGGTGCCTCATCGCCATTGTCCAGGCGCTGGCTGGCGACCGAATCGGCACAACCGGCGCTGATAAGACCAATCCCTCGCTACGTCGCCTGCACAAGTCCCCCCATCTTCAATAGACCCATCATCATGATGAGGGCGATGACCTCGTCTACAGTAACATCGAGCAACCTGGGATGGCCACCAACAAGGGTAGTTCCTTATCGCCTGCTGCTTACATTAGCGAGCGCGAAGGCCCACAATGGAAAATTCCGAATATCTACGAAGAGCATAAATCTTCCTACTATGCTTCGATCAATTCACCATCGTACATCGACGATAGAGTGCTTTAGACTTGACAGCATTCGTTAGATGATTTGGGTCCAGTAAACGGTGACTTGCGATTGCATCAAATGGGTAAACATTCATATAGTTGAATGGACAAATATGCTTGGATTCAGAAATCAAAGGAGATCACACTACTTCATGTCGATTAGGCTTCTATTAACATGTGTACAAAAGTGGGTTTTCGACATGTCTTCTAGAGCCCTGTATAAAATTCATATGGCACATAAGACATGTGTACTAACCTTTGATGAGGAGCTTCTTTCGTACACATAAACTTACTAGTATGGGTTTCTCTAGATCACGAAATATACAATAGATGGATTGGAAGTGAAGAAAACCTCTTCCGTGTAGCATAGCATCTAGAATTCTTGACGAATAGGTTATGATTTTCGAGCTTTAATATCCCTCGAATGTGCAAATAATGTTGATATCTTGTTTCAATTGATGGATGGCCTAATATATAGTGTACGGTATGATAGAGGGAATATTCTTAGTATTAAGATAAAAGAAAGATTGATAATACATACACTAAATGACTTTTTATGGTTATGGAAACAACTATTTTCTCTAGCATTCTACTGAAATATTTTAATCAGTTCTATTATGGTTTGATGGCTCATCCAAAAAAGGAACAAAGATGCTGCTTGGAGTATCTTTCATTTACAACTATGGTGGTCATAGTGTTCTAATTGTCCCATGTCGATATATTTCTATAGTGATGTGTGAACACATCACTCGAGTTGTATATATCGAGTTCTTGCCCTCGGTTGTATATATATCTATAGCACTAATAGGTCACTTATCTTTACACATTCTCGTGGTAATACATTCTATATTGTGTTGTGCTTTGAGCTTCTTCTTTTCTTGTGTTGTTTATGTGCCTTCCCAGACCTCAAACTCGAACAACTGGTATCAGAGCATGTTGGCACCTCATCTAGGGCATCATCAACACTCGTTTTGGTCACATTCTCAAAATTGCACAAAATTATGTGGAGCATGGCCAAGGCAATTAGGAGTTTAAAACTTCTTCCCTTTGTGACTTCAAATTTTAATATCAACTCATTAGGCCTTCGAATGCACTATCATGGTGCATATGTAGGAAATTTCATCTTTTGTGCCAAACATATATACAAAGTTTTTAGCTCCCCACTACAAGACCTTGAAGTGTGCTATAGGTTAGCACAGCTTGACATCGTGCTTGTGTTCTACTTTTCGAGATACACACATTTTTAACATCATGATATCTTTTTAGTGGACATGGGTCAAAATAATGATGTATTTTGTATGCTCGTTGTTGAGGATACACTACAACACATCAAGGCCATACCTGATGATCGGCATACCGACGGTCACGGGTGCGCATCCGTATGACCATCGAAACATTTAGGAAAACCGACTAGGCAAATCGATGCATCAGTACAACGACATTGGTATAAGCATCGGTAATTTAGTAGAAACTATTGAGGCTCATAGGGACGCTCATACCGACGCTCATATCGATGTCGTGTTTTACCAGGCCCGGAGAGCAAAAATTCGACATTTCGGGTGTTTTGAAACTAGATCTTCTACTGTTGACGTTGCATGAACGAACAACCTATCTGTGCTTGTCAATCTTTATCTCTTTCTCTCTCTCTCCCCCTCTCTCTCTACTCTCTCTTCTCCCTCCCTCTCTCTTTGTCTTTCTCTAAGCACACCTCTGTTTTTTCTATATCTGAAGTTTTGGTAAGTATATGGCACATAACTGTGGCACTCTCTTTTCTTTGTGTATATTTTTCCTTTTCTAATATCTTATCTTTTTAGGTTCTGCAACAGAATTTTGGGACCAAGTCTTTGGAAAATCGCACGAAGGACAACTTCAAGTGATTCTGACTACAACGATTCAAACAATTACATCGATGTAAGTGATTGTTTTGTTTTCAATTGACATAGAGAGAGAGAGAGAAAGAAGAGAGAGAGAGAGAGAAAAGAGATACAGAGAGAGAGAGAGAGATACATATACATACACACTCACATATGTATAAACACACTTACTTGTACATACACACTCACATATACACACACACTCACATATGTACAAATGCATATTCATATATGCATATGCATACAAAATGCATATGCATACAAACATGCATCTATATACACATATGCATATGCAATACACACATGCATATGCATACAAACATGCATATACATACACACATCCATATGCATACACACATGCATATGCATACACACATGCATATGCATACCACACATGCATATGCATGGTGTATGCATACACACATGCATTGCATGTGTATGCATACACACAGTCCATATGCATACACACATGCATATGCATACACATGCATATGCATGACACATGCATATGCATAGACATGCATATGCATAGACATGCATATGCATACACACATGCATATGCATACACACATGCATATGCATACACCATGCGTATGCATACACACATTCGTATGCATACACACATGCATATGCATACACACATGCATAGCATACAAACATGCATATGCATCCACACAGATATGCATGTGTGTATGCATACACATATGCATATGCATACACATGAGAAAGAGAGAGAGACATAAACATATACATACACACTCACATTATGTATAAACACACTCACATATAAATACACACTCACATATATACACACACACACTCACATATACACACACATGCATATACTATACACACATGCATATGCATACACACATGCATATGCATACACACATGCATATGCATACACTACATGCAAATGCATGTAGCACACGATGCATATGCATAACACACATGCATATGCATACACACATGCATATGCAGACACAACATGCATGTGCATACACACATGCATATGCATACAAAACATGCATATGCATACACACATGCATATGCATGTGTGATATACATACAACAGATGCTATATGCATGTGTGTATGCATACACACATGCATACGCATACACATGAGAGAGAGAGAGAGAGAAACATATACATATACATACCACCTCACATATGAATAAACACACTCACATATACACACACATGCATATGCTTACTACTACATGCATATGCATACACACATGTATATGCATACACACATGCATATGCATACACACGTGCATATGCATACACACATGCATATGCATACACACATGCATATGCATACATCATGCACATGCATACACATGCAACAGATGCATACACACATGCATATGCATGTGTATGCACACACATAATAGAAGGGACTTCAACAACTATTTAGAGGATCAATCACTATGGAACATTCATTGCTTCGAATGATTAGAGTCAAAAAGGAGAGTAAAGAAGATGAAAATTTTTTGTACATTGATTTAGGTTGTTCAAACCATGTTGCATGAAATGGTTGCTCTTTGATCTCACTAACTTAATCCCAAACATTTGCCATGAAGTAAAAATAGAGTATGGTAAGCACAATGTGGAGAAGAATGGCAATGTTCGAAGTTCCCAATTGTAGGAAAAATATTTTGATTAAGGTTCTCTATGTACGCACTGTCACCAAAAACCTAATACGTATATGCCAAATAATAGAAAAAGGTTTGCAAGTTAGGTTCCCCCAACATGGATTTTATGTGGAAGATCAATTTGAAGGATTGAAGAAGATATCCAAAGGTGAGAAGCAAAGTAGACTAATTAATTTTTAGATAGGAAAAACTAGGAACATAGCTCTATTTTTAGTTTGAGTGTCAAACCCTAAGTGATCTTGAAGTCTGGAATAAGAGACTTGTTCATGTGAATGAAAGAACCTTGAAAGATATATGTCTTCATCAAAGTGTTCTAGGGTTGCCAAACATATCAAATCAGGACATGATCAGCAGATGTGATGTTTGTAGAATTGGGAAGCCCCAAAGACAACCTATCAACCACAAAGTCTACATTCACAAAAATCTCTTGGACTTAGTGCACACGGATATGTGGGCCCCAAGTCAAGAACCTTCATTTGAAAGCTCAAGGTATTATAAGTCTTTTCTTGATGATCACAATAGATGGATTATTTTGTACTTTATGAGGAATAAAATTCAAGTGTTTAATTAATGCTTCAAGAAGTACATAGCACATGTGAAAACTCATGGAGGTAGATCATTGAAGAAACTGAGATCTGATGGAAGGGGCAAATAATTCTCCAAAGATTTTAATGATTATATGAAAGATAAAGGTATCAAAAGGGTATTGACTACAAGGTTCTCTCCCAAATTGAATGGTATTGTAGAGAGGAGGAACAAAAACCTAGTTCAATAAACAAGGACTATGCTTTAAGGTAAGAAGCTACCACATTATTTATGGGTAGAGGTAGCTTAAACTGCTATGTATATTATGAGTATATGTGCATCCAAATCTCTTCAAGTTATGACCCCTTATGAAGCTAGGAATAGTAAACCAAGTCTACGCCATTGCAATGTTTTTGGTTTCTTACCATTTCTACATGTACCTTCACAAATTAGAGGAAAATTGGATGAAAGGGAAACCAAGGTTGTAATCATAGGATATTTGTCCAGAATAAAATTCAATTGTTTTAATGCTTCAAGAAGTACATAGCACATGTGGAAACTCATAGAGGTAGATCATTGAAGAAACTCAGATATGATGGAAGGGGCAAATAATTCTCCAAAGATCTTGATGATTATATGAAAGATAAAGGTATTAAAATTGAATTGACTACAAGGTACTCTCCTAAACTGAATGGTATTTTAGAGAGGAGGAACAAAAACCTAGTTCAATCAGCAAGGACTATGCTTGAAGGAAAGAAACTACCACATTATCTATGGGTAGGGGTAGTTTGAACTCCTATGTATATTGTGAATATATCTGCATCCAAATCCCTTCAAGTTATGACCCCTTATGAAACTAGGAATGGTAGAAAAGCAAGTCTAGGTCACTGTAATGTTTTTGGTTTCTTAGCATTTGTACATGTACCTTCACAAATTAGAGGAAAATGGGATGAAAGGGAAACCAAGGTTGTAATCATCCGATATGATTGGATTCAAGTGGGCTAAAGGTTCTATAATCAATCCAAAGATAAATATACCATCAGTATAGATGTTGTATTTGAAGAACATAGATCATGGTATGGTGACGACAAAAAAAGTTCAACTTAACTTATGACCCTATTTCAAATTTTTAACCATTAGGTATCAAGCATGATACACCAGTGTAGGACTCTAGAAGTGAACCAGATTATGATCAAGATGAGAAGGCAATAGGTTATAAGCTTTGGAAATCAAGAGGAAAGTCCAAGTTGCAAGAATGTGCGGAATGCTCTAAACATAGTCCTAGACGATTAACAAGGGAGGGAAAGGAACTTAAAAGGTATGGATATGACTTTACATCTGTAACAAATCGTTCCATTTAGTCTGTGAAAGAATTAATGTTAGAGGAACCTTCAACATATGAAGAAGTTAAGGACATGTTTAATAGTGAGAAAGCCATGAACAAAGAGATAGAAGCTTTAAAGGAAATGCAGACATGGGAGTTAGTTTAAATTGAAACAGATGAGAAGGTAATAGGTTGCAGAAGTGTCTATAAGCTCGAAAGGAATTGAGATGGATCAATTTTTAGGTACAGAGCTAGATTTGTTGATAAAGGATGTACCCAAACTCACAGCATAGACCATTGGGAGAATTTCTCACTAGTTTCCAACATAACTACCATCATGACATTGTTTATTTTAGTGGCTACAAGGAATTGGAAGCTACTTCATTTTCATATGAAGAATGCTTTTTCTCAATTGGTGGATCAATGAAGAGTTATACATTTCACAACCCCTAGAATTTGAAAACCCTAATTATCCTACCTATGTATGGGGTCTCAAAAAGGCATCGTATGGATTGAAACAAGCTCGTAGAGCTTGGAATTTCAGATTGGCAACCTATCTAAAAGATGAAGGCTTCAATTCAAGCAATAAAAATCCTTGTTTCTTCAAGACTTGAATGGAATATAAATAATTAAAAAGGCATATGCAAGAAGATTTCAAGATTAGTGATCAAGGAGAGCTCACATTTTTCTTAGAAATGCACACAAATAAAGGCATGTATTTGACCTTGTAGGCCAAGTTTGATCCTCATAAATGGTAGAGTGAAAAAATCAAAACCTAATGATATATAATTTTGGTGGACATATTTCATGAAGAGTCTCTCAAAATGCTAAAAAGAATAGCGATCAACTTTCTGCGACACAGTCCTCACCTTTTTGTGGCAATCCTAGAGCTTTTTGCTAAGGCTTTAATCGTGGTTTCTTTTTGAAGCTTCATCAAAACTATATAGGCACTACCTTGGCTTATAATAAATCCATCAACTCATGCTCAATGCAAGTTGAAGGAGGTCTTAGAGGTGATCAACTAGTAGAAGTGCTCTCACACACTTGGAGGAGGTATGCTTTACAACTAGAGACATCTAGAGGAGTTCATGTCACCCAACATTCTATGAGTAACAAGTCTACATTTGTGCTCAATTCTTCATTCACTCGTTCTTTTATTTAGGTTAATGAGAATTAAGGTTTGCTATAAAATATTTCTAAATTGTTCATATTCTCCATATTCTAACACACACACTCTTCATACTTCTTAGGCACACAATCTCTTGTATCTAGTTACTATTCCTACCTAGATTTAGATATTGTCATTTTCTACTATATTTACACATCGTGATTTGACATTGGAATATAAGTTACTGCACAAGAAATTATGCTTTCTTACATTTTTTTGTTCTTAATGTGACCCTAATTTATGAGTAACACTAATCGCACTTAGTATGTTTTAGAAATTGACTAAGGGGGTTGAGGGTTCCTCTAACCTCTAGTCAATTGACGTTAAAACTGTTTCGATGTCGAATAAGCATGCTCCCCAATCCTTTCTTTGTTCTATACTTTACCTTTCTTTTGACACCCTTGAATGGCTCTTAATGGACCTCTAAAAGTCGCCAGTTTAGATCAAGCTTTAACTTTAATTTATTTGATAGACAATTTTGATTCAGACAATTTTTTACGACCCATTTTCCCCTTATCTTTCCAAAAAAATCCTTTGGAGATCCATTGGCTTATTTATGCACTCTAGAGCTCAGAAAATGGATTCTGGATGAAAACATTATGTCAATTTAGGCTCCTTGCGGTCAAAATGATTAAACAAGATGTTATGAGAAAATCGCAATTTTGTGATAGTCAGACAATCCTGATGTTAAGACAACTAGAGAATCAAAATTTGAGAGATAAACAATCATGATGCTAAGAGAACCCGCGAATCACAATTTTGTGAATGTTAGACAATCACGATGCTCTAAGACAACCACAATCTTGTGAGATAATCATGATGCTGAGACTAGCTGAGAATCACGATTTTGAGAAGGTCAGACAATCGTGATGCTGTGAGAACATCATAGTTTTGTGAGAGAATAGCAATGCTAAGACTAATAGACAATCACAATTTTAAGAAGGTGAGACAATCGTGATGTTGCTAGACAATTGCAATGTTGTGAGACAATGATGATGCTATGAGACAATTGCAATGCTGAGACTACTAAAGAATTGTGATTTTGACTATGATCTAACGGAGGAACTTTGAATGCTAAGAAAATTTCAATGCTCAAAAAAATTAAAATTTTCCTCAAAGTCATGATTTTCTCCACGAAATTGCAATTTTTTGAGAATTTTAGCAAAAAATTGAAATCAATCCTCGAGGCCTATGTGTCATGCAAAGGAGTGCAAAAATCATATAAACTTGTACAACAAACACTTCCTCTCCCACTCTCTCTCTTGTACAACTAGAAATGATAAATGAGGTGAAAAAGAGGAATATACAGTCAAAAACAAAAAATGTATGTGAAGATCAAGATGGGAGAAGATGGTGATGAAGAAAAAAAATCAGAAAGTTAACAAAAAATGACTATTTTTTACCTTCCAACATCGCAAAACTACAATCTTACCATCACAATGCTTGTCCTCTAGCAATGCTCCCCGACAATGGATCCATTATTTGATGTAGCCTAAGCATGAGAACCACCTCCTTTAATTGTCAATCCATGAAGATGTGAGGAGGATATGAAGATCATGAACAATTTTCGCAAGCAAATGCAAGTGACAAGCACATACATGCACACGCACACACATATAAGGAAAGATAACAAAGATAGGAACAATGGAAGCTTTGATTGTCAATTACTTGATTACAATCATCAAGAAGATAACCTAAAAAATATCAAGCCAAAAATGAGCTTTCTAGCTCTTTTATATTTTTTCACTAGCTTTGGCCATGTCTAGACTTAGTGTCCGACCTAGTTAAAAAGATCGAGTAATCCTTGGTTGAAGAAATTCTAGCTACAAAAATGTGAAATTATATTTACAATATTTTATACTGATCAAAATCACTTTTTTATACGACTTTCTTTTGAGAATTCGACACATACTTCTTGGAGCTCCATACATGCTCCCTCTTCTTGTGTGTCCACTTCTTTGATGTGTTTCGATGCCTTGTGCTTGACCTTGAGTGCCAACAAGAGGGGAAGGTAAAACATCTTTTTGATGTACTACATTTCCCCAATATAACAAAGAATCTCGTGTTTTTAAACAAATGGTTGACTTGGGATTTTAAGTTAGGTTCAATATGATGGTTTATATATAAATGAATACCAACAACATGTGAGCTTGGTCACCAAAGGTAACAAAGTTTGTAGGATGTTCATAATGAATGTGGAAATTCTTGAAATGAATGTAGCCATGTTTGCAAAGGTGTAGGTGTTATTGCAGATCAGGGGATTTGGCATGAGGGAATGGGACATACAAATTTTCAAAGGTTAAATTTGATATAATCAAAGAAGCTTGCCAATGGACTAACAAATATGTGCAACATATGTGAAACATTTCAATTTGGTAATCAATCCAGGGTATCATTTCCACATGACAAGCATGTTAATGATAATGTACTAAAAATAGTACATACACGGTTGGGATCCTACAAAGATCACATCTATGGGAGGATACAGGTTTTATATCACTTTGATTGATGACCATATACGAAGGTATGGGTATACTTCATGAAAGATAAAAGTCAAGTATTAAATCACTTTAGAAATCTCACTGAACATAAACATAAACATATTACAAAAATAGCAAGAGTCTTGATGGTTGAGAAAAGTATGCCTCATTGTTATTTGGTAGAAGATGTGCATATTTTTGTATACATCAAGAATATAACTCGAACTACTATTGTACATCAAGTTACACCCGAAGAGAAGTTTATAGGTAAAACCAAAACTTATCACATATGTACATGTTCTAGATGAGTTAAGCACAAAATATGCCCAAAAAGTAGAGAAATGTATCTTCATTGGGTATTCCGTTGAGCGAAAGGGATATAAACGATACAACCCACTCATAAAAAGAGTGAAGATAAGCATAGATATGGTATTTGATGAGATGTCAAGGTTCTATATCAATGCCAAATGACTTAACCATTACGCTAATGACAAAGGAAATGCCAAAAATTGAAGAGTATGATCTCAAGTTGTGAGTGTCACCAAGCCATAGTGCCAACTCAAATCCATAGAGTGGAAGATTGTGTGGAAATTTTAGTCCAAAAAAATCATCAACTACATCCATGAAAGGTAAAGAAAATTTTTTGCTCGTAATAAAGCATTGATAGGTTTCGAACATAATGATGGAGACTCATGTGATTCATAAAAGATATGAGGAACTTCAATTTCCCTCTATGGAGACTCTAGGAGTTAGAAAGGCATATCTAAATGATACAACAAGAAGAAGTAACCGAAGATCAACAGGACGAGGAAACATGTGAAATTTAGCGCAACGATTGACATATGATAGTTACATGGTGTAGAGGAGGTACTGGGGTATCCAAATTTAACAAAAGTAGAGATTAAAGATTAACACATCCAGTACGTCGCCTACTCAAGGGGGTTCTCTTTAGGGAAGTATACCCTCTAACATTTCTGTGAGCAGGTAGATAACAAGGATTGCACAGAGTGTTACATACTCTAGAAAATATGAACAAAAATTGACCAAGGAAGATCATACACTTCTTGATTCGAATCAGATGATTACAAGATTTGTCAAGGAAGTGCTCAAAACTAACGCTCAAAGCTTCGTGGCACTTCATGCAGATAAACACAGGTCAATACAAATGGTGAAGGAATTGTTCAAGAGAATAGAGCTTAATTCCAATAGTGACACGCAGAATAAAGAAAATCCAAGGCACTCTCTTACACTATAGTGCTCATAGCCCTCCACTGAGAAGCCTCCCCTCTGTATCCACACTACAGAGTAGCTCCTACAATAGGCTTGAAACCACCAAGTGCAAGAGAGAACTTCTGCACCTATACACGCGTCAATGTAACTCCAAAAAATGTACCCCAATGAGCACAAATCCATTGTTATTATAGGCCCCAATAGGCCAAGAGAGCCTTGCCGAATCTTCACGTCCACTGATCACGCGCCGGTGGAATGCCCAAAATTGGAGGGGTAGGTCAATTATTCCCTCGATTTGAATTGAGTCCCAAAAAATGGGTAGTCTTCCTGGATGATTGTTGGCACATGGCAAAATCTTTTCTCCGCTTCTACTTTTTACCCTTCACACTTTTATCCCATACCGTTTCCCCGTTTTAAGGACTGTTCAGAGTGTGATTTTTCACCTCCCGGTTGCTCTTCAGATCATTCTAGAACGATTCCTTCCTATCCAGCCCTATCCATAGCATTGTCAGTCAATTTCATCTCAGTACCACTTTCTTCAGCTCCAACGTTCCCTTTATGAGGTTTTGCAGCAGCATGTTTATTCACTCTCTGAGCAATAGCCGAACATGAAGACCGCTTCTCCAATTACCTTGATTTGTAGTGGGGGTGAGTGGGGGTGGGGTTGAGTAGGGTTGGAGGGGTTTGGGGTTGGGGGTTGAGTTGGGGAGGAGGTGAGGA